>VYXH01007793.1:75300-89490 GCA_013397275.1 Burhinus bistriatus
GCATTTGCAAGGAAATTAAAAAATCAAAAAGAATTTTTTTTTTTTTTTTTTTTTTTTTTTTTTTTAACCCATTCATTCAGAAACAGGTTCAACAATTCTGTCCGTTTCTGATCTTGGGTATAGCACAGATGGAAAGTAGATCAGAATGGAGAAAAAACCGCTACAGGCAAACTCTGCGTACAGAGCAAGCTGATCCCCTCTGTCTCCAAACAAGCAAGTTCCCTGTCCCTCCTCTCATCCTGCACGTCAGGTCAGCATCAGTTTGAGCAGCCTGTTATTTGGGGTTCAGTTGGCTGCTCAGAGGAGCTGGCAGGTAACGTGACATTCCGTTAAGACGACAGGTTCCTTGAGTTGTCTTCTGTATCTCCTCCAATATACGAACCTAAACACTGTTCCTGTTCCCTCTCCTCCCACTTGTTCCCCCTCGTGTAGACCAGCTCCCTTTCGTTTTCTAAACCACTCATGCAAATTATTTACACATAAAGATAGAGCATTGGTTACATTTGTTTGTCCATTACGAGGTCCTGCAGTCTTTTCAGAGCTGAATACATCCATACAAAAGACATTTCTATGAATATAAAAATGGTGTTCCCTGTCACTCTCATCATGTAAATGCTGAACGGTTATTTAATAGCACGAGAGCCTCCTAGCTATTTGCATAAAAGCTTCTGTATGTGGTTTGGATCCGCTCCTCACACCAAACCTGAGCATCTTGGAATAACATCCTCGTGGTCATTCATTGTGTTGCTGACACAATACTGAGCCAAATCCATCCCCTGCATAATTTCACTGCCGGCAATAGTAACAGAGCACGGAGGTATACAGGTGTTTGTATTGTAACAGGTTCAAACGACACGAGTACCTCACCTTGTCAACCACTGCTAGTCCTGTCCTAGAAAGTGCCCTTCTACTTGGAGCCTGCTGATCCAAAACCCCTACGGACCTGAAGAGTTCAGCTCTTCTTTGGGTCAAGGCCCTTGGACAGGGATGAATAAAAAAAATACAGGAAAAGATATGAGCAAACTACTGCAGCTTCCTGCAGGTACCACCAACCCAGAGACCTTCTGCGAACAGAGGGGCACGGACCTGAAAACAGGGAAGTTGGCAGAGGATGGGATGACTGAACATGAATATAGGCTAGTGAAAGAGGCAATCGCTTCCACAAGACCTCTGAGCTGCCTGATTCCTGGCAGACTTCCCATTCCCAAACATTTCACAATTGAATTAAGAACACTTTATTCGCTCCGAAAGCAATTAAAAAGAAAAACACATTTAAAATATAGTTCTAGCAACAATAAGCAATTAGTCTTTGATAATTGTCTGTGTCTTCCTATTTAATCACTCTTTTGCAGTGGCCAGTATGCTGATGACAGATCCCAACTGGTCGAGTTATCGTTCTTGCCAAATTGTTTGGAGTTTGTGTCTGTTCTTAACTCTGTGATGACAACCGACCGAGGATGCTACAGCATCCCCGTGGGACTCGCTTGTGAAAGGATTTTTCAACCTTGGTCATTTGGATTGAGTAAGCTGCCTTGCTCCAAATCAGTATAATGTTTATGTCCAATTTTAATCTTCAAATCTAACCTTGGTAGACACGTGATCAGCGTTCAATTTCTGTGCTCCTTGATCTCGGCTATAAACATTTAGAGGTAGTAAATCTTCTTCAATTAACTCTAAGTACCAGGGTCAGGCTAGCTGAACAGAGAAGCATGAACGTGGGGTTTGACTGCCTCCAACTTTTACTTGGGATCTTAAAACCGCAAACCTGAATGCACGTTAACCACACATTTCTTTAAGAAATGAGTTGTGTAGTTGAACGTCTCTGCCTTTGGTGTGAGTTATTTTATTTTGCACGTGCCTTTTACGACAGACGTTTCTCCTGCCCTGTGAAATTGCTGGCACGTGGATGGCACCTGCTTGTCTCACTGCTCCTCTGGCAGCCGAGAGAACCTGTCATTTGGTGGTTTGCCCAATTTGCTATCAAAGTGAAAATCACTTTGTAGTGCTCGTGTCCAGTCCTAATGTAAACGTTCAAAGGCAGACCCTTACGATTTTAAAATTCTCAAAGCTCTGTGTTTTCAAAATTCTCAAAGCTCTGTGTTTTCCAGTCAGCCTGAGCTCCTTTTGACTTATTTTAAAATATTCCATGACATAGCCCCGGCTCACTTAAATAGTCTCATTTCTGAATGTGGGACAACCCCTTTTTATCTATTTATCACAAGCAGGTTTGCGGAAGACTTCTTTTGATTATCTGCTACACAGCCAGAAGGTCAGGCTGGAATAGGCTGTATGCGTGTGTTTTGAAATTTCACTGTCCCAGGATCTGCATGTTATTTTAGGTTACTGAAAACTTTATTTCTATAGCTTTTTTGTGGCAGGACTACTTTCAGAGTATTCTTATCCTGCCTCGCAGGGCAGGGGAGAAAAGAAAAAAAAAAAAAAGGAAAGGAAAAAAGAAGAAAAAGCCCTATATTACATCTAAACAAAACTAATCCATACTAGGACATATCACATAACATTATTTTTGTATACTGGCAGCTTTGTGCAAAACCACTGCAGGTCATGAATAACGTGGCTTAACCCACAGCTTACTGAAAGCAAATCACCTTATTCCTCACTGGTTGCATAATGAGACGCAGAATTTTCTCCTTCTTTCTGTGATCCTGCAGTGACGGATGTGAGACAAACCTCTCCTTCTGCAGAGGAGATTTCTAAAGGTCTCGTGCAACCTTTGTTTCTGACTTGTGGCTGGAAAGTTAATGGTAAAAAAAGAGCCTGTAGCCCTTACGTGCTGGTTTGGGAGTCCATCTGATATCAAAGCAGGCTGAGTCTAGACACTACGTAGATTGGAGACCTCCAGGGAGTGTTATCTGCTCTAAAAATCAGTGATAACGATGGTGATTGTGGCGCATTCCCTACGGAGATAGTAGTGAGCTAGCATACGGTTGCAAAAGAAGTAATGGCTACTCAACAGCAGAGACACAAATCCAGGCTCCTGTACTCAACTCTGCGCGTGCAAAGTCAAATATGGGGATTTCACCACACAACCTACTTACCTAAACTCTCCCTGAATATGGCAATATGGAAGTGGAAACTGTTTTTCTGGATTTTTCTGCTGTTTCAGGTCGAAACAGTATTTTCCACATTATCTACTCAACAGGCACACAGTGGTGCTCTGGACTCTCAGATAGATAAGGGATCATACCTCACAGGTAGGTATTTTTAAAATTCCTAGTTAAATTAACCCTATGTGTAGTATCATGGTCATATTTGAGGACTATTTGGGGCTCCTGTACGATGAAATACGTGACGTACTGTCTGAAGCAGAAGGAACTCAAACGCAGATGAGAAGAGAGCTGAGACAGCAGGTTACCTCTATGCCCAGATGTACAGAGACATAGGGGCAGGATGCTTTAAGAAAGCAAAAAAAGTGATGAAGATTATTTGAAGAAAAACGATGGGTACATGACCCATTTTCCCTGCTTGTCTTAAAAAAGAACTGTGAAATATTGCATGAGATGGCCGGGCCATAAGAATTTTTGTATCCTTGTAGAGCAGCCAAAGCCTGGTACAAGATAATATATAACCCCCTTTTAACAGGCAGGTAGATGATTTACCACATTTCAGTAACTGTGTAAATATGAGCACGAGGACACTGAGCCTCACGGGCCTCCTTTAGTCCAACCATGATTGAAACGCAATGAGCTGAGCTAAATGAGAGATATTAAACGACTCCAGGTACAAACGCTGTATCGCAGCACTTCATGTTCAGGCAAGGTGTGACGTGTGGTTACCAGACTACATGTGGCTAATGTCTACAGACCAGAGTCACTCAAAAGCAGAGGTGCACATTAAAATGGACATCTCCTTAATGAAGTTTCTTTGAATTTCAGTCACAGCATATTTCAGCCTAATGAGTCTTAAGTTGTTTTACTTACCAGCGGATTGAGTTAAATTTTTACTATTTTCCCTATGTACGGTTAGTCCATTCTGCCACTTTTGCACTAAGACATGAGACAGTAAACCAGGGACCGGTGACTTGGAAACTATCAAGCCCTACTATGGTGCTGCAACTTCTTTATTCTGATCGCATCCTTCTTCTACATCATGACCCATCTCAAAATCCAATTTGAATCCACACAAGAACTGCACTAATAGATACACGTAGATGGAAGTTTTCAGTAGTCCTCTATGACACAAATCCATACTGTTCCTTGTTAGACAGGATATGAACACACAAATAACAATCAAACTTACTGAAAACAGGAAATCTTTAAGCCTAGAGTCATCAACCCAAACAACTTTAGGCCTCTGTCTGAGATCTTTCTGTTAATAATTTACTACTTGCTAAAACAGAACATGCTCAAAACCTAGCTCCTGAATTTTTCATGAAGTCCTTTCCTTTCCTTTCCATACCTGTCTTAATTTCAGAAATAAAATCACTCTTTCCTGCCAATCTCAGCTTTCTCTTTGACTTGATCCTCTCTCTCTCATGACTCACACCTCCAGTCTGTGATTAAATCTTGATGCGACTTTCTACAAAACTTCTCCGAATTTGACCTTTTCACTCTGCCTACATTGCCAAACACCTGTCTGAGGTCTAATTGGATTATGAGCCTTAACAATTAAAATCTCTTCATCTCTGCTTTTGACAACTCCAAACTAGCGCCTTTCTAATCTGCTGAAGACCTTGCTTCAAAGATCATCCTGTAGGTCTGTAACCTGGTTATGTCCACATGGCACCTTGCAGAGACACCAGTCCCAGCTTGTCTACTTTCGAGCTCTAGCAGTAAAGCTCAGCCCAGGCTAAATCTCCACATACTGACCCAACTTTCCCCGTGCAAGCCGAAACCTGTTGCTGAGGTCACACATTAATACTCACGGAAACCTGTTATCTGATCGCTACTGAGGTGGCAAGTTGTGCTCACTGTTACCTATGGGCTACAACTTGCGTGCAAAACTACTTCTCTGCTATTACTGTTATATTATTTTACCTATTCCTCTTCCCTACTAACCTTTTTTTTTCCTATAAGCTATATACTTCTATAACATATATATAAAATACATATATGTGCACATACATATGTATATACATAATACTAGACTATAAGCACTTAGGGACAACAATTCCTAAGAGCTTAGGAGAACAATTTGTATGGCACCTAGGACTATGCAGACCTATTTTCCTGGGATGTCCAGCCAGCACTGCTACAGAAATAGACACAATAAAAGAAATAATCTTAAATAAATAAATAAATAAATATCTATATATCAAATCTCAAGGCTATTTGGTGAGGTAAGGAAGTGAGCACCGTACCAGTTTTCCAAACGGGGACACTGAGACATTTTAGGAAGGAGTTAACCTGTCCTGTGAAGAGCAGTCAGGAGTTTTTACTGAGCAGAAATGAATGGATAAGCTACCCAATAGAACTGAGAGTGGAAGGTGACTTCCAGAAGATAGAGAAAAACATCTTAATTGTAAGCTTTCAAAATCCCTATGCTAACTCATTGAGGTACCAACTCCTTACAGGAATACTGTCTTACACTAAACTGAACGCAAAACCTGAGGATTTATAGGACATGCAGGGAGGGAGAGAGAGACTAAAAGGAAACCCAACCATAAGGAAAAGTAAATTGAAATAAAAATCATGCTATTTAAAGAACTCTTTGATAAGAGAGTTAAAGTAAGAGCCCAGAAACCCTTCCTTCCCCATCACTACATTCTGAAGGAATGAAGATCTCGGATAGATAGGAGCACGGTGAAGTTCAGAGACGATGAAAGCCTTGGGTTTAAATAAAATCACAAATTAAATATTGGGGGGGAGAGAAAAAAAGAAACACTGGGTTCAGCTAGAGAGAGTAAAAAAATTCAGTCCCCTCCATACCCAAGGCTGCGAGCCATGCCTTGGGCTTCACCTGCCAAGCGCTGCAAAGCATTCCTGCAAAGCCCCTCTCCTTTTAATTGGCCATTCGAGTGGCAAAACCATTTCTTGCTCAAACCCTGCAACCGTGCTCCAGCCCACCGAGCCGCTGGAAAAATGAGCAACGAGCAGGTGTCAAATTTTGTCCTTTTATCTTTGGCTTTTAAAAGACAGATACAATTATGTGCAAATCAGCGTAGTGCGGCCGCTGATTAGGTCTCTTTTCTAAGAATTATTTGCAGCAGGCTCTGTGCACAGACTGGCCAGAGCTATCAGCTCATCTACAGAAACAGTATTGTGTCTACTCTACCTTCTAGAGACCCACAGACGCATAAGCAGAGGAGAGAAATTATTAACTCCTCACCCTCCACGGCAGGCAAAGCAACACTGCAACGTCTGACAAGCTCTCAGTGGTGCAGTCTTTCAATGGTTTATGTATTTCGAGATTACGTGCGAACGTTTGATACACATCAGTGGAACGCCTAAGAAATGAATCACAGAATCACAGAATCACAGAATCACCGGGGTTGGAAGGGACCTTTGGAGATCATCTAGTCCAACCCCCCTACCAGAGCAGGTTCAACTAGAGCAGGTTGGACAGGAACGCATCCAGGCGGGTTGAAGAAAGGTTGTAAAAGCATAGAAAGTTGACAAAGTTGACAAAATTGAAGCCGAAAGTCTTCAAAATTCAATGCATGGAAAGATTTTGTGGCTTCCTTAGTTGTACCTCTGAATTCATGTATCATTTTGTGGATAGGACAAGAGGAAATGGCCTCAAGCTGCATCAGGGGAGGTTTAGATTGCATATTAGGAAAAATTTCTTCCCCGAGAGCATTATCAAACATTGGAACAGGCTGCCCAGGGAAGTGGTTGAATCACCATCCCTGGCGGTATTTAAAAGACGGGTGGACGTGGTGCTGAGGAACATGGTTTAGTGGTGGTTTTGGCAGTGTTAGGTTGATGGTTGCACTCAAGGATCTTAAAGGTCTCTTCCAACCTAGACAATTCTATGATTCTACGATTCTACGATTTACATGTGAAGCGATACTAACTGCACCTTGTTTCCTCTACAAAAGAAGAACAAAAAATCCTCCCAAATCCCATCACCTCTGTATCTGCAGGGACCAGATTTTTAACTTTATAAAAATCCATGGACTTACATTACCTAGGGATCTCACAAAACGTATTTCACAGAGTTTTTATTTGGTGGTGCAGGAAAATAAAGTTGGGGTTTTTAAAATAACAAAAAAAAAACCTAAAAAAAAAGAGGAAAGGAGAAAAATGCTTTTGCTGTTTTGAACTGATCCAAGAAATGAAGCTACCCATTTCATATGAAAAGGCAACTTTCCTTGCAGTCTTAATACAAAGACTGAGGGTGCATGTCAAGGGGTCCTGGTTGCCACCCCAATCCCAGCAGCAGTTCTGCCAAAGCAATAGCCCTGGGAAGGCAGTATTAAAAAATGTCTCCTGCTGCCATCTACATCCTTACCGCCGTTTGGATGAGTATAACCTCCAAACTGTGGATATGGGATATGCCCCTTAGTGCTAACTTGTCATCCTTACATCCAAACCAAGAGAGGTTTTATATGTATCCTCATTATGTAAAACAGGAGGGGAGAGAGGATCATTTTCTCTTGATCCTTTCTAAACCCCTAAAGAAGTAAAAGTTTTCAGTGCAAATTTCCTGACATTTTCAGGTCTCTAGCAAGAGTTTGGGCTATGCTTTTCCATAAATATTTTTGAAGTAAGAGAGTGAAGAAAAGCTTATGAGCTGGTTGGAAAGTATATGAAGTAAACAGCGACATATAATGGGAACTGTTCCCAAGAGCATTTGCAATTTCAGCAAGTACAGGGCATTGGGACTTAACCACTCTATTTCGTGGTTTGTCTTTTCCAGCATTAATTTGTGAAAAAGTCTCTTTTACGCACTTGCAATCCAAACAAAAGAACAAATTAAAAGAACTACGCACACAAACCATGCTGGGCAATAGAGCGTCACAGCCCAATGCTGCCAGTAATCTATATTCACATTGTATTACATGAACTGACCCAGAATTAACTATGGCTGCCCTCTCCTGGAAAACTCTCTAAAACAAATGAAGTTCTCTCTCTTTCATTTCCATCAATGGCATTAGCATGCTCAGTGGCATGACCACAGGAGAACATGACAACTGGATAAACAGCTACAAGGAAGCAGTAACAAGCGACAACAGAATTGAACTATTTTTCCATAAAGGTCCTGAACAGATATTATAGTCCCCCTTGTAAACCAGGGTGTACAAGTGAGCTCACTTGGAGAATACAGACCATGTGGTTCCTGGCTTAAAGTTTCACAATGGATGTCATATGTCAGGATGGGCATAAGAAGAAAACAACTTGCAGTCACTTTCAGAGACCCGACCATGAGCTTTAGGAAACTTCAGTTGCGAATCTTAGTTCCCTTGAGGTTCACTGGTCAAGCACTCGCACCATGAACCCATGTTCTCCAAGAGGGGACTTGGTGCTGGCACCAGGCTCAGCAGACCATAACGCGAGAGCCTGCTGGTACGTGTTCGTGCACATCCAGAGAGCTCTTACTTTACTCTTCAACTAAAGATGGTATTCCCAGATGATCTGAGAAAAATGAGGGTGAGGAAAGGAGGAGATAGCCAATTGCACTACAGGCATGGGGAAAAGCAGAGGACATCTGGCCCGACCTGGCACAGGCGATTCAAAGAAGAGATGCTTTCAAGGAAGGGAAAAGGTGAACGGAATCTTCCCAGATGTTAGTATGAGTCAATAAAATGTCCTGACCCATAGTGTCAGACATTATTGCTGGAACACAATATCAGTGCAGGTGGCTTCAGCCTCCTGTCCATCGCTGTATAATCACCTATTAGTATACCACTCATGGGCCTTTTCTCTGAAGAGATTTCTTGCTTGAGCCCACACAATAAGAACCTCTTAAAATCCTTTCTTGAGAAATGGCAGACATCATAAGATGGTAATTTGGGAGGATCACTGGCTAAATCCCAGTTATTACTTCTTCCATAAAGGTATCACTGAAGTTCCTGAGCCGTATCTAGTGATAAAAGCACATAGCTACACGCTAATAGGGTAGAAACAGGATGAGATTTCATGAGATTTAGATACCAAATTGGTCAATACAGCAGCCCTGATCAAAACAAATGAAACAAAAATCAGAGGTGAAAAATTCATGTGTGAACTCACCTTTCAGCGGTGTGACTTTGAAAGGGTTCTAAAAATGGCATCAATCTTAAACATCTATCAGAGTAGGATAATCTGTTAAAGTGAAGCATCTCAGTCAAAAAAATAAAAAGCATTCCAAATCTACAAAATTGAGTTTGAGCATTTTAGAAACTCAGTAATAAATATCTACAGATGTAGAACTTTGCTATCTTTTCTTCCCTGTTTTCCTCTCTCTCCACATTGTTCCTGACCATTTCTTAATGTCTCTTGCATTGCCTCTGACAGCAACCACAGTGTACCAGGCACTGTAAGGAAACAGGCAAAATCTCTGTTCTTAAATAATCACTTTGTCACATAATGACCCGTGAAATCTCCATGTACGCAAAGAGCCCTTTCAGATGCCACATTCAATGTGCCTTGATGAAAAGTAGCTGTAACCGCAAGCAGATGCTCCACAAGGAGTTTGCCAGCTGTTGAAGTGACGTGCAGATGTTGAGCACACTGAACTCCAAATATTCGACCTTTCAGTATAAAGGGAACTCACTCCCTGTCTTAAAAATGCTGACCTTTGTTACCATAAAATGCAATAAAGTTAACATTACTCTTAGGTTTCTTACACAAGCACAGAAGCAACAAAGGCGCAAACCAAACCACGGAAAAATTAAAGAAAAATGGTGGAGAATTGCCTTTGACAGGGAAGATCAATTCCAGTTATCTTTAATGACCGGAATCATACAAAACCCAACTGTAGCATCCATCCTTTTGTTGTCCCAATTTTATTTGTAGCTAGGCTACAAATTTTTATGTTTCAGAGCATGGCAGCCTCAAGTAAAAAAATACTTTTTAAGAGCAAAGGTCCATTTCCTCTGACACTTTTCTTTGAGATCTGATTTAAATTAATATCACTATCTTCTCTCTAAAAAGTCAGATAAAAAACTAATAAAATTGTTAATTACTTGAAAATCAAGCAAGCTTGACCTAGTCTTACTTAATTTAAGTATTTGTCTAAGAAAAGAAGCCAGCATCTGGCACAGTGTGCCAACACTTGTTATGAACAACAATCTGAAAATCAGCTTCTTGAAGGGGGACACTAGCTGGAATTGAATATTCTCTCACATCAAAGAACAATGACCAGTAAAGACCAACAGGAGATCTATTGGCACTTACAAGTTTTATTTATTTTTTAACATCTCAAAGTCATTCAGCAGAATGGGCTGCTGTCTTTACCATCCCAAAGCACCTCATTAAATGAGTGAGTTAATCAAGTATATTCTGCTAATGAGAAAACATGATTAAAAAAGTTCAGAGAAGTGAGAATGAGGAAAAAATTTAACAGAGCAGTCAACCTCTTTCCAACCTAGGAACATGTCTACGGTTCATAAAACGTAAGCTGTAGTTTGGTTAACAAAATATAAGCTGTAGTTATGTCTTCTGTGAGTAAACAGTAATTAACCTGGTCAAAAATTCACAGGGATACTTTCTGATAGGGATCCATGGGGATGATTTCTAATAATTTTTTTTCCTGCCTACATTTGGATGGTCTAGGAAGGAAGGGTCTTCCAGCTTGATGACGCATAAGAGAACTGCAGTTAATATACATGACCCCTACGCTCTTTCTGTATGGCTTTGGCATTTGGGCCTCCTGCATGTATTTTAAATTTGGTATTAGGACCTTGCTGAATTCATTATATGTGTAATTATCCATGTATACATCCACTAGGTTTATAGAGAATACACTCACTCCAGGTATCGAGTTAAGATAGCCAATTGATTTACTATTATTTGCTAGTAGCTATCTAGACATAGAGCTCCATCATACACTTTCTACCGTGTCAGCTTCCTTTGCCCATTGACCCACTCATTTGAGAGCCACTGTCGCATTTCAAATCTTGGGCATTTTCATATATCCCTTGTCCATCCTTGTCCACAACTCATCAAGTATAGAATTTTCTTCTAAATTATGCCTGTCCTGAAGGACTCCATCCTGTGCCGTCAACAGCTTTTCTACATCTAAAAGTATGCGGTCTAGTTATATCTGGAATATTTCTATTTGACACCGAGATCGTAAAAAAGGCTATGTCTGCTCAGTTAGCCTTTTCCCTGCAAATGCAGGAGGTTTTCCCGCACGTATTTTCTCATGCGTTGTGAATCCATGGAATCACAATAACCCTAACAACAAATCTAAATATTTGAAAGAAACTGTGGCAAAATCACTTGGGAAAAATCCATTTGAGATGAGCATGAGGTTAATTTTCTTGTAGTCCACTGCAATAGTTACACAAGTTTTTGCTCTGTGATCTGATTGGTCTGTTAATAACACCTTAACTAGACTCATCATCCTATCAAAACAGCCCTAAATACTTGAATCCTGTATGAGAATACACATTGTCTGGGACTGGGGACTGTAATCTTCTCTTGGATCATTTGCAAGCACGGCTCTATTGCTTGGCCGTAGTGTGAATTGCCGTCAAAGCCAGCAAACACCATTTCCCTGACTGCCCACTCACCGAGCCCTGGGTAGAATAAAAATATGACACAGACTTTATTGAGAACCCTGGAAAACCACCTGCCATCTGTGGCTCTGACAGCTGAGCAATTTCTGCTGGGCAGTCACGCGAATGGCCTTTCTGTTTAGATTTCCAAGGGACGACAATACGGCTGTTAATTCATAAAATAGCTCAAGTTTGTCTGCAGGTTGTTTATACTAATGAGCAGAGCTGGTAATATGATCGTTGCTTTTCACGTTACCATACCACCTTGCAGAAAGAGACCTGTAGCAAAGAAGATAACAGTGATTCTACAAAATGAGTCCTAATACTTCTGAAATAGTTATTATTAAAAAAGATCGCTTGAGTTAGGGGGAGACAAAAATTCCTTTCTTCTCCAAAGACGAAAAATTTGTTTACTTGTCTGGTTGGTTTCTCTTCTATTTCTCTCCTTTATCTTCACTACATCATTGTCACAGGTCCGTTAAATTGGCAGCACGCGAACAGATGTCTCAGAAATGGTTCCCTACTTAAAGCTGGTATCACACATCTAGCATACCAAAAATCAGTAATCACTACATGTTAGACAGTTAATGGACTCAAAGAAAAAAACTCAAAAGAGCTTAACCAAAGTGGGAAATTAGCCTGGCTTTATTTCCTGGGCCATCGTTCTGGTCATATTACCCTTCCTCTGGATCCTCTCTTCAACTGCCTTTCCTTCTCTGCAAAAAAAGTTGCAGTTGCTACTTCTGATGGTCCTTAGAGATGTGCGCCCATCTCCATCCATGACCATAGCCTTGTTCTTCCTCACGCTGTGCCCTGCCACCAAGGTTGGTCTCAAATGCTCTTTCCTCTCCAGCCTTCTCCTAAAATGTCAATTATATACGTGATGGCCTCTCTGCATGAGACCGCTACGTTGCAATGTGACCTTACTTCCCACGGCACTTCCAGCACACCGCTTTTGGGGACACTACTAGAAGATAATGGCTTGCGAGGTGACCAGAAGAAATGACCACTATTTCTTTCTCTGGCCATTGCACACGCTTTCATAGAGGAGTTTTCTCAGACCACCTCTCCTCAGGCTTGCAGACTGAGCGGTTTGCTCCCTTGTTGCACCTGTCTCAACTTCACTGGGGCAGCAGAGACCTCTGTTGTACGCGTGTGTAGTGACGACAGTCACAGGTGCTCAGATCCCACCACATCCAGGTGCTAACGCATTACACTTTCATCATCATAATACAAGTTCCCAGTGAGAATCAAACACAGCGCTTCAGAAAGGCACGTCTCTCAAATTAACTATCAAAATTCACTTTTATCATACTATTGATGCCACCGTAGCCATTCAAGGAAGAGATTTTTTATTCTGCATTCTGCATTTTTTTGTCTCAAAAATGGTATTAGCAATGAAAACAACTAGTCTTACTAGTTCTTTGGGTAGCAAAGAAGAGAACAGTCATAGCACTTCTCTCCCCAGCAGATAGAGATGGAGAAAAAATCAGATCTCTGGTGGCTTCTTGGCTCCATTGGAAAAAGCTACAGATGTCTCCTGCAGTATAGCTTTCTCGGGTAATCCTATACTCAAATATGGCATACTTTCTTCTCCATAAATTCTTTCCAGTCCCAATGAAGGAGCTGGATAAAGCAAAGGAGGAGAAATAGCCAAAAGTTAGATTAAAAAAAGAGAGGCAATCTCCAACTATAAGTCTATGATTGCTTCATGTATAGTAATTCCTCTAATTTATCCAGTCTAGTTGCAACTTCAGAATGATGAGACTTTCACCATATCCTGTAGGAAACACCTCCACAGTTCAATAGATCTTACTGTCAAGGCTTCTTAAGTCTCAGTCTAAATGTTCCCATACTCATTTTATCCCATTACTTTTAGTTATAGCCTATATTCTAGCCTCAAAATAATTCCACTCCCACATGAGGTTGGTATCCTTCTAATATTTCTAGCCTCCATTACCCTCTGGCATAGGAAGACATTAGGAAAATATAGTAGAATAAATTAAAATTGTCAGAAAAACCAATGAATGCCAGATAATTTAAAAATAAATACAATTAGAGCAGTTAAAAATGGAGAAGGTCTATTAGATTACTGAATGCGTCCCTGAATACAGGATGTCTTAAATTAATCTGATATTAAATGTGAGCTAAGCCAAAAGGTCAAGAAGAATCTTGTATATCTTCTCTAATTTAGAATTTCTTGGCCTTTACACAGTATGTCTCAAAATGCTAATACAGCAGCACCTGAAGGTGTGTTAATTTTTATTTCTCAAAAATCGAGTTAGATTTCTTTTTTTTTTTTAAGAAAACGGTGCGCTTCGTCTTACAGCAAACATCCCCAATGTGAAGATCTTGGACAGGACTTAACTAAAGTTACCTGTCAAGCCTGTGCCTTCTTCAAAGTGAGTGCAAAAGGAAATATTGCTGTGCCTGTCTGCAGTCAGGTAGAACTGCTGCATCCAGCCTCATTTGAGCTGCAGTTTCAACAAGCACACATGGGAATGCAGTACTGGAAGAATATTTGATTGTGTTTGTTTACCAACAGTGTTGATGCCAAGCAGCTTTGCCTGGCAAAAAAAAAAAAAAAA
>VYXH01007793.1:89521-153576 GCA_013397275.1 Burhinus bistriatus
AAAAAAAAAAAAAAAAAGATGAAATTTGACTTTTAATAATACCACAGCTCTGATAGGAATTGTGTTACAAGAAATACCATTTCAGGGTATCAGAAGACAGATGGTCTAAATGAAACAGCAATACATCAAAATCTCAAATCTGTGAGTCTTGTGAAAGTTATTTTAAAGGAACATAAACTTAAATACGTACACCAAAAGTCAGACCATGTAGCATGACTGTGATCACCAGCCGCCCCGCTTCAGTTAGGTTTTCTTTTAGTTTTCTTTGTGGTTATATCTGAATTAGCTCAAGATGTAAGTAATTTCATTTTTTTAACAGAGGACCTCAAGGACGAACAGTAAAGTTGCTCCTAAACTTTTTATACCAATAAACCACAGTTTCTATAAAAAATATCTAGCAGGCTTCAGTCTGTTACAGTCCGCATTTAGTTTTGAACAGCTGGCTTAAGGACTGAAGAGTTGCTTGGAAAATAACAGACATCTCAGTCTAGAACGAACTCCGTTTCTTTGAATGACCTTGATTCACAAACCTAGATTCAAGAAAGCATTTTCTTGTAACAAAACTCTTCATTGTTGGGTCAATTAAAAATAAATTCAAGAGCAAATAAGGTTCCTTAGCAACTTAAGCAAAGCAGGAAAAACCACAGTCATTGCTAACCACTAGGGGAAAACCAAAGTGCCTTGTCTCTTTGCTAAATTACCTTGCTTTATTTTATTACCAGCCTCTTCAGGCGTGTTATACGAGAGACGTTTGCTGACATATGTAAACGACTTCGGTAAGGATGCTCGCATTCTGCTCACAAGGCACAGAGGAAGCAAGGCGGAGTTCAGGTCTTCCCGTTTGCCTTGTTCCTGGAAAACTTGAGGCAGGATGGGCTTCTAGTGCTGAGTTGGACTTTATGTCCTTCCTTTTGTATAAGCGGCACATAAAAAGAAATTTCAGTTTCATTTCCAAACACTCCAAATGTGTAATGTAATGACTTCACCCGTCCTGAACGACTGGAGGACATCCCACATCCAAACCCCAATGCAGTACCGACAGTCTAGAGAAAACACCACCACGTTTTGCTTCGTGTTTCCTCAGCACCTGGTTGAAGACGGTCATTGCTTTGGTGTTTTGGTTTTAAAACACCATGAACGGCAAGCACTTGAGTAACAATACTCTGTTTTTTAAAGAAAAAACTACTGTCCTCAGCAACAATTATGACAGCTTTTACTTCAAGACTGCAATGAAAGAGATCTGATAGGTTCTGAATCAGGAAAAATCCTTTTATTCATGATAAAAACCTACAGTGTCCAGAATATTTTTTTTAAAAAAAGGTCTTTTTTTCAAGATACGCCTGACAGACTGTAGTTGGAAGCATATGCCCCGAACACGAATTCAAATGCTCACCCACCTTTGGAAAGTCAAAAGGATCAATTCAGATTTCCTGAATTTTAATGCAGGGCCAATTATTTTTTGCAACCAGTCCTTAAAACAGGTCTAACTGGTATAATTTTGATAGCAATTCCAACTCCTTTGATTCTGATTTTGCAAACAGCATCCTGAGTCATGGGCTATGTTGAAGAAGCTGCATTCACTGTTGCCACACACTGCAGGAAAACATCCGAATTTTTTTTTTTTTTTGTCACTACAAGTTAAGTGATTGTCATCTTCATAGCAAGGTGAGTACTTGGAAGTCTCAAATATGTGTATAATCTTACCAACTCTGGGGAGAATCTAATGGCAAAAACAGTTGGGAACGGCAAAGACACCACAACACACTGGGAAGAATCCAGCCTCAAGTCTCTCTTATGACAATGTATTTTAGAATCTTGCAAATATTTCTATTCTCTTCTGCTGGACAGCCAGGTTGAACCAGGTTTTGCATTTTTAAATTATTTATGTGAATTCTNCCATCCCATATATCAGAATGAGAAGTAGCATGTTTCTTGATTTTGTTCATAATCTTTCTCAAGAGAGAGAGATGACTCAATCACATTGCCGACAGACCAGAGCAGAACTGTGCTGCCGATATGCGCCTCTTCTTTGTGCAGCGTGCAACAGCTTTCCCCCGTTATTATATTGTGTACATAGCATCGGCAGCCTGAAATGGTGGCGAACAGAAGGACTCCACCAAGCCCTGGAAATGACAGCAACGTTTTCCATCACGTGATGGATAAAGACAAGGTTACTTTGCTTTGGTGTCCTTCGGTAGCATTTTGTATCATTAAACGTTAGACCACAAAGACTGATAGGAGAGAAGCAGAGGGTTCATGCCTTTCTCCTACCTTTTTGCCTGTTTTCCAGGTCACCTCTTCATCGTCCTCCTTCACAAAATAACTACCTGTGTTCTGCCTGTGGCTCAGGCTTCAGAGTCATTTTCAGATGGTACATGAAGGCACTTACACTAAGTAGCTCATTAAATGAAGGGTTTAATAACTAGTATGAACAGGGTATCTAACTATCACTCCAGACTTAGAAGGCCAGTCTTTGTTTTTTTATCATCACAGCAGAAAAGTATAATCTGGTATAATTATTATTATTAAACACAGCTATTAACATAAAACTAAATTATCTTCTTCTCCTGACTAACCTATGGCTTCCTTTTCTCCAGCACTTTACCTGCCAGTACATAAACACCACCACACGCTTCACAGTCCTGTTTTAAGTGATACTTTCAATTTTTAACCCTTTATTTTATGGAGTAAATTCATTTTTAGCCCTGAAGAGTTGAAAGCTCAATACGAGTCACAAGCCAAGCTGCACGGGGTCTGACCATCACGCAACGAGGAGAGCTCAAGGAAACATCGTGCTCCAAAAAGGTGCCCTTTTTCCCCAAAAATGCCTGGGTACAGTGTTGCTGCAGGTTTTACGTGGAAGACATGAATCCCAGAAGCTGATCAGCTGCCATTGTTTTCAAGAATCTATAATTAAAAGCACAGTTTTCAAGGGAAGCATGGAATTGAGGGGTGGTAGAAGATCTTTGGTCTACCTCAACTTTGAGCTGGATAAAGCAAGCTTCACCCTCCCTCCTAATGTGTGTTGTAATGATGTCTGCGGAGCGCAGAGAACTATTTAATGCTGCCTCAGCAGCCAGCGTGCCGAAATGGCATGGGAAACACACAGCAGTGGTCAAAGGGAGGACCAGATCACAGCCCCGCTGATGCCCTCTGGGTTTATCTCTACATAAGCATCCCATTCCTATCTCCAGATAAGTGTCCCATTCCTATCCATCAAACAAAAAGGTGGAAGGGAGGTGCTCTTAATACAACGAGCAGGGCAAAGGGAATATTCCTCCCTGCCCCATGTTAGATAAAGGGCAGTTTTACCATTTCTCCCATCGCTTCTGGCATTTGCCATGAACATTAATCCTGTTGGTGGAAGATCCTCACTGTTGGGGCTCTCAAATGCCGATCACCCTGTTGTTCATTTTGACTTAATACAAATGAAAGCAAGCAGCACACCCAATGTATCCAGCAATTCTATATTGCTCACAAATTCCTCCAAATTAACATCTCATCTACCATGCAATGACCTATAATTTTGCAGCCCTTCAGCAGCAAAATAAGGCACTATTTAGAACATTTTGTAACATTATTTTGCATCAAAATAATGGTACATTTGAAAAATGCATTTTCAATCCCTGTATGTTTTATCTGTCTGCCCCCAAAACCCACCTAAGTCTTCAATTTTTTTAGCTGATCCTCACCTACACAGAAATATTTGAGCTCCAGTTTGCTGTTTGCAAAATGAGACCGTGATGCGATACAACCGAGTAGATTTCCACGCTGTGGCATATTTAAAGAAGAGAGGGGGAAAAAAAAGTCCCATTACTTCCCCAATTAAGCTTTTTTGGTCTTTCTCTTTAAATATCACTATTCCCAACCCCCTGGTGTGCTTCAAGACCTGCAGGGAGAAACTCGGGTGGCACAAGCACGGGCTGTACAACTCAATTACCGAGATCTGAAGAAAACTCGCGTCCTTGGACAGCATCTCTGAGGTTTTGCCATGAACGCTGCCTGATCTAATTAGGAAACACTCAGCATCTTTGTGGCAATTACTAAAGAAAATAATTATGCCATGACCACTGTCTTCCTTCAGATGGAAAAGCAGCAGAAAATGACAGGAAACAGAAGTCGGACAGGAGTGTATAAAACAGCCTTTGGCAAGAGAGGAGACAAACGTCAATTCCAGGAGAAGGTACAATTTTCTAGACTGGAAAACGAGGAAAAAGTAGCACATTGCAAGTTAAGGACCAACAGGAAAAGAGTCCGTTTAGTCATAAATAAGCCACAGACTCACCATAATAAAGCACAGCTATGCTTGCAGACAGCTGCCCAGCACAGTTTATGATAGGCAAAGAGCCTTTAATGGGTGCCGTGGTACGGTTCGTGACTGCCCTACTCTCCCACGTTTGTCCTCAAGCGATACCAGGTGACAATACATTAACAATCCTACACCTATTAATGTCAGGAATTAAATTTCTTTCCAACACAGAAACCAATCCGAACCACTGAAAATACTCTGAAGTCCCCATAGGAGTTAGTCCGGTGGTTACAACAGGGAACTGGAAAGTGAAACTCTCTTAATCGCAGCCCCAACCTTAATCACTGATTCGCTGCGAGAATTCAATCATGCGACTTAACCGCCCTGCCTCAGTTTACTGACGTGTATAATATTAACAAGCGGCTCTGGAGTACTCAAAATATGGCAGATACTTTACAAAACAACGAAGGCGATCAGTATGGCACTTACACAACACAGAGGTGCGAGTCTTAATTAATGTTTATAAAGTGCCTGAAGAACTTGAGAGAGCTGGCGCCGAGGGAATACAAAGTATCATTACATTTATTTTGCAAAGAGGTATGAATATGTGATTATCATTTTATTACCCACGCAGATTTATATGGAGGGTTTGAGCACAAAAGAAATTAAACTTTTTGACACTTTCTCTGCAGTGCAGGTTCATTGTCGGAGCAGTGTATCAAATGTAAGGAATTTAATAACTCGCTCTTAAGATCAACTATGAAATCATACCCAAATCTTCACTATCTTCAAGCAATGTATAGGTAAAAAACTGTGAGCGACAAAAGTGTTTTAAAAGTCAGGATTGTTATGCGGATGCTTTAGCATCGCACAATCTGAGTACTTTCAGAGCATTCATTTACTGTAGCAGCTGTAATTTCCCCTGTATTTTGATTATCTTGACATTTTCTAATCATGAGAGTTATAAATTTTAAAATGATATGGCAGGCTTGATAGGCTGCAGATTCACCTCCCAAGCGAAGCTACTTTTTTTATTAAATGTTAAATTGCTTTTCTCCAAAAGGAAAATTATATTTTGGTTAATTTTTGCTTTTTGAATGCTACCGCAGATTTCTTCTGATAATACAGTGGTCTGAGTGACAGCAGAGATTTTTCTTTTCAATATTCCCAGATAAATATTGACCAAAGATGCCAGTTCTGTCTTTCACCATTGAGATGAATTAGTTCGGGCACAATTACAGCAGGTTTTTTTTTAGTATAGTGTCTAGTATGACTCAAAAGTTTCTAAGATGTGCTTAGAATTTGCACAGATTTTTTTCCTGAGCAGCTCTACCATTTCCAGGCATTATAGCTAGGGTCTGAAATTTGGCTGGGGAGGTACAGTTGCCTGCATGTTCAGCACGATACTTCTCCCGCTCAACCCAAATTCCTGTAAATTATAAGCTTTCTAAAATAATGTATTCTGTATTTGTAGTCAAGATTTTTTTTATTCGGATACCTGCTATGTTGCCTTTACTGAGTAGTCCCATTTCCAGCACCACAAGTGCTGCGAGACGGTGAGTTAGGAATGGTGCTGCTCCTTCTGACTTTTGATTGTTAGTAAAAAGCATATCTGCTAGGACAGCGGAGTTTGGACATGCACGCGCTGGTCTGCCCAAAAGTCTAAGACAAGAAATCTCGCAAACAAAGTTATTGAAAGCTTCTCTTGGCTCTTATCCCCCATAAAGTAAGTGACATGAGAAGATCTCCGTAGTTTTCCATAACCATACCATTCTTGAGTGTTTAGAGTGTTTAACTCATTTAATATGAAGTTTCTCATGTGGCTTTGGGTGTAGCTGGGGGAGTCCTGAGGAACCAGGCTGCTCTGACCTACAGCACTCACAGCTGTAACAGGCTGCACATGATATTTAGGAGGGAAACCTTCCATATCTTGTGGTACTGTACTGTGGTACTGTTACTTCCATAAACAAGGTAAGGGATATATTTTTCAATCGAGTTTCCCTAATTCTGAAACTTCAACGTGCAAGTTTTGATGGTCCTTTGACTGTTGTGTCCTTTCTTAAACTGCAGAAATAATATTTGCCAGAAGAACTTGAGCAATGAGCTCATGCGGGCTGTCCAACCCAAGACAAGAACAATCAACACTAACACTTCCATGCTTTAAAAATTACATGTGTACAAACACCTTCCAGCTATTTTATCTCTACCCTAATAGCTGTTAACCAATGTAAGAGCCAACTCTACAACTTCTTTGCTTTCAGACAGATTTATGGCACAACTGAAAGCAATTAATTACCATGACCAGACTACATAGCTCCTAATCTTTGTTCTCTTTCAGAAACTATTTGACTAATAATAATGGTCTATCACACGGTTTCAGTTATGAATTTCTACTTTTCTTTTAACTTTTGAAGAGAGAAAGCTATATGGAGAGCATCAAGCCTCACTTCTTTACAGGTACCATTTGAAGAAATTTCTTTATTTTTTCATAATTATTTCATTGCTTAATATGTAGACATAAAGGGAAAAAAAAAAAAAAAAAGAAAAAAATACTGCATGTCCGGGCAAAGAATCATCCTGATGTGGGGATGCAGTCCTCTGTCCTGGATCCACAACACGTGCATTGGACAACTGCGTATAGGACTTCTCTGTTTTGACAGAGACAATCTAAAGATGAAAACATATTCCAAGGCAGGATTTGTTGCTTTTCAAATTATAAATGAGTTTTGGCTTTGAATCCCTTAACATCACAGGGAGGAATGTGACCACTATTAGCCCTAGTAGCATGACATGAATTTGGATGTGAAGCTCATTTTAACTCTCAGAAGGGTGCATTTGTGTCCACTGAAGTCTTATTCTCTCTGCTAAAATGGCAAATAAAGAAGGGGCAGGCGTCAGGTGGATAACTAGGACTGAGGTCTTGAACCATTATTCAGAAGACAACATTTTGCAAATCTGCACCGAATACCAACTGTTAGCTTAAGCTAAGATTAACACACTAATATCAATGCTGAGAGTCATGCAGGCCCTTTCAGCAAAACCATCTGAAATATTCTTCCTTAGCAATCTTTTTCAAGAAATCCCAGGTTTAGTCAGGGTGACCTACAACCCCTCCAGAAAGTCAATGTACTGAGAACCGTATTACTTCTACCTGTTTGTCTATCTCCCCAAGGATCTTCTCAAAAATAAAGTCGCATTGCAAAGTCTTTCTTGTTTGCGGAACTCATTCTTCCTGCACACATTTACAGTGACCAAACTCTTTGTTTAGACACATACAGAGTTTCTCTCAAAATACAGCTATCTCAGAAAGCAAACAGCAAGGCAGAAAAGGAAAACAGATTGTCAATGCTGTCTCTGTGGCAGAGTTGCTCTGAATAAATTCCCTAAAATACTTAACCCACAGATAAAAGCTCTGATAGCATCATCATTACCCAAGACCTTCAGAGAGACCAACGTGTAATGACCAAATGGTTATAAACACAAGGAGCTCAAAGTTAGGTTGCCTTTGAAGTAATTAGATCACATCAGCCTGTACTGTAGTACAAATACAATGCCTTGGAGAAATAAAAGAAGAAAAGGACTATTTTTCTTTTTTTTGTTGGTAGACGCTAGAGTGTCCTAGTAGCAGAACCATATCTGTTAAACTAACTGGAAAGCTTATGGGGCTGAAGCCTCTCAAAGCCACTGCAACTTCACATGTTTTATAGCATAGCAGAAATAACCTCCTCATTTTAAATTCTGTAAGAAGGGGAAGGTGGTTTAGAAATACATCCATTTATATACTCATTTCTATTCTTGGCAGTTTAAAAAGCTCTACGCAGAGAAAGGAGGATGGTGGGTAACAGAAGAAATATCCTCTTATACATATGAACAACCAGCAACATAAGGCATAAAAATGTGCATTGGGCACCAACTCTAGTTTATTTGGATTCTTAGGTCTTAAAATTACAGCCATAATGCTTCATGTTGACTTTGGATATACATGGATGTGTCCTCTCCTAAATTTTAAAAGAAGCCTTCAAGATATTTTGCTGTGTAATAACAGCAAGGATACGGACCTTTCATAGCTTGCTTCTCCAGTCAGACCGAAAAAGCTTTAAGAAGCAAGGAAGTATAATTTGCCGTACTTAATAGTGAGAAATAGGCACAGAGAGGTGAAACAATTTGCTCACCATTACACTATACACCACATCTATAGGTGGGAATAGGACCCCCAGACTCCTCAGCCCTGTCCATCGTGATGCAGTCTCTAGCAACAAATTCGTTTCCGACACAAATAAGAAATAATTGTTTCCAAACTTCTCAAGAGCAAAAGAACAACTTGCAGCTGGGCAAAACAATTTTATTCAGTTTTCTGCAGGAGAATGTCACCTTTTGAGGTTTGTTTTCATTCCATTCATAGTTTATTCACTTTCAGCAGAGCAACCAACAGACTCATCACTCCTTTGAAGTTGCTTTCTTTTTCCCACACTGGCTTTAGCTACATAGACAATTCTTCTCTTCCTTTCAATAGGGAAGCGTGAATCGTAGCAGAGCTGTTTGGCATAGGTTTAGGATATTATTTGCTATGTCTCTGTAAATAGCTGCAATTCCATAGTCTATCTATTTTTATGGCTAACTTTCAAAGAAACACAATAATAAATAATAATGGAATTTCTAGGAATCAACAAAGTGGAGACAATGAAATATAGCCCTGCGCAAAGCAGTCTTCATGAAATAGGGCTGACGAGAAGAAAAAGAGAAAGAGATGAAATCTTGACGTCAAGGTGAAGAGAAGGAACAGGGAGGGTGCAAGAGTGGAGACCCTGAAATTATCTTGCAAATGAAGGCCAAACAGGCAGGTACAGAGGCTAGAGGGAAAAAGAAAGTGATAAGTCTCTACCAGTGACAGAGTAGCGGAAGAATGAAAAATAAGCGAGAAAAAAGGAGACCTTGCCAGTCTTTGCATTTAGCATTGGCTAGATCTTGCAGTTGGAGAAACAAGAGGTAGGAGAGAGGCTGTAGGGATGAGTCAACATTTACACATAAGCAATCTGCACTACATGCAAGAAGAGGGAGCGGAGCAGGCATGCCGTTCAGCAAATAGCTGTAGTTTTGCTGCAAACTGGCAGAATGCTAACAGCACCCGCCAAAACGGCAATACACAATTTCACATCACCCCATTGCTAGTGATCCTGGCCCCAGAGGCAGAACACGGGAATGGACCTCCTCCTTTGGCATAGCAGAAAAGAACTGATCCTATTTATCTATCTGTAAGGCAGCTCCGAAGCACTTGGCAACTAATTTTTTTATTACAGCTGCTCTGGCCAAGTCTTTGGCCATCTAGTCTACCACCCAACATGCTTCTGACTGACTGCAGGTAAGTTGGATGAATTTCTAGATCTAAAGAGACTTTGTTTCCAGGGTTGTCTTCGTCCAAAACAAGCCTTTCTTCAGTTAACTAAGTTTATCGTGTGACACTGACTTTCCCTCTGTTACCATTTCTGATTTAACCAAACAGTTTCTTTTCCTACGTTCCTTGAATGGTCTCTAAACCATTCCTACAGGTGCTAAACCTACATGTCCTAAACTATGTTTAATCACATATAATGTATTAATTACTGGAATTGATCACTTAGCAAATGACCTATACTGAATATCATTTACTACTGAAATACACAAATTTGTTACTCATTTTATGCTGCTCTTTTCAGAAGAGATGTTCAAGATGTCTTCAAAGTATTGCTTTAAGAGTAACACCAGCCATTTGCTGAGTATGAGCCCGTGAAATCTTTTCTTTTGTCCAGCCTGAGCTCAAATCCAGACATTTACCAATGAGCATCTGCCTGGTCATTCTCTTTTGGCTTTCCTTCCTCCACCCTGCAAGGACATCACATCACTTCATCTCTACCAACTGCACCAAAAGCCTGTGGCCTATTCTGTCTTTGGAAAATTTCCAATCCTTTCAGAAAGCAGATTGCAGTGTACCACTAATTGCAGTTAAAAAGACTAGATGGCTCAAGAAGCTGTTACTTACTCATTTGACATTCTTAAACATACACTTGGAATACCTACAGAGTTTCAACAAAGCTTCAGTGAAGTCCAAACCTGCACTTAAGTTTTTTTATCCCTGTAATTTGCAGGTCAGCCTTCTGGTTTCTTTTATTGCCAATAATTAAGCAATTCAAGGTAGATTATTTCCCTCACGAAAATGTACATTGCTCTAAGCAAATATGCTCTGGGAAAGCTGTGCTGCAAACTGTTCCCACTTGTTGTCTCTTCATGTAAACTCCAAGCACGTGCCCAGAAACCCAACGCTTTGTTCCTCACTGCTGTGTGCCGCTTCACTGATGTAAAGGAAAAGAAGGAATGTGGTTTCTCACTGAGCTGCAGAATCACTGACGCTGGTAGGGACTTCTGAGGATCATCTAGTCCAACCTCTGCTCCAAGCAGAGTCAGCTAGAGCAGGTTGCCCAAAGCTGAGTCCAGCCAGGTTTGAATAGCCGCAAGGATGGAGAGTCCACAGCCTCTCCAGGCAGCCAGTGCCAGTTTTCAGACACCCTCATCATACAGTGCAAAACCTACTGTGGATCATCACTGCCCTCCCCTGTCGTTCCTACGATGTTTTCGCCCCACTTGGTCAGGCAGATCCTGTCTCTTTGTAGCCATCTGTGATTCCCAAAGAAGACCCTGTAGTCATAAAAGCCAGATCCTTGTTGTTGACACCAGCTATGCAAGTAAGTTGTTGACCTACAGGGTCTGTCCACTCCTTCTCTAGCCCTCCCCTCTAAAGGAGAAAAGGGTCCTCCAACCACCCCAAAAGCTCCCAGGACATCTCAAAGGCAAGCACAGAAACTGCTCGTCTGTCAGCTGCCTCTTTTATCTGCGCTCACCTCGCTACAGTCCTAATGAACCCCGCGAACCACAGCAGCTCGTGTTCAAAGCATCCTTTTTTTTCTGTGGAAGTACAGAGAAGAGTACAACTTTACAGATAAACAACACACAAGCTACCAAGTGGAACTTCTCTGGTTGCAATGAGATAGACTTACTAAATCCTAGCCTGCCGCTGGCCCAAACAATCTAAATTGACATTTAATGGGAAATTCTGCAAATCTCTGTATTCGTTTTACGTTATCCAGTTTTCTGAATGCCTTGATTTTCCTGTGTAACCAACGGTTGTTACAATTATTTATGGAAAAATAAAATGGAAATATATTAATGATTTTTTGAACGGCAATGGGAGAAACAGCAAAACAATAATAAGTTTGCAGTTTTCAAATTATTTAAACCCCAGCTCTGAAACGCAAACTGACAAACATTAAGGAAGCACTATGGTAGATCAAAGAGGCATTAAATAAACTCTGCAAATAAGGTACTGATTCCAAACTGCACTAGAGAGGACAGTATCTGAACTTCTCATGAAATACATAATATTGGCAGATAGACGACTGATTTCTGTTCTTTAATGCTGACATAAAGTAAGACACTTTACCATTTGTTTGGACAGAAAGCACTTGTAGTTGTTCTTATAGCAATAGCTGTTACTCTTCAAGGACTACAGGAAAAAGTAGAGATAAATGCATTGCAGTGCTGCATTTATAAATTTTTGCAGGAAGTGCAGAAACATCTAATTCTCATCCCTCGGTCTTCCCATTCATAAAAGAAAAAGTAATTCTGAAGGTACTAGTTACCTACAACCTCTTTTTCTTGTGCTTGGTTGACTCAACATCAGCTTGTTTTGTGAAGAGGAGGCTAAGGGAGAATCTAATCTAAGCCTACCACTACCCAAAGGGGAGTTGTAAAGATGATGGAGACAAAAGCTTCTCAATTGTGGGCAAATGGCCCCAAGTTGGAGGTTCAGACTGGACGTCAGGAAAACATTCTTCACTTGCAGCATAGTGCAGCACTGGAAATGGTGTTTCGGGGCAGCTGTTAGATCTCCAGCCTTAGAGGTAATTGAAACTCAGCCCAGGCAAAGCTGACCTGATGTAGTTTGGTGCTTTGAACAGAAGGCTGGACTGGACATGTCCTGCAGCCCCTTCCAAGGGACATTTCTACCTTCTGTGATATGGGCTTGGTGGTGCCTGCAAAGGTTTGTGCCCAGAATGCAGTCTGCTCGTTAGTGCCTTTCCCTCATGTAAAGTCTCTCTCCTCTCCCCTAGATTTGACGGAAGTTCATCGTCACTGAGCTCTTTACCTCTTTATCAAAATGCACAAAAAATTGGCAAACAAATTCAAAAGACTTTGGGGGATATAGAAGGAGAAAAGAGTGACAAAAGACAGAGATGCAAACACACTCATTCTCTCTTTCTTTCCAGAGAGGAATAATCACACACTTTTATTTTTTGTTTTGCTCCCACAAAGTTATGCCACAGGGCAGATCACCACAGGCCAGTGCAAGTGGGAATTTTTGTCCTGTTCAGTCCGTCCTTAGCACAGAGATACGAAGGCACAAATCCACCATTCATCTTCCCAACACACGTAGGGTCCTACTCTCCAGCACGCTCCTTTTCCTGAGGCCCATGGTGCCAACTCTGCCAGACATAATCTCAGATGAGGCAGACAACTGCTCTGACTTGGTATTGTAATTCCTGAGTTCTGGCTCCCATGTAACATTTACGTCCATGACCCGATTTGCAAATCCAGCTGAGGATACAGGCCAGGACAGAGCAGATGGAACAGCATGTTATGACCTCCGAGTTGTATTTCTCTTCTTTCAACTAATTGACTGAGTTGAGAAAGTGAGTTACAACATCAAGCTCTCCAAGTCGCTAAAGCAGAAATCAAAGTTAGCATATAAAAATGCCAAGTGAAAGATGTTCCTGTGCATCACATACACCAGCATTGTCAGCCAGTGAGTTCAGTGGGAAACATCTAGCTGCCCATGTTGGGAAGTCATTCAGGAGAGAATCTGGAAGTCTTACTTAATATTTCACATATTTAATTAATCTTTTCCACACTTGATGATAAACTCAATGTGCACCCACACAGTGCATGAACTGATGTCTAAAATACCAGCCGTTACACCCACTGGGTTGAGAAAAGATAGTTTGGCTTGCTTGGAAGAGGTTAGCTGTCCATTCTGTGCTCCCAGGCAGGGATGTTGGCCCAGTCAGTAAGGAGAAGATGACATACGGGACTCCAGTGAGTCTTTTGAGCTCTGACTCCATCCATCATAAAATGTGTTTCATTTACTAACACCTTTCACCAAAAACTCCCCAAACATTCCATGTAAAATCAATATCAGAAGTCCTTAGGGTTTCTTGCTAGCAACCCAAAATGAGAAAGAGCTTTTTGATCTTTCTATGTTTTGCTATTTGACAAGGTTGGTTTTTTTCCTGCCCGGGAAGTGAAAGCAGCC
Organism: Burhinus bistriatus; assembly: GCA_013397275.1. Classification (NCBI taxonomy): domain Eukaryota; kingdom Metazoa; phylum Chordata; class Aves; order Charadriiformes; family Burhinidae; genus Burhinus; species Burhinus bistriatus. Next base: position 103,111 of record VYXH01007793.1, read on the forward strand.
GTACTGCGAATGCCATTCATGTGATTTCTTTTTTTGAAAGAAGTTCAGCATTATTTCTTAATGATGGTCCAGGCTTGGAGACACATCATCTGCCCACGGGTTCGTTCCAGAGGAAGATCTCTACTGTCACAAATCCCTCACCCACAGCTGAGCATGTCCAGAGCTTTCTGATCCACTTTACTCCTTCCATTTACAGTGGGGAGAAGCAGAAGGAGCCTCGTTATGTTACATCATTAAAAAACAGGTAGATCTTTTGTGCCTATGTGAAGCAACGTGAGACTGAAAGACTGACAGCATTCATCTTCTTGATCTGAGAGGCTCCACTCAAGGAAAAAAAAGAAATCTGATGAGGTCTCCCCTGGGTTTGGCTCAAGTTCAGGGACTAGCTCAGCCGCAGCCACCCAACATCAGGCCAAGTGACTCTCAATCTAAACATTGCTTAATTCTTGGGCAGAGCAATCAGGTCCTCCCTGACAGATAACAACAGCACTTTGCGCATATTCTTTAAGACTCAGATTATTAGTCAGCTAAAACCCACTGAGCCATTAAAAAAGCCACCCACTGACTTCCAAATTTTATTTTTTTTTTAAATCAAGAGGCTAAAATCATCTTTGTCAGAGATATGCAAGAGAATTGTGTAATACAGGCTTATTTCTACAATTTTCTTAGCTTTTCCTACACTTCTGAGCTGAAGCATCCTCATTTCCCCCCTTTTCTTTATTCTTTGTCTCATACTCTTATTTGCACAAGTTTTTTTATTCACCCATGAAATTCATCAGGCATTATTGTACACAACCCTAAGCACAATATACCAGATAAAGCAGGGGGGGAAAAAAGGAACAGGGAAGAGTGAGCATAATGGACCCACATGGGACAATTAAAATCCATCTGTAATTATTATTAGTGCTAAAATTTTATAGCGTGACAATGAGTTAAAACCAAAATACAGCTACAAAAAGCAAAACAATGAAAAAAGCACCTTGACAATAAGCAACAGTATTAAAAAGATAAAAGGCAACAGTGAATACATGACTCCTGATAAATAGGTTCACTGGAACCACTGGAATCACCATATCAGCTAAACACGACCCTACTTGGCCTTTTTTTTCTACAAGCTGCAGTTCTGCACTGTTCATTGCCCTCCTTCTGTTTTAAGGTTCCTCTCTGAAGACCTAGAATTTTCCCAGCGTGCATGACTTTAAATCCTTGCCCAAAATATGCAGGGGCACTGGAGAAACCACCATTACTCTCTATTTTCTCCTTATATTTTTTTCCCTAACTTTTACCTTCAAGTAAACCAGATTTTTCACTTCCTCCCTAGCTATTAAATTAGGAAATCAGAGCCAAGCAATATGCACACTTTCATCCTTTTGGGTCCCCAGCTGTTTCAACAGCCTTCTTTAGTTAAACAGTACAGGAACTTACTTCCATTCCTCAATTTGGGGTTGTATTCAGTATAATCTGCTCCTGGTAGCTAATTTAGGGATCATGACTGCTTTTCTCCACTGACAGCGCAGACAGCCGGGTCTGGCAGCGCTGGATTGTAGGTGGCCTGAATCACTGATCATTTTCTCAAATTCAGATGCTAAAGATAGGCTTCTGTAGAAAAACAGTCTGAATATGGCCCCGCATCTCTGCCAATTCTTCTCCTGTGATTTATGTTTGCCCAGCTCTGAACCTCTCAAAATCTCATCAAAGATGCTGCAAGAAACGCTCAGCACTTCGGTCGCTCTTTCCTGGAACCCGTACCATAACCGTGTCTCTGCTTCACAATTTCTATCCCTCTTTATGAGTACTTCCCTTAATTTGCATTATGTAATCCCTATTTGGAAATAATTAGTAGATCTTGTTTATATTCTGCTTAATACAATTTACAGACTACTGTTTAGAATAGGGCTGGTGTTGCCCTAAGTATTACTGACCACGTAATCCAAGTGCCCTCCGACATGACAAATACGCTCTCTCATTCAAGCCATGTTTTCTGCTTGCCTAAGACCTTTCTTTTTTTTTTCCTTTTAGCATCTCTTCAGACTTCCCTGTTTTAGTTGAGTTCACTATTAATTCATTTATCTGCTTTTTATTTACCAGGCTTCGCTGCAGTCAAAGCAAACGTAGTCAGCTGACTGACACGAAATTTGGTCTGAAATACAAACGGCTGTGACAATTTTAGCATTTGAAACTGCCAGCCTCTACTCTAAGAAGTAATCCTTATTTATCCAAAGGGTCACCTTTGAATGAGCAGCAACAAGGCTGATAAGAATCTGCAGGACCGAACCTTATAAATGGGTTTTTTTTGCAGGTTATTTAGAGAGAATGAAACAAGCAGACGATCAGATTTAGACATCTGTGTGTTTTAAAGGCAACTCTGCAATTTGTCTGGAGACCAAACCAGATTATTAGCAGGAAATGGAGTTTTCCTAATATTGAATCTGATCCTGCCCTACTGAAAATCAACGGAATTTTGTCCTGGACTTTCACGGGAGAGGGACTTAACACATTTATGCTCCCAAAGACCTGCCAGCCTAGAGCCACAGCAACCGTCAGGGAGAAAGCTCAATTTGGATAAACTATAAATTTCAATATAAAAGCGTTCACACTGGAGAAAGAAAGAGAAACATGGGAAGATCCAAATGTCGGATTCGAGTGGCATTGCTGAACGCACCAGTGGAAACATTCAGCTTCCCGCATGAGCCGCGAAGTACAAAAACTAAGGGAAAGCAAAGAAAATCCAGAAGATTTAGGTCCACAAGAGTGTAGTTCCATGCAGAAATGTTCACATGGAAAGAGCTGGTGCTTCTGTTAGCAACGCTACTTTCATTTTAGTGTCTTCAAACAAAAATATCAGAATATTTTACCAACGTCAATTAAGACTCAGAATGCTTCTGGGATACACATCCTTATTACACCCATTTTTACAGATTACAATGACACAGAGTTTGACTCATTAAAGGCCAGAAAATGAGTCAGCAAAGAAAAAGAACCCAAATGCCCCAATCATCCATCGTCCGTGATAACCACTGAATAACCTCTCCTCCGTCATTAGTCAGCCTTGGGAATAAAGTCACTTATCTGAAACATAAAACTATTCCATACTTGATGTTTGCCTTTTTTGTATGTTTGTTTTTCACTATGATTGCCTCCTAACATTTCCCAGCCTCGCACACAGACTGATGCACTTAATTTTGACAGACACAAAATCCCTCTTAAATCTGCTGCAGTGTTTATACTGGGATGTATAAAAATGACTTTGTGAAACAGAGGCTCGAAATAGAAAACGAGATTAAAAATATTTTGCACATGAAGACTTCTTTAGGCTCTGAGAGAAAGAGAAGAATATTACAAACCTTATTCTATTTCTCCTGATCGCCTAAAGGGGCCCCTACAGCAGAACTATTATCTTTAATCTTACGTTCTCTTTTCAGCATGTATTTTATTTTCTGCTCTCTGCTAACAACACAACACCCTGGCCTCTTAATAGCTCCTGAGTTCACCTGCTAAAAAGATATTCCAGGATAAGACTTCTCTGTATTGGATTTGCAAAGGTTTAGAAACAGCTTGGGTTCTCTCTGTGCTAACATTTAGTGGCAAATGCCTTCTCCAAGGGAGTACTGCAGCAGTGATTTGGTCAGTGCACGAGCCGGTTTGCTTAACAAGCATGAACCTCCCTGGCCTGCCAGTATTACCACAAAATAGAATCATTTTCCTAAATGCTTTCATTAAAGGGACATTGTGAGGCTGAATAGGAGATATTGAATGAAAATGGACAGAGCGAATTTTGAGTCATGCCAAACCAGTCTGTGGCATCAGTCACAAAGGTTTCACCAAAAAAAAAAAAAAAAAATTAAAAAAATGCCTCTATCGCTTCATTCGGAGATGAACACATTTGCAATGATTCTGAAAGATTCGCTGCCACAGCCACTGTGGCTATACAGTGCTCATCAGCCATGATCGAGCCAATTTATCAGAAGAACCCAGGATGAGTTATTGTCTGACAATGCCAAGACTTACATTCGCTGCGGAAAATCATAATCATCCGTTGCTTCAAACAATTCCAGTTGAATTGCCTCCCCAACTTATTCATCCCATACAAAGCCACGACAGGAATATCAAGAAGGAAGAGGGAGCTGCACGGAGCAACGGCAGCCTCTCCTTGAAGGGGCGTCACACCGAGCAGCTTGGAAGGAAACAACAAATTCTGTATTTTAACGAAAACCAAGAAGAAAGGGCCAGGAGAGCATCGTGTGAGACATTGCTATTTTTAATGTACAATGATGCTGGAGCAGAGACTGAGCCTCCCATCCTTTGGAGTTTTTCACCTTTCTCTGGAAGACGGGACATAGCACACCGATAGGATCTTCTGAGGGAACTCCACCTACACAATAATTTAACATGGGCCACGGACACTAGGATTTTTCTTGCTTCTTTTTCTGCCTGAAGCCCACATTCGAATTTCTGGAAGACTGAAACATATATCACTGATGTCTTTGGGCTGGTAATAGTGTAGTTGAGTGACAAAAAGAGTTGATAATCTGTCCTTAATTTCTAATGAATCCATATGTGCATTTCCACACAGGAGAGCTCTTTAACCTCTAAAACAATATACAACTTCTTCACACCTGCTGCATAAAACAAGTACCTTTACAGTGTCACCTACACATAAGGCATCACGCACTACTAACATCATCATTCCCTTCAATGGGATTCATCTCCTGAAACCGCAGCTGTGTAAAAGATCCTCTCTAAATTCATGGAGATAAATACGCTTCCAAAGGTGTCTCCATTCCACCTGTCTTGGGCAGTTCTTGTAGGATGGGAAGAATTGCCCTGGGACTACTCATCTCACTCCACTGACAGTGGACAGAGCCTGGACTTTCAGGCAATTCAAATTAAAGGAGATAAATATCACCTATAGTATACAGGAGAGGTAAGTATGCACAGAATCCTACAGCCACAACTTTACAGTAATTCAGTGGGATGCCTTTTTATTGTTATCAATATTTTGAAGGCACATTTCTAATGCCAAATCCATTTTCAGATAGCATGGGCATAAAAACAGTTGAGAAACATGTAGGTGTTGCAAGCGTAGGTGGGGTTTCTGTAATTCATCTTGTTTCACATCCTCTGTAAAGATAAATATCAACGCATGGCCATACTTCTGGAAGTTGTTTATCTTGCCGCTAATTTATGGCTTATTGGTCATTAAGAGAAATCAATGCCATGAAGTTAAAATCCTGTATAAGTAGTAAGTAATGCAAAAATATAATGAGGACAAGCAGATGTGAACTTTCAATGGCCTAGAGAAAATGAATAGTTTAGCAAATGCATGATGTTACGCACAAACTCCTTTAAAAAGAAAAGGAAAAAAGAAAGAAAGAGAGCAAGAAAGAAAGGAAGAAGAAAGGCTGCCTTATTTCCCTGAACTCTCAGCCACCTTTCCTTCCGTCCTTCTCTGCATTACAGATCCAACATGCATCTCTGTCAAGCCAACCTACGTGGTCGCACTGTAAGCTACTGGCCTCCAAGCTGGGGCCTGAAACAAAACTGAGAGACCAATAAATCATGCTACAAAAGCGAAACTCAAAGACCACAGCAGGCTCTTTTTTCCTTCCTTTTTTGATTTCCTAGTGCCCTTTTTCTTTTTTTTTTTGGCCTTATGTGATGCTTCTTGCAAAGGCATTTGGCAGATCAAAAAAGTTCATACACAAAGACAATTGTACTAACCAATTAAACTTAAAATAATTTTCTTCATGAAAATCATTGGATCAAACCCTGAGATTAGAAAGTGACTGAACTTTCAAGAAGTTCACCCATAGTGAATTTTCCTGATCTTCAGAGTTTCAGGATATGACCTCAAATATCTATTGCTGGAATCTATTCAGTCCATACATTGATTGAACCTTCCAACTACTGTGGCAGGGATGGCTTTTCTGCAGGTTTGATTCTGGTGTTACTTGCAATAACAATATATTTGTGGAACTTCTTTACGTCTGTGTAGTTAATGAATTAACAGAGCTGAATCAGGCCAGTCATTCACCATGTCTGCCCATCTAGAGACCAAATTCGATAACAGACCGAGCTGTTAGCAATGGGAGGAGTGTCTCGAGGGGGATGTATTACGGGGAAAAAAACCAACCAAATCAGCTGACAAGTGACTACAGCACAGTCAGGGAGGAAGAAGGACTGATCCTCAGAGAGGATTTAACTAAGCTAGGCAGGCAGCTTTAGCTACACACAGGGCATATTCACAAGGTATAGAAAAATAATACCTTGTGAAAATAAAAACAAATTGGTATATCTGGTGTAGTGGGAGGTGTCCTTGCCAACATGGCAAGGGGGTTGGAACTAGATGATCTTTAAGGTCCCTTCCAACCTAAACCATTCTATGATTCGATGATTCTATCTTACCCAGCATTTCACTCCTGTTCTTAACAGATCATGCTAAAAATACATCAGAGAAAAAGGCACTCTTGGTACTCAAAGGTTTCTTACTCTCTCCCTTCCACAGAAAACCTTTCCGTGCAGACTCTTGGCTGTGATGACAACCACATCTATAGAGGATTTAAATCCCCAGGGTTTTCAAGACAACAATCTTAACCAAGACTAGACTTCCTACCACCATGGCAATGGCAAATCATTGCTGCCATGGCAAAACCCAAATTTATCTCTGGACAAATATTAAAAACTTTCTGCTTTGACTTTTTTCCTGTATGTCCAAATGAGTTGTTGAGAGGCTGGTCAGAGTAGGTGGTACCGTGCTCCTTACTCCCAGTCCTGCGCTGCCAAATTTTAGATGCAATTACTCCAGTCTGCATGCTGGAAGTGAGAGTACAGTCGGACTGACAAATGTCAGTAAAAACAAACTCAAAAGTGGGTGATATTTGCAGAAAAACAATGATTTAACAAACACATGGTTCCGAGGCAATTTCATACATTGCTTTCCAGGATCCAGGGGTCTCTATACCATGTTTTATGCAACTGCAGCTGAATGCCTTTTATTCAGTGTGAACTGCCTAATTTAGTTAAATGAGTTAGTTTGCCTCCTACATCAGTACCTGCCAATGTTTTAGCATAAAAAGAAATTAGGATATTAGGGATTTTTTTTTTTTTCAGATGGCATCTGGTTGGTTATTGTGAAAATACTAGGGCAGTTGTTCACATCCATTTTGCATTTAGGCTAAATTAGCCTTTTAGATTTAAAAATACCCTAGATTTCCCCGGTCTACCATTTTCTCCTTTGATATTACTTCTGAGCTGATGGAAATTTCAATCAGAATGCTGTTAACCTCCAACAAATTAAATATTGGGAGAGTATATTAAGCAGACCACGAAAACTAAATAGATTTTAGTACAGCTGTAAAAGGCAAGAAGCAAACTGGAATAAAAGATAGCTGGAACAAAAAATAAGATTGATATGTAAGACTGAAGACTGATTTAAGTCCAGCACTCATTGGAAAAGAGTGCAAGATCTAGACTTTGCAATGTAACAAAAAACAAAAACAAACAAAAAAAAAGGTAATTATTAACATGAAAATAATAGTTTCCATTTCAACTTGTGTGGGCACAAGTAAATTTAAAAAATATTATGCCTTCACACTGGTAAATTAGTGCACTTTGCCCACACGCGCCTTTTTTAGAAGAAGACAAAGTGATCCAGAACACAATTTCCCTTTTGCAATGCCGAGTCGCTGAGCCAGGTGTAAAGCTTTACGGCTCTGGATTCTCAGCCCTCTGTTTAGACCCCAGAATTAAATGACGTCATCTCTTTTTTTCATTTTCTTAAACCCAACTTTAAAAATATCAACCACCTCAGAGTGCCCCGCCTCATATTGCCATGGATATAAAAATTTTGTGGGTTACCTGCTTTTATATCCTTGCTCTGAGCTCAAAGGCTGGCTGTGGCACGGCTACAAAATAGGGCTGACTCAGAAAGTAATTATTGATAATCAGAGAGTTTCCTGCTTCCAGCTGGGATAGAAGAACAGCAATGACAGTCCTTTCCATGGCACTTCACTATCTATCTTTCCATTTGTGGTCTGAATCTGTAATGTAACGCACGTGATTTAAAGATAATTGAAAATTTGTATTCAAAGAGAGATCACTGAAAATCGGGTATCTTTTGCCAAAAATATTTCAGAATATTTCAAAGAGGTGAAACCCAGGAGGGTGAGTTTTGAGTTCTAGCCAATATTTTCATTAACAATTTAAGTTCTAGGGTGGGGAAAAAAAAATAATCTAAAAAATAAAGGAAAACTGATTCAAACTGGAAGGTGCTACTGACGAGTCGGAGCACAGGAATTAAAATTCAATGGGATTTTGATAACTCAGCCCAAAAATCAGTAAAATGCAATTCACCGAAGATGTGGGCAGAATACTGATCTTCAGCAAGAGAATGCAAATGTAAGTATCTAGCGGCTAAAAAAAAAAAAAAACCACTCAAAAACCTGGCTTAGGGACCAACAGCTCAGAGAAGGCTCTCATCTAGCAGCTTGGCTAACCGGGCACAAGTGGCGAAATACCCACACGTCCCTCCGAGCTACGCTAACGTACTCAGGGAAGTCCAGGAGGGCATCGCTCCGTTGCGTGCAGCATTGCTGGCATTTCGGCACCAACACCAGGTTTGGGTCTGGCCGGCACTTCGAGCAGAGGGCAGTGGGAAAAATGGGCAGAAGACAGGAACGAGAAAGGTAAGAGGCTTTCCCCTCACCAAGAAAAAACCTGGAGGGAGGGTCTTTACTTATGCTAGAAAATAGAAAAAAAGCTGTGAGTGGGAAGCACGGTAACCAGCTCCTGCGCAGAAAGGTTTTTAAACAGGATGGGATTGCAGACCTCATCAGGGCTCAAACATTCAACGTAAATCTTGTGTTTATTACATCTTGAATGTCTGTTTCAGGTAGATTGTATTTAAATCTAAGTTCCCAGAGAGACATAAATTCCCGTCTCTCATATAAATTTTTAATGCACTTCCATTATTAAACCAAATTTTATTCCAAGGAGCTTTGCCTCTAAAATTAATCAAAAGATTTTTTTTTTTTTTTTTTTTTTGGTACTAATTTACAAAGGAAAGAGAAAGAAAGCATGGATGATGATTAGTATTTTTCTTTAAAATAATAGCATTGTAGTTTACTAAGCTTTTTCAATTTTAAATCTGATCAATTCAACTGTATTCAAAATGACATGGTGGNTCCAGATGAAGCAAACACAGAATTCCAGGAGCCTGACACAGAAACCGGACTTCTAAAAATAGACTGTGCGGAGCCTGATTTGCTGCAAGTCGAGTGGGTAGGTCACATATCGCATCTCTCTCGGCTGATCAGCATCGGTCAGGTGTTGCTTGAAAGGCAGCCCAAGAGGGAGAGCAAATAGATTGATTCAGCACAGAGCTCAGAAACACGCACTGATATGACGAGAGGTAGCAGAAACCCCACGAAATAGAGTGACATCTCTATACATTTGAAAACAGAGTTTGAGGTTGGTTGGGTTTTTTTCCATGCCTGTTTATCGCTCTGCATCCAAATGCTAAAAATAAAACTTGTTAGTTACGAATAAGTGGGAGTCGGATCTCCATCCAAAACAAAAATATACCCTAAAACATCTCTCTCGGTCTTCCCAATTTGGGCAAATTAATTCCTGTCAACCGCACAGATATTTTGCACGAGCAAAAATAACAGGGGCCATAGCCGGGAACCTAAAAGCTAATGGATCGTGCCTAAGGTCTCCCCTCCGTGCTGGAGGCAGAGCTCAGCAGGAGACCCAGTGTCGAGGCAGAAACGTTCAGCACAGCGGCACACAGACGCTTTGGCACGAGTCAGTGAAGGGATGATGATCTAGGAGAGGTAACAGCGGGGCACAAAAGGTGTTTGCAGATAGACAGCGGTCATTCCCCTGTTCCTCCTGAGTGTTTGTGGGGTTGCACAGACCCACTGCTCACGTTTGAGAGTCTCGTGCTATAGTTTTTGTTGAAAACAGGTTTAAAAATGCCATCCCAACCCTCTTTCGCAATGCCTGTTCTGGTATGTGACAAATAGTGCAGAAATACCTAAATAAAGAGCAAGATACCTTTAGTGAGATCATCTCTATCCTGAGAGAAGGAATTTGGTCCAAATATCAATCTTCTCATTAATTCTCAGAAATGCTGACACATCAAACAATTTACTTGGCTCAGGTGACCCTCAGGTGACAGCCTTCAGCCTGGCATCCAGCAGAACACCTCAAAGTATTCAAAGAGGGGGTCAGATGCTCCTTTTGGGGACCTGTCTCCAAGGCTACGGGGACACGGCAGTGCCAAGCACCTGGCATTCGACCACTGGGCTGCACCTGCTGCTCTCGCATCCTTGTCCTTCAATGACACATTCAAAAAGGGCAGAATCATCCTTCCACGTGCTACTTCAGAAATGGAGAGGGGGGAAAAAAGAACATTCACAACCTTCACACTGAAGGTTTGTTCCACAACTGTTCTTTTGTGAGACCAAGAATAAAAAGGAGAGTAAAAATGTCCACGGATGTTACTTTAATCTTACATGAGGAATATACAACACCCTCTGTCTGACTCCATTTTGGCTAGACGAGACTGGCTTTCCTCAACATATGAGACAGCATAGGAGTTAGATCACGTGTCTGGTTCGGTTCCAGCTTCAATCCAAAGTTGCTCTTGACACAAAACCAGAGAAAACTTGGCAGCGTCGTCTCCTGAGCTTGGGTTCAGTCCCGAGCAAAATTCCAAACGAAATGCAAGCTCCCAAATCTGCATGGAGCAAACCAAATGAAACGCTGGCACCAGTGCCAGCGAAACAAGCGGCCAAGTTTTGCTGATATCCACACGGCGCTTCTCTTTCAGCTGCCCACAAAGAACTAATACTGCCTTGTGCGGGCTATTTGCCCTATAATTGGTACCTAAAACCAATGAGAGGGATGTCAAGGAAAGGAAAACTGATGTCAGTTCTCGTGGTTGATGTGTCCATGGGCCATCACCCCCCCCCAAGCCACTGCACACAGAAGAGGCTGCAGCAAACGCACACTGTGCAGTGCTGAAAATCCCAATAAAGAGAAGCAAAAGGAAAATTTCCGGCATGACTAAATAGTTGATCACATCAAAGGAAACAGCTGAATTCTAGCTCGTGAGGATGGGAGTGACCACTTTTCGTATTGTCTCTCCTTATGACACAGGATTGGGGGCTAATCGTTCCTGAACATTTCCTGTGTGATTAGGCTAAAATCACTTAAACCGTGACATCTTTGCTCACATCAAGTAGGACATTTATGCGGCTATACAGAGGTTGAAACAATGCTCTGAATGAGTAAAGATGCCAGAATTGCCTCTTGACGCGTTCTGTGATTCAGCCCTTGCTCCTCCCCGAGACGTAAGGCAGGGCTGGTACCCACCAAAGTCAAAACAGCGCCTTGCACGTCTAAGTGCCGTGAAATCATTGCACAGCTGACGCTGCACAGCCACTAAATAAGCCCATGACAAGCTTTTTTCCTCAAATACACACGCATTTTCATTAGTCTAAACTAAATGGTGACCAGAGGACGGAGTCAGACCTCTGTGGACAAGCACTCCGGAGGACGATGCTGTCACCGCACTGGCTTACAGATTGGGAGGAAATTTTTCATTCCCTAGAAGTGGGCAGAGAATCAATAGCTCATTTTTCATGTTACGGTTATTATGCCCAGTGCTCCACTGGTATTGTGTTATATACAGCCTCTATAGCAACGGCTTAGATTCCTCGCTCCTGTTTGCTCTGTCAGTGGCAATAATTGCAAAAATCCCCAGGGCTTGGGAGTGTTTAGCTCCAATTGGGAAATACAATAGTAGACCCAGTAAAAGTAAAATAATAGCCAAAGAGAGCACCACATAAATATGAAAACAACTGTAGCACGACACCTTTCCAGTTCCATTAGAGTGATTACCCCAGTGGCAACCCCATTCCTCAAAAAAGCATGCGGTAAATCGTTGCTTTTTTATTAAAAGTGCCTTTCACCATCCACAAGAATTGCTCCCAAGCATTGCAGCAACATCACAACACTGCGCACACCGCTGAGACTCTGCTTGTAGACATCCCCCGCGTCCCTTGAGCAGCAGGTTTGGAAAAGCTGAAGAGGACTTGGAGCATGACTCTCCCCTCCCAGGTTCACCTTCAGGCCACGGCAGGAAAACCTCATCTCTGTATCACAATTTTCCACTTCTATCAATCTGTGAGTGCAAAATGGACATCCTGTGAGTATAGAGCTGGGGGCTGAGGGGAGGCAACGGGCACGGGCTGGGATAAACTCGATGATGTCCTCTACCTTAAACACATTTCTGCCTACCTGAAGTAAAGCAGAGGACTTGCACTTTGCTCAGGGAAGGCCCGTGAATATGACTCTTGTGTATGCAAGAGTAAAATTGGCTCCGAAACGCGTGGTGATTTCATGGAAACTGGAAGGTACAATAAGGTACTTGCTCAGAGCCCACCTAACAGGTACAGCATCAGCATAAATATTAAAAATAATAGTAGTAATACTAATGGGGAATACAGAGCTATAGTAAAAAGCAATATCTGAAGGATGGTGGTTGCAAGAACAAATATTGTCCGGTGATATATACCAACCTATGGATCCCCCAGACCACAGCACACAACAGAAAATTCATTTTTTCAGTTTGCAAAAAGCCAGAGCCTCAGAACTGACAGCTAAGAGAAGCATACAGCAACAGCAGAGCCGAAAGCAGGCAGGCAATCAAATGCCCCCTGCAATGGATTTGTCTTTCAGATAAGTGAAATGGGGCATTGAGCATAAAATGGCTTTTTGGTGGCAAAGTCTTCAAGCCAGGTTGAGAGTCATAGAATGATAGAATCACAGAATCGTAGAATGGTTTGGGTTGGAACGGACTTTAAAGGTCATCTAGTTCAACCCCCCTGCCATAAGCAGGGACATCTTCAACTAGATCAGGTTGCTCAGAGCCCCGTCCAACCTGACCTGGAATATTTCCAGGGATGGGGCATCTACCACCTCTCTGAGCATCCTGTAAAAAAATTAATTACAAAAGCTTGTGTCAAGGGCTGATTCTCAATAGAGCACAGCGAGGGAGCTGCTATGCCACATACGAAACCCTGACCTAGAATCAGGTCATCTACGATTCAGCGCTGGGTGCCCCATGATCATGCTATACGCAATGGGGGAGAGGTGGTGTTGCAACCGTCCACCCCTCCGATCCCGACCATGAGCAGTGCTCCACACCTGGCCGTGGGCGGCCAGCTATCATGAGCCCACCAAGGCACCGGCAGTGCTACGGTATTGTTACGTCTAGGTGTGATTCTGACTTAAAGGTGTTTGGCCATGAGCCCACAGATGGTATCCTCGCTCCAGTGGCTCCTCAGCCAAGCGCCCGCATCAAGGGTCTGAACCTGCGGTTCCTCTCCTACGGAGCAGGATTGCTACTGCAACAACGCATCATCAGTAGGGTAAGACTAAGCTGTCTCACAATGGTCTAAACCCAGCTCACGTTCCCCCTTAGTGGGTGAACACTCCAATGCTCGGTGAATTCTGCTTCACAACGATAGGAAGAGCTGACATCAAAGGATCAAAAAGCAACATTGCTATGAACGCTTGGCTGCAACAAGCCCGTTACCCCTGTGGTGACTTTTCTGACTCCTCTTGCTTAAAACCCAAAAAGCCCCTGGCTTTTTGGATCATGAGGCTCTGCTTTCATGGTCTGCATTCATACCGAAAATGGAGATCTTCTCCGCAGGAGGTTTCTGTCCTCCCTGAGCTTGCCTTACGCTTTGAAAGGTGCACCATCCCACTCAAACTCCCCACCTCCCACCGTCCCTGGAGCGGGTCACGTCCGACACGCACCGGGCACTTGGCACCAGAAGCAAGAGCCCCCCTTGGGGCTTGCACCAGGTAAGTGAAAAAATGATCAGAATGAAGAAGGAGTTGAAGAAACACCACCTCCCAGCTTTCTTTGTATTCAACCACCGACTGCCAACTTCTGTTCAGGGCCGATTTTTGGTATAGACTAGGGGATATATAGAGGAGAATCCTTTTAGAAGAGCTGCTCTGCAGAGACAATGACGGGATATACCGAGGGAGTATACTCCTTTACCTTCCATTTCTAACCTCTGTAAAAGTTCCTTTGAGAGGCTGTGTAGTAGATGTAAGTTATTTGCTACACCTTAAATTAGCAACTGTAAAATTCCAAATTTCTTATCTCTACAAAACATACATATTCATATATATTCTCGTATATATCTGTAAGTGTGAAGAAAATAAGACTATTTTATTTTCACCCAGATAAACAGTAGCAGGCTTGGAGCTAGACCTTACAAACCTTTGCAGCCTAAATGAAATTTGCCTGGCTATGTTTGCAGGAAAGTAGAAAACTGTTTCAATACATTCTTTATAGAGGAGAAATGAAAAAAACACTGATGATTGAACCACAGAAAAAGAATGAGAAAGCTGGTTGGACTCTCATGTTCATTTTCTCCTGACTATGCAAGCAAAAGATCTATCAATAAAACTAAAAGATACAAATTGATAGGATAAAACAGCACACACAGACTCTAATTCAATTAACCTGCAGAACTCCCTGCCAAGAGTTTCAAATCAGGGCTGATTTTCATGTGAATTAATATAGTTTTCACAAGATTGAAAATGTCAGAGTAGTCTACAGCACCAGAGAGTAAACTGATGGTTGCCTTTGGTCAAAAAACTGCAGCAATGTTCTACCACCATTAAACGGTAATTGCCTTATATGTGTTTTCCCTCTGCTACAAACATTTAGCTTTGGCCATTGCTGGAGCAATACCAATTCGGTCCTGAAAAGATGTTCTAGTATTTGCTTGATACGCAGTGACTTAAGAAGGGGTATGCATACAAGTAAAGGATATTAGAGGGATGGTTTGCAGGCTCAGGAGCCGAGTGGCCAGATTTACCACCAGCCTGTGCTGAAGTGGCAACGCGTATGCTCGACCAGGCTGTGCTGCTGCACTGTATATGGCAGACAGCGAAAGGGGCTGAAACGCCAAATTTCATTAAGATTCTCCAGCAGCTGCTGTAAAAGGAATTAGCATGAGAAGCAGAACACAAAGCTATCAGAAGAACGCTGCACAAGTGAATAGAAATTGAAGAAAAATGAGCTCCTTGTGAAATATTGCAATCACTTCTTTAAGCAATAAAGAGATGGTTTGTTAAATAATAGACTAGAACAACTCCAATAAAATAAAAACTGTCAAAGTACCCTTTTTAAAGTTGCTACACAATCTTCCAATTTTGCTTTCATTACTAAACAGTAACAGATGATCAGATTTTATCATCATCTTGTCTGGACGATATCTTACCAGCATTTGAATACATTAGAAAATGAAAGAATACCGGAAGAAGAAAATTTAATATAATTACCACTTTCTGAAAATAGCTTCTGCATAACTTTCACTTAATATAGCTCAAATAAAGTTAGAAAGAAATCAAGGATGGAGAAACTGTTTCCTATTTAAGACCAGATACAAACACCTCGTCCTAACCATCTCTTTGGCACTCACTTCCCTTCCCTGGGTGTTGAACCAAATGAGCAAAAATAATTGTGCCAAAAGAAACGTCACGTTATTGCCCAACCAGAAGCCTCGGCCTTAATTAGCCCAAGGATGATCTGGCTTCACCGGCCACAAACCTTGAGTTAGATGAATCCTTTCCCGCAAACACCGTTTCCTTCACAGAAAGAGAATGAAAGGACAGAAACAGAGAAACAACATTTGCACTAAGTTGTGTCCCATTGTCACGTAGGCTGACGGGCTTAAATCTGCCCCCGCAGCCAACGGGCTGGCCACTACATCTTCAAAACCGCAGTGCAAGGTCAGGAAATTCATCCTTCTCGCTCCCCCTGCAGCAGCCCCAATGCGACGTGCAGCAGCAGCCATTCCCTTGCACGATGCCCTCCCATGCGTACACAGAGAATGTAGAATCATAGAATTATAGAATCATTTAGGTTGGAAAAGACCTTTAAGGTCACCTAGTCCAACCATTGACCCTACTCTACCAGGTCTGCCACTAAACCATGTCTCTAAGCACCACATCTACACGACTTTTAAACACCTCTAGGGATGGTGACTCAACCACCTCCCTGGGCAGCCTGTTCCAATGCTTGATAACTCTTTCAGTGAAAAATTTTTTCCTAATGTCCAGCCTAAACCTCCCCTGGCGCAACTTGAACCCATTTCCTCTTGTCCTATCGCTAGTTACCTGGGAGAAGAGACCAGCGCCCATCTCACTACACCCTCCTTTCAGGTAGTTGTAGAGAGCAATAATGTCTCCCCTCAACCTTCTCTTCTCCAGACTAAATAATCCTAATTCCCTCAGCTGCTCCTCAAAAGACATGTTTTCCAGACCCCTCACCAGCTTCCTTGCCCTTCTCTGGACGTGCTCCAGCACCTCAATGTCCCTCCTGTAGTGAGAGGCTCAAAACAAGCAAGAGAAGAAAAAAAATGCCCAATTTCCTGCAAAAGCTGTGCTCGCTGTCCCATGTCCCGCACCATCAGCCCTGCAACCCCGCCAGCTCCCTCCCAGTCTCTGTGACCCCCTCAAGGGTACAAGAAACCACCTCTGGCTCAATGAGATCGTCACCTGTGCCAATATGTAGGAACATAACTAATTTTTGAGATTTCTGTCCTATTTCAAATACTGTTGAAATCAACTACTGTCTTGAAAAATTACTGGGGATGGGCACATAGACAAGAGAGTGTAGCAGACACTAATTTCCTTAGGAAATAAAGCTAAAAACTGGTTTCCTGCCCATATTGCCAGACAGAAGTCCCCCTTCCTTAACCCTGTGTGTCTCTAGCTCTATATACAGGAATCCTAACTTATATCCAAGTTAAAGAAACAAGCCACAGCCTTGGTCACGTCAACCATTAACATAACAGTGGCTGGTAACAGAAGTGCACAACGTACATGTATCTGTGTGTCATTAGGACCGCAAATATCCTTTGGCCTTTTTTAATTCTCAATCAGCAGAGAAACAAGTCACGGTTTTTAGAAAAAAATTTACTACACTGGGGACTTTCTCAAAGCCTTTTACCACTGATTACAGAAAAGGTCTGTGTCCTTCTCTCCACTAGTCTTGACTCTTTTGGGCACAAACTGAAGACAGAATGGAAAAAAATGAAACACCACCTGGGTCACCGTATCTGCTCAGGGAACTGATATTAGAGTCTACTTTCATTTATTTGATATTGGGAAAGTGCTCCACTGTAGCAAAGGCAGAATGACATCCAGTGGCAGAGGTTAAACCTAGAGAAATTAGAATGGGAAATAAAAGATGAATCATAGGGGTGGCTGATTTTTGAAGGACGTGGAAAATTCAAAGCAAAATCTGGTATCCTTCTGAAAACCCTGCAGTCCATCAACGAGAATTAACTGGGTGCAGTGCAGAAATTAAGAAGTGAAGTAGTAGCATCTGTGATATTTAGGGACAGGATGACCACAGCAATTCTCCTTCAGACCTTTCAATCACCAAATCTGTGAAAAGAAGGGAGTGAAGAGAAGCAGGATGCCTTAAAGGAGAAAGCTATCCTGGTGAAAGACTCCAGCACCAGGTTCTGCAAAGAGATTTCACATGCAGTTTATATTTCTAGTACTTCCTTGATGTGTCTTGAAAATAGGAGATGACCAATTGGGAGAACTCCCTGTGTCCCAGCACATGATGCCAGCAATACTACTGAGCACACACTGCCACAGCAGAACTCTGAAAACCGGCATTTCGTTTAGAGCCGTGACACTGGTATGCTGGGCAAACTGGTGGCTCACTCCGTGCTTTGGTTTCACCACCCATCAAGTGCAAAGGATGACCCTGACATCTTCTGTTTAGCACTTCAAGATCTACTGCTGAAAAACGTTCTACTAAAGTGATGTTACTGTTAACCCAGGAAACTTTTTCATTGGTTAATTGTAAATCTTCAATACAAAAGATAACACCGTCTTTTTTTTCCAAAATAATAGGCTCACACTATAGCAGGCATCTGCTTTAGAAATGAAACACCTTACTCAAGTGAAGGCAAAACCCTTTGAAATGAGAACAAAAAGATCACTTTTTTTTTGGACTGCCAAATTCTTTCAATGCTTTTCTTTTACTCCTCTGCTGAAATCCAGAATTAAAAAATTCTAAATTATGTATCTCCAGTTTTATCAATGGGCGCTTTGGATTTTTGTTTGAAAGGTTGCTTACCTGCCACCCCCTGCTCCAAAGAGCATACAAAAGACTTCTGCTGCATTGACAATCTACATGTCAATGGTTAGGAACACATTTCAGGGAAGGTTAGGTGGCACATAACTTACTGGGAACCACTCTGCAGGATTGCAGGCAAGGTTACAGTAATGTCCTTTAACAGGACAAATAACATATCCATTCACTACGAGCCAATCCTGTCATGTTACCTCATTTTAATCAGCCCTTTTATGATATAATATTCATGTGGAAATCAGGCTAAAAATACCCCCTGCCAAGGTGACTGAAGACATAAAATTGAAAACTTTATTTTGCATATTTTAAGATCAGGTTTTGTCCTGAAATAATGTAGTGTATTAATTGAGTTTCGCGTGGGGAAGAGAGAGAATGAAAGCAAGGGGAGGGAAGGAGGAGACGGGCCAGGAGCTATCACCTCTTCATCAATGATTAACCAGCCCAGGCTAAAGCTAACATGATCTTTCTCCACTCCTCAGAAGCAGAGCACTGCTATTTAGCACCTTCGATTGCATTAAAACAATAAAAAATAAAAAGCCAAATGCTGGAGCACAACTGCTCAGCAGCATCCACCAAAATATGGGTGGCCAAGTCAGTCCTTGAACTTGGTCCCAGGTGGGAGCAAAAGTGGACAGACGTGGGACACACACACTTTCCCAGGAGAAGACAACATCGCTTGTGGGGATGGGCAAGGGGAGGAGGGTTCCGTCTACCCGTAATCTTCGCCACGCAGCAAAAGTCAGTGTCTACGGAGGTGTCGGTAGGAAGAAGAAAAAGTCATCTTGGTTTATTGAAAAAAGATGTTTGTAAAGGAAAGGGAGAAGCATCGACTTTGTGTATCAAAGCCACACATGGCCATGGCATTACGTGCTCTCAGAGCTATCCCCCCAACGGGTCTCAGCTTGCTCCGTTTACAAATCAAAACCAAGATATTTCATGTTGTTCAGCCTGCAACCTCTGCCTGGTGCACCGAAAGATCAGCTGGTGACCTTTCCCCACCGGCAGCCCATCCTCATCCCCGCACCGAGGATCCCGGAGACACAACCGAGCTGGCGGCCGTGCTGCTGATAGGGGAAGCGGAGCAGGCACACAGCTTGATCTTTCGCTCGCATATTGGCTGCGCCACGCTGACAGTAATGAAAATTTTTATCTGTCAGTTTATTAAATTGATCTAAGCGAAAAGAATCACAGGGGACCGAGGTTGTGATAAGGAGAGGGCAGTTCTCCAGACCGCAACCACATGCTGAAGACGTCCCCCTTCTTCTTCCCTAAATCCGTCAATGAAGCGCGCGTAACCTTTTGGCAATCAAACTCATCTGTGGCTCAGCGCGCTCATCTTCCACAGGCGTAAGGATACATCAATATTATGCAGACCAGAACCAGTATTGGCAGTTCCATACCAGTGGTTATGTGAAGTTTTATGATGGTTTTTAAAAGGGCATTTTGTCTAAAATATCTGCAGCAGTACTTTTGACTTTTTGCAGCTGAACTGAAATAGATGAGGGGCAATAGTAAGCCTATTAGGACAAAATTGAGTATCACATAGCATACAAAAAATTACAAGAATGATCCCTTTCTGCTTTTTTTATGTAATAATTCCATTCTACTACATTGCCATAAAAATCAGCAAAGAACATTCTCATTCAAGAAAAAACTGATACTAAGAATTGAACTTTCTCATTTCAAGGGAAAAAGAGACCCTGCTTGCTATAGCCGTTTTACTTCTCCATGGGTATAAAGAAACGATCTGGCCATAGCCAAAGAGTACTGCTACTGAGCTGGGACTTTTCACAAGTGGTTGCAAGGGATGTTCCTCAGGGGTCAGTACTGGAGCTGATATCATTTCCCACCTTCACCCAGCTGATCGGATGCAACGTGCTCTCAGCAAATTTGCAGATGACCCCAAATTGGAGAGGGAGCTGTCAAGATGCTGGAGGGTTTTGCCGTTCAGAGGGACGCCCAGAAGCTGGAAGAAGGGACTGCCAGAAACTGCACAAGCAAAGTGTGGAGGGATGGGAGAAAACCCAAAACCTACTGCTCGCTAGAGAAGAGATGAGGTGGCCTCCCTGTTTCTGCTGGTTTTAAGAGTGTCTTCAGCTTCCATGCAGCCAGGGGACCTCAGTATGACCCAAAGCAGCTGGTTTGTTGTGATTCTGTTCCCAGTTTTCCCTCTGGGGGAACCGAGAAATAAAACACAGAGGGCAATAGCAAGCATGCAGAGAATTATAGACCTACTGCTCTTCGTAACAGCAACCGTGCCTCTGTTTCACTGTGTCATCTCAGATCACTTTGCAAACTAGCACCCCTGCTATGCATCCTGCTGCACGCTGTAAGCTCATCGTGCAGCAACAGCGCTTCAGTAGCCGAACGATTTCAGAAAATCACTCTTACTTTTCAAGTGGAAAAACTAGAGATCAAAGAACAGGGTGTTCTCTAGGTAATGGTGACAGATTCCAGAACTCAAGGTTAGCGGCAGACGGCTTTATGAAGAACAGCACATAGACACAAGCCTCATCGCAAATACAAAGCAGTACGGTAGTTTTATTTAGTTAGTCCAGATAATAATTTCAGTACAGGGTAGGCTGGGGAACAATGGCTCTAACTGTGCTACAGGCGAGACCTCCTATATTGTACTTTTAAAGGTAAGTAATTAAGCATCTGCGCGCATTGATAAGTCAACAACCTTTTGACAAAGCGAAAGATTTACTCTAAGAGCAATAGAGCATGAAAAGGAAAAATGTTTTTGTGATAATATCTTATTTTCAGTATTTTGCCTCAATAATACTGACATCTTAATGACCTGAACAAAGGCTCAGAAGAGAATTTACACATAGCAATACTATACAGTCTGCCTAAATTTAGACTATCTGGAGTTAGATTAATTCCTTTAAAATATTCAAGAGAAAAGCACAATCATTGTGGAAATAGTCACTGATAAAAGTATGGGGAAGGACTGCGCTCTGGTGATCAGGAAAGAACAGTAACGAAGGACAGGTAGCACTTCAAATATTGGTGCCCCTTCTCCTAAGACCACTAATTAAGACAGTAATTCAGGTGGCAAAAGTAAGATCACTTTGCCTTTTTTTTATCATACAGTCACCCACATACAAGAACAGCACCTATTTTAGTTTGAGCTTTTAAGAAGTTCCTGAGGCATTAAGGTGATCTGTGAAATACAAATTCAGAAAGAGAAATTAAAAAAAAAACAACAACCCAAAGAACCCCCCCCCAACAGTTTAATACCTTGCAGCATCCATCCTCAAAACTTGAAATGAAGTTAAGAAGCAAACGATTAAAGAGTTCACCATTTCTTTGCAATACTTTTCATACTGGGATCACGAAACGTGTTTCATTTTAATTAAAGATATGTCCTTAGCAAAGAGGCATACCTAAATGTCTTTATTTTTTGATCCAAATATAGCAACGGGAATTTTTACAGAATAGATGATGCTATAAAGCACCAGCCATACAGGTCTTCCTCACAGGGATCTCTAGTAAAAAACTCCTAAAGAAGCAATCTGAAAACAGCAATAAGGAAACAAACACAACTCCTTCATAATAACAGAGCGCCTGAATAGCACCCCAAGGAATGGTATTTCTATATAGGTTGCAGAAAATGGAAAGAAAAATCAACATATAAAAATGCAACTAAAAGTTCCTGGGTTTTTTATTGCATGTACGCAATCTGTCATAATTCCTTTACTAATTTTAACTGGTGAGTCAGAGAAGTGTCATTGTTCTATTGACTAATCTGCTCAGACCATCAAAACAACTTCAGTTCCGTTATCCACTTATTTTGTTAAGTGATGAATTAGTCAGGGCATTGCATTCCTTTCCTCTCCCCCACCCCCCCACTTTTTTTTTATTGTTAAGGTGTCCAGGGACCCAAAGCTTTCATTCAAGCTGGAGAAATTCTTTGATTTTTTCATCTGTGAAAAGACATTTCCGATAACTTATCTCCCTAACAGTAATACCAAAGTGAGCTGAAATTAAGGAAGAAAGACAACATGAACGTTTTCAGTGACCTCCTCTAAAACTTTGAGACTAAAATTAGACGTGTGGTTCTCAACAACTGATGCTGTAGCACCAATAACATCTTTAAATTGCTTGGATGAATGGAAGCAATTCAAAAAAAGGGCAAAAGCATGGATGCAATTCCTTCTCCAGTGTAGTATTTTCTTTCCTGTACTCACACCCAAAGAAGTGTGAGGACTTTCATTTAAACTGAAGGATGAACACCACCATGGAACAAGTCTTCGTTACTAAGGAGAAAGGATTTGTGAAGGCAAACCAGCCACCATCAGTCTTAAAACTCTAGCCGACCCCGGTTACCCATGCAGCCCTCGTTGACGCGCCTTTATTTCAGAGTTAGAAGGACTCATCCTCTTGCTAACATGATCAGACAAGAAAGTTTGTATCAAAGCTATAAAAAGTAGTGACATTTTAAGAAAACAGAGGCCTATTAATTTTTCCACAAGCTAAAATAGGCCTTTGAAGCACAACCCAAAATTAGACGCAGTAGGCACAACTTCAATCCGTAGCATTCTGGGCCTCTACAACATATCCAGAATATTAAGCAAAGTATCCTAAAATCTTAAAAACAGAGCAGTTGCTAGCCAAGCAGGGGAAAAACTGGCAATGCTGGATTCAAAAAAAGATGGGGGGGGGAGGGGGGCGGGAAAGAAGAAAGCCTCCTATTCCTGAAATGAAATTTTAGAAAGCAAATTTTTCTCTTCTGTATTTCCTGCAGAATTAGCTCTTCAAAGGCCATCTTCTTGCTCTTTGGGTGACCTTTCCGCTGTTACATTTCACTGCCTGCCCTCAAGGATATCTTTTTAATATCTTGTTAAACGGGAAAGGAAATGTGCAACGAGCAAAACACTCCAAAATGGAAGCAATTCTGCTTCAGTAAATACTTTGAGGATATATAAACTGCAAAAAAGGGTCTCTTCTTTCCAAAGGCCAAAGATATTTACAGAGCGCTTTCTATCAGTGCTTCTGGAAACTGGTTCCTATACAGTAAAAGAAAACTAAACAAGTGAGGGTTTCATTGACTGCTGCACATGTTGCCAAAGAGAATATCATTATTAATAGAACTAATACCCCCACTTTAAAATAAACCAATAGTGGCCAATCCCTTGAAGTCTTTGAACACAGCCTGACATTTAATTAGGGATTCCAGAATGCAGTAGAAGAGGCTCCCCGATCATGCATAAATTAGATGATTGGTTGGGAACATCTTTTAGTATCACTATGAAATAATACGTTGATCCCATCCACCTCTAATGAACAGCAAAACAATTTTTTCAAAAACACAGAGATTTTCTTTCTTATCCTCACTCTTCCTGCAGTGAGAATTTGGATACACTTTTTCTCATCTAGCAATGGCTCCCTTCCCTCCTCCCCTTCTGTGGGACACAACAAACTTGAAAGTCTCTTTTGTCCAAAAATTTTGTGCTGCATTTGATACAAAACGACACCAAATTAACTGTATTCAGTTAGACTGCATTTCTCGTGTATCTTTTCTTTTGAAGAAGACCCTGGCTAAGATTAACAAGCAAGCAGAACACTGCTTACTATTTTAAAGACATTTTAAGCGGAAGAAAATCAGGCTTTGCCATTGGAACACTGATCTCGTCAGAAGGTTTATTTCAAAAATAAATCATTGGGAAAAACAATGCAAAACCCCAAGGTCTTTAACACACAAGATTTCTAACTCCCCAGTTTCATCTCTTCTGATCTGTTCAGTAGCAGCAAGTGCCTTGTGTGGTCCCTTCTGCTCAAGTGTGCTTGACAGGAAGACTGTCAAGTTAAAAATCACTTCTTTTAAAAGATAACTTAAAAAATAATTCATTCCTACAAATCACTGGAACAGCCAGGGAAGAGAAGCAGGAAAGGAAAGGGGGAAAACTCACCACCATGTGTGTGCACAAAATGGATACTTAGAAGCAGCAGGACAGTAAATTTCTCAAATTCCTCCACTCCTGTTGCTCTGCAGTGCGGGTGCACCAGGCTCATGAAGCAAACCAGAGTTATGAACCCCGAAACCTCTGCCGTTCCCCCCCAGCACAGCTTATTGGGCAATGTGGCTCCTCTAATCCAAGACACACGTCAGCCTAAAAGCCATGCGGTGCACCAGGTAAATCCCAGCCAGTATGCCGGTAGTCTCAACAAATCCGTATTCCTCTTGAAATTGCCGAAGAGATGGCTGAGGTGAGGCAATACCGGTAGAAAAAGCTCATGTTCCTCTTCCTCACGCTCCTGTGCACTCGGTGAACATTCAGTGAAGAGTCTTGACTCGCTAGAAATTTTACTGACCAGCTTTTTGGCTTCAGATGACCTTTCTTTCCCCCTTTTTTAGCTATGTCTATCAAGTAAAGCTTTATATTCCACCTAATGCCTTCATTCACTTGGATATTATCAGTTTAAGCTTTAGCTCTCAACCTTTTGACCAGACTGTAAAATAAACTTGTAAAATATTATTTCAGTCTCCTCTAAATCAGCGCTGGAACAAGAGCTGGGTGAATGTGGCTTCCGACAGGAACTGCCCATGACGGCTCGTCAAACAATTGTGCGTAGATGTAGTGGTAATCACCAAAAACATCACTTACTAACTTATTCAATTAATATTATTTTACTTAACAGTTACTGCTCAAGTATTTGTGAATGTAGCTAAGAATAGTTTACTGAAAGACATTAAAATCCATAAGATACATTATTCCCTTGAGCAACATGCCCATCCTATGTATCTTACCATCTTTCTGTTAACACCGTCACTGCACCTACATATCCTTTCGAAAATAAAACCACCTTCAGCTTTTAAGTTATAGCTCTCTGCACCTACGTGATTTTAAACATAACTTTCAATAATTTGAACTTAGGCTACAGATTTTAGGGTTTTCAATGTACTGGGACCAGTACTGTTCAATATCTTCATCAATGACACAGGCACTGGGATCGAGTGCACCCTCAGCAAGTTTGCTGACACACCAAGCTGTGTGGTGCGGTGGACTTGCCTGAGGAATGGGATACCATCCAGAGGGACCTGGACAAGCTCGAAAAGTGGGCCTATGTGAACCTCATGAGGTTCAACAAGGAGAAGTGCAAGGTCCTGCACCTGGGTCAGGGGAACCACTGGTATCAGTACAGGCTGGGGGATGAAGGGATTGAGAGCAGCCCTGAAAAGAAGGACTTGGGGGTACTGGTGGATGAAAAGCTGGACGTGAGCTGGCAATGTGCACTCACAGCCCAGAAAGCCAACCGTATCCTGGGCTGCATCAAAAGCAGCATGGCCAGCAGGTCGAGCGAGGCGATTCTGCCCCTCTACTCCGCTCTTGCGAGACTCCACCTGCAGTGCTGCATCCAGCTCTGGAGCCCCCAGCACAGGAAAGACATGGACCTGTTGGACTGGGTCCAGAGGAAGGCCACAAAAATGATCAGAGGGCTGGAACACCTCTGCTCTGAGGACAGGATGAGGGAGTTGGGGTTGTTCAGCCTGGAGAAGAGAAGGCGCCAGGGAGACCTTATTGTGGCCTTTCAGTACCTAAAGGGGGCTTTTAAGAAAGATGGCGACAAAATTTTTATCAGAGCCTGCTGTGATAGGACAAGGGGTAATGGCTTTAAACTAAAAGAGGGGACATCTAGACTAGATGTAACAAAGAAATGTTTTACACTGAGGGTGATGAAACACTGGCCCAGGTTCCCCAGAGAGGTGGTAGATGCCCCATCCCTGGAAACATTCAACGTCAGCTTGGACGGGGCCCTGAGCAACCTGATCTAGTTGAAGATGTCCCTGCTCATTGCAGGGGATTGGACTAGATGGCCTTTAAAGGTCCCTTCCAACCCAAACTATTCTATAATTCTATGACCTGACTCTCAATAAAATCTACATTTTTTGCTATGAGCCTTTTTTCAAACATACTGTACTTAAACCACTGATGCACTGCCAAGCAAAAGCAAGATTTTTAGCACTTATGAGAATATATTACCAGTACAAAGAGACATTTGCTTACATTAAGAAATGATCTAATGTAAATTAAACAGCTTTTGAAGAGTTACACAGTTTAGGTTTCTAGCAAAACAGAAGGCTCAGGTTTGCTCTCTGTGACAGAAGTGCTGTTCGACTAGATTTTGCTGCTGTTTTATATTCTGATGGGAACGTCACCCTGCACCCACAGCGTGAATCATATGACCTACAGGACTAGTTTTCAGATGTGCATCTGCATTACGTCCTGGCTGATGGACACAGGTGCTCTGCTCCAGAGTCCTGGTCCCCCAAAACCTAAACCAGGGTCCTGTTGGAGTGCACCATGGCTCCCTCGCTTTTTGCAAACTGACTGACTACTGAGAAACTTAGAATACAACTTTATGACCATCATGTGACTTAAAATGTTTATTAGTCAGGAAGCATTTGAAAAGGTGACATTTAAAGCTTCCATTTACAGCTTAAACATACATACAGAGATTGTCAGAGCAAAGTTGGACATTTGGGGCTTAGTAACGACAATATGCTAACTTCCATCTTTAAATCACCAACTTAAAATCAGTATCAAGCAACTCTTGGACCCGGTATGAAAATGCTGAGATATTTCCAGGCAGTTCTGTGTGAACCACCATAGAAACTATCCTCACGTACACTCCTTCAGTATCACTTCGGCAGATGTGAAGATGAAACAACCCAAGACAGGGATCGTAGTGATTTCTTGTCTGTCTGCACTGGGAGGTCCTATCTACGGCCTAAACCTGCGCTTAGTCTCCCTTTACCTGCACCCTCCTCATAGTCCTGCATTTGTTTAAAATGCAAGCAACAATGACGATGGTTAAAAAGGGTTTTCTGTTGTACTTGGCTTCCCAAGCAGAAAAGAAGCACAAAGAAAGCGCACTTCCCTTCTGCCGCTGCAGGACTATCGGAAACCATTCACAGCATGTGTAGATTGTACATCTCCACAGTCCGGATCTTTAAAGCCCCATCTGGACAATTTATTTTATCTTCACTTTTAGTGCAGTATAAAACCCTGTAAAAAGCAATCCCCAGAATAGGGGACCCCAAGGAAGCAACACAAACCGCCTGTGGGTAACAAGACTTGTTGTTTGGACTACGGAGAAAGGACAGAAATGGAAAACCATAGAAGTGATCCATGAGATTAAGTTTCCAAGAAACAATGTATTCCTACAGGAAATCAGGCTTTCTTCACATACAGTGTATTTCAATATGTGTAATACTATTCTGAAAAAAAAAAAAAAAAAAATTGGCTATGTTATTGTGAAACCTCAAGTGATTTTTTTTGGGTCCAGTTGCACATTATTTCTGTTCATCATAAGCTCTCACCAACATATCAGTGACCTCTCCTCTCCTCACAGGACCAACCCTCTACCTCAAACAGGAGATCTGACAATTAGGGCATACCTGAAGAAAGAAAAAATCCTACTTGTTTTTACTATTTGTGACCTCCAGCTTAACTTTTAGCTTATTAAGGGAAATGCCACACACCAGAGGAACTAACTGAAGATGCAAAATAAGCTCCCATGATTTACTGTAAAAATTTTACCGTCCTTACCCCAAAATGTTACCGACTGTTAAAAAAATAATGATAATTTTATGAAGAAAAAGAATCTATCATTCTTTCTACCCGGGGATACCGCAAAGCTCAATTAAATTAATGGAGTTATGTGCAGAAAGCCAGAATGCACAGGAGTTTGCAGAGACCAGTTCAGAGATGAATGAGGAAGATTGCTTCAGTCCTCATTAATACGCTGCATTTTAGTTTGTGTCTTTCTCCTCGGGTAGTTAACAGACACGGCGTTTCCTTTCTTCTGACTTTATTAAATTTTGCTGCTACCAGTTTTCCGTTGCTTTCCTCTCAGACATGCTCTTAAAGCCAAGCAATAAGAGTCACATTCTGGCACAATGAGACCAACATCAAGGAAGCCTATGCTTACGGCATATAGTCCATACAATCCAAACTTATCCTCCCAGTGACAATATCAAATCATCACACAGGGAGACAGGAGTTTGTTGAGAGAATGGGATGTCACAGGAGGATTTTAATTAGCCCACTGGGAAATCCATTCTCAAGTGGTTACAGAAAAGTGGAAAAATAATAGATATAAGACACTGGAGATGGATTATATCAGCTTTTTATGAAATTCATTCATATTTTAGTTCCTCCTTCATTAAAACTAAACAGTCTTGCAAACCTTTACTGTGACAGCTGTCCCCATTCACAGCAGCAGCCTCAGAGATTTCTCACCCAAATGCTTGTGCCAGGCCACGAGCACCCAGCAGTAAGAACAGATTATGCCCGTCTTTGTCATCTCCCCTCTTTACCGTCAACAACTGGAGTCTCCTTCTTGGTGTTTAGATGATAGGTTGACTACATCTTCTCTGTTAACACACGCATGCTGTGTCTACTGCAATAAGGCTGGGAGCTCTACAATAACGGTAACACCAGAAAACACATGTTGCAGTGGGGCTTCTTGATTAAGACTTATACTAAGCACTGCACTAATGCCCCCAATTCCTGCTAGCATAGGACTTCTGAGTATACAAAACCAACTTTATGCAATGGATTACCAAAGTCATCTGCAAGACGCAGATGTTTGTTAAGTAGATACTCTTCCACTATGTGTTTTAACAACGTTAGGCTAGCGATAGGAGAGTATTCAAAGGGAGAAAGAAGTATTTACATAATTGATTCCATTTAGGAAGGAAACATACTCACAGAGCACTGGGCAGAAGTTCGTTCATCCCCTGGCTGAATGGATAGGTGACTTCCGTTTCCTGACCTGTGTATATAAATGCCTTTCTTTGCCACTATAAAAGTTTTATTAAGATTCAGTTCAAATTTCTATTAAAATTCAACCAATCACGACATCAGTCACCACTGACTGAATTTATACAGATGCCTAAAGGAAGAGACACAGGCTAAAAAGGCTTATCTCCTCCAGCATGAGACAACAAGAGTCTGTCAGAGTCAGTTCACAACTTTATCTCATAAAGTGTTCATCCCCTTGAAAAGGGCAGTTTAGCGTGCGAAGGGAGCAGAGGAAGAGAAACAACGTAAGAGGCCACAATAATTGACTGGGAACTTCTAAAGAGGAAAGAAAGCAGGATTCCTCTTGTTCCCTCCACTGACTAAGCAACGGCTTACAGAAATGCCATCCGAAGTCGTCGGTGCAGCAGGGATTTACAAGAGGAATGCTTCCAGGTCAGACATTATCCCTGCAGAAGTGCAGAAAAAGCAGCAAAGTCTACCACGGTTCCCCACATCACACACATTACTGTATCTCCTCCTTCAAAACTTCTTACCTCTTACAGGACAATGAAAAAAGAAAACTGTTTTCTGGAAAACCCAGAAGTTAATTTCTCCTCCAAGGAGAATTTATATAGTTTCCCTATTATATATTATATTAAATACTCTATTATTCAGTTCTCCCCCACCCAGCCACACACCACCCCCCCAAAATCTGGCTGCTTTTTATGCGATATGCTTGTGGCTACTGTTTCTTGAAGAAGCTCCTGATGAAGACAGAAGTTTAACACAAGGCACTGCAGAGGAAATATAGCGATATCGGGGGAAAAAAAATCTGTCTTTCTTCTCAGCCTCTCAGAATACTGTTCTACTAGATTTAAAGACAGCAAAGTCAATGGCCTTAGCTGTAACAGAGAAATTACTACATATTTGCAAAATGAAACAGAATTCTGATTAGTAAGGAAAAGAAGACAGGGCTAAAAATGCTGACCTAATGCCAACTACTGAGGGATGGCAAGGAAGAATTGGTCTCTGAGCATGCTGAGACAGATGACCTTGCATAAAGTCCACATTCAGAAATGTGCACCCATCAAACCTCCAGCACTGTGGAGCAGAGCGTACCTTTTCCCTCAAAGCTGCCTTTGAAATGCGGCAGAAATATCATCAGCTCTCTATGACTTACAGACTTTCAGTATAAAAATGATTGTTTGGGGACTTTCAACTACAGTCCCCACACTTTTCATTATAGAACCTTGTGAATTGCCCAAGTGATGTCCACAGAGAACAACCAGTAGCCCCCTGGAGACGGAGAGGTTGGAGAACTTCAGAAGACAAAACTGCTCTTCAAACTGGTGAATAATCAGGAGTATATGTGTGAAACTCGGCCCAAAGACGGAATGAAAGGACTAGGAGGAACCCGCTACTGGAAGGGCCCATCACAACAGACAACTGTCACATTATGAATTCATGCGTAAACTGAAAGGAAGGAGTCTCTGAAGCTGGTGTAACCCAGGGAAAACAGGTAAAAAACAGAGTGCTGAAGCTCCCTGAGAAACATGTCAACTAAGATATATCGGTAACATCCCACCCTGCCGTAGGTAGGAAAGCCTGAGATTCAGTAAAGCTCCCAAAGTGCCCTTCGCACCATCCTTGTATGCATTCCAAGGTACAGACTACCTGGATAGTGAAGGAAGGAGAGAGGCAGCATAAGGAATGCCAAATGAGCTCCTGGATGGGTAGACCTGCTATGCAAACCCAAATCCTGCTGCTCCCTTGCTCTCTCAGGAGGCCTGGGGTGAGAGGAGAAGGAGTCCTTTAGCTTGGACATCTTCCAGTCAGCCAGAAGATACTATAGAGCCAGATCTATGTACCTGCACAGCCCAATTGTGTCACCACGCAGCCAGATCCGGGGCTTTTTCTCTATCCAGTTGACTGTGACGTGAGAAGCCCGAGTTGCCTGCCTCGAGCTGAAAGCAAACAACAGACTGGATAAAACGCAGAGGTCAGCTTGCCCGTGGAGAGCCTGCAGCCTGGCAGAAAGAAAACCTGGAGAACCAACGACTTTGCCCTGCTGCCTTGGAAGTGATAGCACAGGAAAGCCCTTTGGCTGAGACCATAAAAGTAAATAAGAACTAAAAGGTCATCACCTACCTCTTGTTTCCTCAGCTGGACACCTTTCCACCGCAGGCACAGCGTATCTGAAGATTATTTTGTCTTACTACTGAAAGCTCCTACCTCTTCGACAGCCTGTATGCGAACTGGCAAGCAGACCACGACCGAGCTGCAGGTGCAGACTCCTGACGTTACGGATTATTAGGTTTCCTCCTGTTTGTTTTCCATCTCAGCACTTTGTAATGCTACCAATTAAGGGCTAAATTTATAACGGGTGCATTTTTGTAAAGGAAATTTACTCAACGATTCTCACTTGTAATGTGATTATTTTTGCTTACGGTGTCCTAAAGTGTTTTACAAAATTAAAAATTACGGCTAGCTCCAAGACAGGAACAAAATATTGAAACCTATTCTAAGCAGCATGGTATCAACCACCAATTACTGTAAAATCTATTTATTTAATATGTCAAGGCTAATTGTGGTAGCCCACCCAACACTTCCAAATAAATAATTAACAGCTGAATTTAGGAGCATGAGGTAATTGAATTATCCACTGCTTATGAAATCTTTAAAAAATATATTGGTTTTATGTCAAAAGAGGGGAGCCTTTGCATAAAAAGCATGCTATTTCTGAGAGTATGAAGTGTAAGTATGTGACAGGAGTGAGAAAAGTTGGAGAAAGAATAATTAATTATCTACTTATAGCCCTAATTTACAGACCTCTAGACAGACAGCTTATACAAAAAGTATTCCACTTTCCCTTTCCTCCTGGCAAAGCACGTTAGGGACCTAAGAGAAAAGTGGGAGAGCAAGTCTGAGTCTCTGTAACTACACTGATATGCATTTAGTTGCACCAAGGAAACTTTAAAACAGTCCCTCTGTGGTCCTATATAGGAAACACTTTACATTACGAATAGTTAACTATAAATTTAATTCTCACAGCATCTATTTTTGCTGTGGAGTATCTCACAAATCTATTCTCACTCTCAAATCGGCTTATGATTTGGGCTCAACAGAACAACTGGTTTTTCCAGCCATTCAAATTATTTTAAAAAGGTAAGTGCTATTTCCTTGTGCAGGGAAGGAAATTCAGCTTCTCAAGATCGTAACAAAAGTCACTACATGGGATAATAATGGTACCGAGTCCCATCACCCATTTTCCTTATAAGAAGTCACATATTTTTAAGAAAACTGACAACGTGGGGCAGGTTCATAACATAATGCTGATGTAGCTCAGGGTTAAATGATGTTTTATAAAGCTTTAGATATACAGCTCTGCAAATGCTGTGAGGTTTGTAAGCAATGACCGATCTGAGAGTGACCATTGAAATACTAAGCTTTATGGTTTCACTCACAACAGCTCTACAAGTCAAGCTTGCATTTTACCATCCTTGCGAGTGCTGGGAAACCTTTGTCTCCGCCAAATATCAGCAACAAGCATATGAAAGACTCATCTTCTCTCTTCTCTCTGGCAATGAGCTATGGTCAGGCTCTAGACACATTTTTCAGCATATTGCAGGGAATGTTGCAAGCTTCTACATACGTTTCTTCCAGGTTTTGTCCAGGTTTTCCTTAAAGGCACCTAGTCCTATTTGTATCAGGATCGGAACAACAGGCAAACACAGCACAGAACCTGCGTTATTCTTTGGTAACGTCCCCGTTCCACTACTCACATGTATTGGAGTCAAAAGTCTGTTTAAGTGCACCTTCAGTGCTTCTGGACAATGCAAATCCTCAAGGTGTCCCAAGAAGCACTGAGTCACCCAGTTGCTTTCTGAATGCGCTGTCTGATTGAGAAGAGATAAAGTTCTTCCATGGTTCCTAACTGCAAATACAAAATCCTCAGAAACACAAATAATATCCTAATTTGAAGAATAAATTCCATTAGAAGCAGCTGGGAAAAGAAGGCTACCATTCGCTCTGACTAACTTTTATGACTAACTGAAAAGATACCTGATTTTTAACATTCTTCTTGTCATTACCAGGTTAGGATGTCACCTCTTCAAGACTGCAAAAACCTGCTTGTCTCCAAATCTTTTCTCTAATTTCCTTAGGTAATTGCTTGCAAAGATGCATTCAGTGTTACTCTCTGAACACTTTTAACAGACCAGTGCCAAGCAATTGCCCGTTATTTCCTAACGTTCTCAGTTTAATCAGATTTTTTGTGTTGTCGTAGAATACCGAACTGAAGTAACCTGATTTTCACTGTAAGACTCTTTTCAGGGCAATGAAATACTTTGCAGGTTGGTTTCTTTCAAATTATCACCAGCATCATGTTAAAAAACACACCACCACCTAAACCCTTTTATGCAATGCTCTTGGCTTAGAAGACCAAGCATATGGACCAGGTTACTCATCCGGGAGGTTGCCTTTGCGCCAGCGCGTGATGCAGGCAAGAAGAGACAAGATTTGCTTTTCATTTTTTCCAACGAGAAGTTCGTAACTGAGCCTCTCCACACAACTCAGTGTTTGCAGAGCTGCTCGTACCGTGTAAAAGTGAACAGTTGGCATTTTATATGGTTAAGAACGTATTTTAAGCACGCAAAATAAAAAAACTGCAGCAACAGTGCATCAGTGGGTTAAATTCACCTGAAACCTTGGAGCTACATTAAAGACTTCCGAATCTGCCTCCCTAAAAGAGAAGAATTAATAGAGGTTTTTATAAGCATTAGGTTTAGCAAGCCTTTACATTATAAGATCTGTAAGAAAGCTCAACCCAAAAAGATCATAAATAGATTGATGTTATTTGGCTAATCCTGTTTAAGTATCCAAGATTGCAAGCTGGAATAAATTAAGTGACTTTACTGTTACTGAGCTGGGGTTACTGTCAACTTGTCTGGGAGAGAAAGTATAAAAAAGACCAAACGTCAGAGTTTTAAAAAGAGGTTCATGAAGAAAATATTGCATAGAAATAATATTACACCCCTTTTGTTTCTTAGCAAGCATAGACATAATAATAAATAATGAGGACAGGGGAACTGCTAAAGACAGCATAGATCAGAGAATTTGGTTTATTCAAAAAAGCATTTATTGTGATACAAACACATACAAATAAATACATTCTTCAAGTAACAAAATTATTTTTAGAGAGTGGAAGACCTGCCACGAAAATCAGCAGTTTTGAAACTGATGTAGGAGGGTTACGATACAGATCTATAAAACCAGGAGCGACATGCAGTAGGTGAGCAGGGAGTGACTGTTCACAGTCTCCTCTGTCAGAAGCAGCAGAGGAAGTCAAACAAAAGTAGCAGATGGTGCACTGAAAACAAAGAAAGAATATGCCTCGCCGCACAATCCACAGTTAAGCTTGCCAAGATAAGTTATGAACGTAAAAGGTTTCCTTGGGTTCACAAAAAAAAGTGCGTGGACAAAAGGATCGGAGGAGAGAGTCATTGCGACCTATTAAATACAGCACCACCACTTCTTGGGTGAGCCACGATAATTGCTGTGAATTGCTGTGCTCACTTTATTATGCCATTCCCCAGGATCTACCACTGGGTGCTGTCAGAGACAGGATCCTGGACCAGAGGAGTCTTTAGTCTCACCCGGAAAGGCCATTTCTATGCTCCTGCACGTGAAGAGTCGCAGGACGTAAGTAACTTTTGCTTCTAATGCCAAGTTGCATTAAAAAATTTGCGAACCGCATAAACAGGCCAAAAGCAGAAGGAAATAATTTACTTTTGTATTTGCCATTGGTAAGATTAACCCTATAACCAGAATGCAGTGCTGGTGTCCCTTTTTTGAGAGGGGATGCAGAACAATAGAGAGGCAGAAAAAGAGAAAGAGAATAAAGTAAGTGAAAGCTGGAGAAAATATCTTTCAGTGACAGACTTAAAAAGCTTAATCTGTTCAGTTTATCAAAAAGATTGAAAAAATTACTCGATTAGTGTGTATGTATCTCTACGGAGAGAGAAGCCTGGAGAAGAGAAGACTCCAGGAAGACGTTATAGCAGCCTTCCAGTATCTGAAAGGGCACCTACAAGAAAGCTGGAGAGGGACTTTTTACAAGGGCATGTGGTGATAGGACGAGGAGTGATGGCTTCAGACTGGAAGAGGGCAGATTTAGATTAGATATGAGGAAAAAATTTTTCTCTACAAGGGTGGTGAGGCACTGGAACAGGTTGCCCAGGGAAGCTGTGGCTGCCCCATCCCTGGAAGTGTTCAAGGCCAGGTTGCATGAGGCTTTGAGCAATCTGGTCTGCTGGGAGGTGTCCTTGCCCACAGCAGGGGGGTTGGAACTTGATCTTTAAGGTCCCTTCCAACCTAAACCATTCTATGATTCTATGAGAGAAAACGAGGAGCAATAAAGGACCTTTAATTTAGTGGAGAAACACGTTACTAAAAGTAACGGCTGGAAGCTGGAGCAGAAATTGTTCAGATTAGGCAGGGAAGAGGGGGATTACTCCTATCCTGACCTCTTCTTATGAAGACCAGTGCCTTTCTGCAATCAAACTCAAGTAGTTGAGCACAATGTATTAGCAAGGAGTGCCAGATAAGCTCCCAGAACACGGGGGAGATCAGACTGAACAGTACCTTTTGACTGAAGATGTTTCCAAACCCCATGGAGTCAAGGTGATCCATTTGCAGTGGTTAGTGGGAAAGAAGGGAAAGGCAGCAGTGAGCTGGGGCTTACTATGGTTTAAAAGAGAGAAAGTCTGTTGTCAAAATCGCGGAAAGAGTCTGACAAAAAGGAGCACCTCGCAGACGTGAAGGGCAAAGCTGGAAAGCTTCGGTGGAAGGATGACGAGTGAAGGACGTGAAGGGTGAATGCAAATAACTCCAACTAAAGCAATCACCGAAGTGACCCAAGCAGTGTATGACAAGAGCGGTTTTAGCTGGGGAAGCTTGGGTAAATCAGGGAATACGGGGAACCAGCCCCTCACCTGAGACAGATATTCAATCCCTCGTGGTTTTCAATATGTTCCTACTCCTCAGTCACCTTCTGAAGATAAACCGTGGGGGAGGATAGGAGCCTGGGTTAACACATACAAAGACATCCATGGAAGACAGAGAAGACAAAGACAAAGCATTAAGCCTAAAACAGCAGAAGTTATAGCTTTTCTAGATATCATAGACACAAAATAGATGACAACTGAGCTGCTTTGGAAAAGCAGGAAGTCTCTGGAAGGGATCTAATTTTATTGGGTCAAAATAGCCATTAACAAAGAGTTGCCTACAGAAAAGGAGATCATTCCCCAAAGTTTTTCCTTAAATATAATGCTTTATGAAGAGACATCAAATATATATTGGCTTGCATTGAATGTAAAAGGGAGAAGAGATCCAATCAGAGGGCTGCAAGAACTAGGAGTTTTTCCATCTTCTCGGACTCAGAGCTTTTCATAAAACTGATTCCCAGCTCACTCTCTCACATATTTACTCATTTGGCAGTCTTGTTTCCCCAGAAGGCTACTGCAATCCAACAATGCCTGTACAGCAGAGACAAACGCCGGTAAACAGGGAGCGATGGATGTTCGCTAATATAAGACAGTGTGAGAATGGAATGGCAAACACCTCATCTAGACTTCTTCAAAACAAATAGAAGAATATAAAAATAGTCATTACCAACTAAGAAAGAAGGCGGCATCGGAAAACAAATGGGAGTTAAAGAAAGCCAGGGAGAGCAGTCTGAAGACAGAGGTGATGTGGAACCAGGGATGGGTATGTCTGAACTCGTTCTAGCACACAGAGATGCCGTCTCGCAGAAGGACTAAGCCGTATGTTAATCTCTGTATCACACAGGAGGCAGAAGTCGAAAACCGTTTGCAGCTCTTGAGAGCAGAGCACGGGCCTGAAGGCATTGCCGCTGCCCCTGCTAAGTGAAATTTCAATTACATTTCTTATTCCATTACTGTGTTGTTTTTCCCATATTGTTTTATGTCATTTTAAATAACTACACCCAGTGGGCCTCCCAGCAGGCTGGTCCGTGGACCAAGAGATTTCACTAACAGCTGTTTCTTTCTTTTTTCCTTCTCCAAATATAATCATACTGCACGAAGTTATAGTTCCCTGTGCAACTTCGAAGAATTCCTGTGAACAGCTCAGCAGTGGGCAGGGATGAACTGAATAATACACAAATCCTTCTCCAAACTTCTTCCTTGACAGTGATCGATACCCAAGCATGGAGGCAGGAGAAGAGAGGACCATTAAGCTTTCTGAAGCTTTGTTGTGTGAACTGGAGATTGTCAGATCCTAGATCCCAGTCCGCCTCGCTGTCCGTACTTCATCAGTTTGTCTGTGAGAATGTTTTGGGAAACAGTGTCAAAAACTGTTCTCCTGAAAGCCAGGGTTGTGAGCCTACTATTTTTCTCACCTCCTCAGGATCCTGAATGCCACCATCCCATGGTCACAGCAGACAAGGCTGCTCCTGACTTTCACATCCCTGACCAGTTCTTCCTTGTTTATAATGTCAGGTCCAGGCAGATCACGTCCGCCCGCCAGCTCCTCAAGCACCCGTGTCTGGAAGCTGTCACCAATGTCCTCCAGAAGTATCCCGAACTGCTTGTGCCCTGCTCTGGTGTCCCTCCAGCAGTTTTTGGGGGGGTTAAAGTCCCCCATGATGACCAGTGCCTGTCCATGTGAGGCTTCTTCCAGCCATCTGAAGAAGGTCTCATCTACTTCTCCCTGAATAGGTGGTCTTGGAGGGGGACACCCAGCACAGCATGGTCTGCGTTGGTCTGCCCTCTGAACCTGCCCCATCAGCTCCCCGCTGGCTCATCATCAGTTTATGTTTACATCCTTCTGTCTAAATCTTTTGCACTACTCGCGGGTCTGGTTTATGTTTGGTATTAAAACAAAAAGAGTGACAAAGTGTTCTGGTTTATCTTCGCTATTTAGCCACACTCTGCTGCTTCCTAACTGCACTTGCAGGGACTGTGCTTAACCTACGTCAGCTTCAAATGGAAAATAAAAATAAAAATAGAAACGGCTGCATTAAGAAAACATTAAGAAAATACTTAGTAAGGAGTCACAGCTGGAAATGTTTGTTGGCCATTGATATTTTGGAGGTTCCCTGATCCTACTAAAGTTCCTTCCTTTCTCCCAGGGCCATTCACTGTGAAATCAGCACATTTTACATTTGCATTTCTGTAGCCAAAATTATGCTCATGAACGTCTTTATTTTCCGTTGCTTCGGGAAATTGCAAATAAAGTGTTGTTTTAACAGTTTGTATGAAAATATAGCAGTGACTAAGATCCATTACACTCCATTTCAAGCCCAGACACCTAGAGAATTAGCTAAATGTGCCCAATTTACCTCCTACGTAAATGAAGATTATGGTTAACTCTGTTGAAGTCAATGCAGTTAAGTCAGTGTAAGGTAAGATAAACTGGAGTAAAGTATAAAGCATTTACTTTAAAAAGCAGGAAATACATAAAATAGAAGTAAATAGACCATAGGCTTTCTGCTGGAGAGCACTCTGACAACCACCCACATGAAGAAAAGTGCAGCAGGTGTGTGTTGGTTATTATTCATATAATAAGGATCTGGTCTAAAAAAAATGCATTTTTATATATGAAAAGTTACATATTAAAAATACTTATCAGCAAGTTATATCATTTAAATTGTATAACGGAAAATTAAGGTTACACACCTGCCATTTTTCCTGTAGAGAAATCTCACAGGACACAGAAGTTGAATATAACAGAATTTAAAGTTGCCATTAAAGCTATAATTTCAATATTTGATATCCTAAAAGTTGCAAGAGGTTTACCGGAAACAAGAGACTGCTGGATCTCGCTTACCTTTTCGAAGGTGTTTTCACCTAAACAAGGTAAGCTGAACGAAATAAGCCATTTCTTTCTCAGATATCGGCGCCCATGAAGAAGGCTAGGATGAGCTCTGAAAGTCTCGTAGTGCCAAGAGAGAGCAGATGTAGGTAGGATGAAACGGAAAGGGCGGAAGGAGAGGGATCAAGGGAGGCTAAGGCATGAGCTCAGGGAGCAGCGGCCGGCCGGCGCTGAAGTGGAGGTGGTAAAATGTGACAGGGGTGGCCTGCGACCGGTGCCAATTAAAAGAGATGAAAAACTGCTGGAAAAAGAATCGGCCATAAATTTAGGAAACCTGACTGCGAAGCGAACGTACTCCGAGCAAGGAATGAAATGATGTCTGCAGTTAATAGAAAACACTGTAAATCTTATTAAGCAGGAAGTCTAAAGAGGCTTTTCTCTCGTTTTGTACCTAAGAGTCTGAAAATCATTGCGCTATTAGATTAGCTTACAGAAAGGTAGTCATTCAATATCCCAATCTTATCCACGGGGAAAAAAAACTGTTGAAAAAGAAGATTTATAAAAACCACTGATGCCAAGGCCTGTAATTGGAGAAAAAGGATGGTTTAGCCCAGAGTTGGGCTAACAAATGCTAGCCCAGGGAACTCAGACATTGAGTTCAATGGGGATTATAAAGCTTAGGAGAAAGCAGTACCAGTCAGCCGTAGCTCAGTTTTTTCCAGCATTGAGACAAGAAGTAGTTGCCAGTGCTGGCTGCAATTGCTCATACTCGCCGTACACTTTCTGTCTGCCCTTAATCAGAGCAGAGGAGTAAATGTTCATACCTAAAATCAGTTCTCGCTCCTTGGTCCAAGCGGGACCGAGCAGCTGCATGAAAAGAAATGAATCAAGAAGGCAGCTCACAGCCTCGAGATCGAGTGACATCGCTGTAGTCAAGGACTTGGGAGACCCAGGCTTCATTCCCTGCTCTGCCGCAGTACTCGTGCACACCTTGAGGCACGCCGTGAATCCTCTCCCCCTGCTTCTCAGCTGCACAGCAGAGATAAAAGTTCCTCTCTAATTTAGGAGAGAGCTGTCAGCCAAAAATTCGGGGCTGCTCAGACATAACCATGCTCGAAAAAGTCAAATCTTAAAATTAAAAATTGAGGAAAGGACTTGTAGTCAAAACAATGCTTAAGCACAAGCTCAACTTACAGGTTTATTTAAGCCACTGTGGAATAATAAACATTTTGGGGAACTTTTAATTTCAGCACAGTCTCATGCACTGTCCGAAACACAGCTAAACTTCTTGAATACAGCCAAAGCATGTTCATTAATTCCTGAAGGTGCACAGCTGTCAAAAGGAAAATTAGCTGAAAGGAGTCCAAGAACTGAACTTCCAAACTAGTCTGATTTAGTTAGCACAGCGGAAACAGGAACCTACCGGAGGGTAAAAATAACTTTTGATTTCATACAATTTTGGTACCAAAATTCACATTGTTCTCTAAACTACAAATCAATTTACCATCTAAGTGTCATGCAAGCTATCTAGGCATTTCACACTTAAAGCAAACCAAGCGAAGTCTCACCTACTGTGACTCACTCGGATGAAACAGGAAGAAAGCTCATACACTTAGATTAAGTTCTCTAAACCATCAACATATCAGAACCAATCTGCTTTTTTTTTTCAGCTGCTGAAGGGTAGCCTCAGCAACCAGATACCAAAACGGATGGACAGTTAAATATTTTTCTCTCTGCTCTTCGCTGCTGAAATTTAATTTCCTACGCAACATGCCAGCCGTGACGGTATTAGCTTCGTGTCCATCACTTTTTAATCATATGCCTGTTGGACTTTTAACCTCTTGTAGTAAAAAATAAATATATATATCCATTGAATTTATCTTAGCAGTATTTCGGAGGTCTTCTTGGCTATTTCCTATATATCAGCAAACATTCACAGCCAGGTTGTTTGCCTGACAGCCTTGATATCTTTAACAGTTGTTTTATTCTTTGCAATGTTACGCTCTGCTTTTGGTCAGCAGTGCTGTTTTCTAAAGCTCTCTACAGCACCGCACATGAACAAAATGGGGAAAAACACAAGTACTTTCAACGATAAGCGAGCAACGGAGCCTTAACCACATTGTTAGGCTGCTTGAATCCGAAGTGTTCACAGATTTTTTAACTATTAGAGCATAAGCTTTGCCCAATATCCTACAGGCAGGCAGTACCATATAACATTTTACACTGCATTTACAGTACGGGATTTTTAACTGGCTGCAAAAGATGCCAGTTCAAATGTCTGCATCAGTCTCAGTGGGTTTTTCTCTTGAAGATACTGGTACAAGCCCCTGATAAAGTCAGACGGCACCTTTGTGTCCCTGTTTACGATGCTACATGGTTGGCACTGGCTAAACAAGCTCCTGTAGTGTCAGGATATGGAACAATGCTGTATTCCTAGTATTTAAATATAAAACGTCCTTCTTTATCTACATATAAAATAGGAAAAAAGGCCAATATGTAGTTTTCTTTTGGTAATGCCATCGTTTTTAAACAAAAATAATACATTCTTAGTTGTGAAGTATTAACGAGTGTTTTGTTTTCTCCAATTTTTCAAGTTCTCCTTATTTCTCATTACCCAGCCTTTGATGATCTTATACTTATTGTGATTGATACAAGTTAATAGGTTTTCTGGCAGTTCTGGTGAATTACCAACACACATGAAAAATTTCTCTATACCGTTAATGTCACAGATACTTGATTACAATTATTGTTATATTTTAAAGGAGGCACGATAAGCTGTTGGACAAAGAATCTATACACTGCATAACTTCATGTTGTAGAAAACATTGAGGGTTTTTTCTGACTGCTTTCTATATCCCATAAGAGGCTGATTTTCCTCTGCTGGGTCATTCTCGTTGTTTAAGGCCACAGGTTCTTCCATTATTAACAAAGATGTGAATCACCTGAACAGTCTTGAATAGTCAGCATCCCCACAAAAGAGATTTTGTGGAGATCCATCCAGTTTCTATTCCTAACTCACAGGACTTCTAAGATTTTTTTCCAGAGATAATAAGGACACTTACAAAATGAATTTTAATGTACTATCTTGGCATAAGTGGGAAACCTTCTGGTACACCCTAAGAAATATATCTTTGAATCAAGAACGGCAATGTCCTGGTGACAGCAGCTCAAGAACATTTTCCCACATGAATCTCCAAAATTACTAGTCTTCGTTGAGCTGTCATTTATGTCTTTGTAGTGCCTATGTTGCATTCTTTATTATCTTTATCTTCCTTGTATACATAGTTGGAGACCATAACTATTTAAGGTACAAAGTGAGCAGTTATTTTCCTCTAAGATCAATTACAAAGTAGAGGAAAAGTTGGAGGGGAAAGTTAAAAAAAAAAAAAAAAAAAA
The DNA here is from genome assembly GCA_013397275.1 of Burhinus bistriatus. Taxonomy (NCBI): domain Eukaryota; kingdom Metazoa; phylum Chordata; class Aves; order Charadriiformes; family Burhinidae; genus Burhinus; species Burhinus bistriatus. The sequence goes on from VYXH01007793.1 coordinate 145,306, forward strand.
AGCCACATTTGTACATGCACCGAGCAAATCCAAAATAAAACAACAAAATGCCATGACCTGTTCATTCATAATACACGTGTTTTTCTCCTATAGCACTGCTAAAGCACCTCTCAGTGTGGTAGCTGAGTGCCAAGAGAAACATCACCAAACCACGCTGCCTGCGTAAGAGCAGAGGTACCCCATGAACAGCAAGAAATGGTTTTGGTGCCAATGACCGATTCTGCCCATTTGGCTTCATCTCACTCAACTCCTGATTTCCTTATAAGCCTTTGCAACTTGGAAAGCTCATAGAGAAAAATGCTGCCCTGTAGAGATGCAACAGTTGTTAACAACCTTGAATCCGTTTTTGGCCCCAGTGGTTCTTGGTTTTGTACTTTTTGCTTCAAATGTGTAGCATAACATCTAACCCTAAACTCATAAGAGATCAACATATTCTCCTGAAATGCACTTAAAGCCATAAAATTCTTCATTCAAAGTTGGAGAAAAATATCCTAGCACCGATTACAAGTAACTCTGTAGTGTGGTCAACTGGCCCATTAGTGCATCCCAAGGCAGAACTGTGTCACATCAAGAAGACATTTGTTCCATAATTTTATTTCTCTGACTACCAAGCCTGCAGTTAACCCTTCCAGTCATTTGCGCCAAGCAATTATGTAGCACTCACTTTCACTTTCTTAATAAGTTGACAGCATGCTGCAGACAAATTGATTCACACAGCTACACAATTGATTAATTCCAACTGGAAGGAGATCGCTGTTGCCATGCAAGTCAGCAGGAATCTTGATTTTGCTTGTTCTCCTCCTCCTCTCTCTTTCACAAGCTCAGGCAGAAGGGAAGTATGCTGGTTGCGTCAAAATAACTTTGGGAAGGATAAAAACAATTAGCGCAGGTACAAAGTGCTTTCACAGCACAAATAAATAGAACAATCTTGCACGTATACACAGGGAAGCAAAAAGATTTGATGTCTAAGCCTCTGTTAAGGACCATATCTGTAGCGTCTCCTTTCCAAAAGGCAAAAGGACACTTGTAGCAAGGTCTCAGCAATGTCAGAGGAGTAGAAAGAAAGCAAGATGACTGTCAAGCATACCTCGGGAGGCTGAGGTATGACTTTTTTGCCTCAGCCTTCACCGGCAAGTGCTCGAGCCACACTGCCCAGGTCACAGAAGGCAAAGGCAGGGACTGGGAGAATGAAGAACTGTCCACTGTAGGAGAAAACCAGGTTCGAGACCAGCTGAGGAACCTGAAGGTGCACAAGTCCATGGGCATTGATGAGATTCATCCGTCAAAGAGGGTAGATTTAGATTAGATCTCAGGAAGAAATTCTTTACTATCAGGGTGGTGAGACACTGGCCCAGGTTGCCCAGAGAAGCTGTGGAGGCCCCATCCCTGGAGGTGTTCAAGGCCAGGTTGGACGGGGCTTTGAGCAACCAGGCCTAGTGGAAGGTGTCCCTGTCCATGGCAGGGGGATTGGAACTAGATGATCTTTAAGGTCCCTTCCAACTCTAACCATTCAATGATTCTATATCCAATCCTCTCTTACGTGCTTCCACATATGTACATGGACACAATTAGTCTCAGGTAAGGAAATCCAGGAGCCCTTGTCAGCTTCACAGCAATGTGGTTTGCAACGTAAATTCTACACGTGAGAAAATGAAAGAAAAGGAAACCTCAAACAAAACATCATGATGTGTAGAGCTTATTAGGGAGTTGGGAAAAAATGTAGCAGGCAAAGCAATGGTTTTGCTGAGATCTCTTACAGACAGCCTCCATGAACCCTGCTTTTTAAAGGAGTTTGAATGTGTAAAATTATAGGAATTAGCATGAAGCCATGGCAGGTCCCACATCTGTATTTTGAGTCAGATCATTGAATAATTGGGGTCTGCAAAAAGCTTGAATATTCATCAAGATTCAAAGTCATAGGAAGAGCCTTAATTTTTACATTTCCTAAGTCCTTGAAGATTTGACTTTGCAATTCAGTCTTAACTTTTCCTGACTTCACATTCTTTCAGTGACATTTTCAGAAATTATAGAGCCACACGTTGAGTCCAGCAGCAAACTGGCTTTTGGGTGTCTCACCACCAACACGTTTTAGCAATGCATCAAAGAAAAGCTGACCAAGAACCTCACTGCTGAGGTTTAGAGCTACACAAATCATGGCCTCACCTTTAAAGTGTCTTGAATATACGAAACTGAAATTTTCCTTCCATCTGCGGAAACCGATGTGGTCACGTTATGGCTGAGGATGCTGTGCCCCACTGCAGAAAATAAAGGCTTCTTAGCTGCGCCTAGGTAAAAGGCAGCATTACGCTGCTGTGGTATATTTAATGACTAAGAAAAACTACCAAAGGGAGTTCCCAAGTAGTAATGCAATTTAGTAGACTAATATTCACTTGTACTTTGAAAGAAAGCCATTGAATTATGTCAGAATAAAATATGCTGAAGAAATATTTATAATCTATGTACACAAACAACTGACAAGAACACACTTAAGAAAGAGTGCTACCGGAGGAGATCGTGTTTGGGTTTCACTTCAAACAAAATCTGTTGGAGGTGCTTGATGCATCCATACAAAGGCAGAGGCTTTTGGTGGTGGGAACAAAGATGTTATTTGCCACATGGGCAAAACAGTCATTGGTGTTTTGTGACAGTCACTCTCAAAGCTCTGATGTTTCTAAGACAGAAGCTCATACTTTCTAATGCTTTATTCATCTCTCAGATTTGCAGTGATTTAAATCTTTCTTAACTGCTTTCTAATTAAATCAGGATGTTAGTTTTCCTACATTTGCTCTGATTTAAATATTTGGTTAAATACTTTTTAATTAAGCCAGGATATTATTCATAGGAGAAGTCTGATACTTCATTAATGATGCAAAGCAGGGTGCTGCTTTTCTTTCCTAAGAAACAGTCTCAGATCCCAAGATTTTCAAAATTATAACCTAAAATCTGAAAGTCTGAGATTTATTCTCTCCCTGTTGACCTTAATGAATAAAACCTCAGCATTAATTTTAAAATTTAGTGTCTGGCGTGAAGAAGCCTTCCTTCTTCAGAATACTGTCTCTGAAGATTACTTTTTCATGGAAAAGCTGTAAGAATTACTGAAACTGTGATGTATTAATTTTCCAGCAATCAAGCTGCACTGAAAATAGCAATGAAAATTGACATTTGACAACAGTATCAACACTACATTATTTAGTGCTGACATTAAACAAGTAATATCTTTTGCTGCCACTGCAAAGTTTTATATTGCATCTATCAAGCACTTTTCAGGCTCCCTATACCATCAAAATGCTAATCAAGTTAAATAGTTATTGGGATTTAACATCTGCTTTGATTTCAGTACCTGCGAACTCCACATTCGGTTATTAGAACTGAAGTTCAAAGCACTATGTGGTGTCAAAGGAGAGGAGGACGGAGGTCACGAGAACCCAGTTATCATCAAAATGAAAGATCAGATAGCAACAGTCTAGAAATCAGCTCATTTGGACCCAAGTTAAACAAAAAAACCCAGAGGCAGGGAGATGAATGTTAGGCCACACAGGCTTCCCATTTGCAATATTAAATAAAGATAATGGAATAACCGTATTTCTCTTCTGCACTAATCTCTGAATACTACTATTATTGTGCTACATTAATACGTAATACAATACTTTTTCACTATTTTGAAGACTCTGCAGGAGTCTAGTGGTAAATACTTCATTTTACAGAAGGTAACACTAAGAAAGGGACGGCAACTAATGTGCTCTAGGCACATTAAGGCAATTGCTTCATCCTCAGGATATTACAGCACGTTAATATTTTCCCATGAAAACTCAAAGTCTCAGCCCAAACGCAGCATGAAAACACAGTGCACAGCCCTTGCTCCTGGAGAAACCCCGCCTAGAGTATTCTGCTGTCCTGGTTTGAGCGGCACAGGACTAATTTCTAATGCTCGGGAAAACGGCACTTGTAGAAGACTCTAGTGTCTGAATATGTGAAAATATTTACTTTATAGCCAGCTATGGTGTGTGGGTTTCAAGGTCTCAGTAGTTTTGAGTTCTCCAGGTGTAGGGATGAGGAGCGAGACCCGGGCACTTGACCCAAGCTGGCCAACAGGATTATTTTATACCATGAACGTCACATTCAATATAAATTAGAAAGTTTGCTGTGAAGTTCTCTCTCCCTGGATGGCAGCGATCCAGAGAACTTCTTNGTGATTCTTGCTCCGGTGCTGGACCCCTGAGCCCTCCCCTTCCGCCCGAAGATATAGCGCTCGCAGTGTCCGACATTTGCTGTCCGCTGCTGGGAGTGCACAGCTTCCTATGGATAGAATGGGCTGACTATAATCCTCGTATATTTTATATTGGTATTGGGATCAATATTGGTTCTCTAGTGTTATTAATGTTAATTCTCTAGTTTTACTCTACTAAATTTGTTTATATTTCAACCCTCGGGTTTCCTTGTTTTTTCCCAAGTCCCCTTCCTGGGTGGGGAGGGGTCATCAGGTGATAGAATAATTGTCTAAACAACAATAAATTGTTGTGGGGTTCTCAAACCATAACATCTGCTTCGATATCAGCAGAAACTACAGAAAATCCAGAGTGGCCAGCGACTCCTTTCTAGCTGAACCATTACATTTCTTCCCACTCTCCAGAAATAACAGCAAGAATCTGCACCACCTCTTTGCAGTATAATGAGCTATTAGCATCTTCGCTATAGTAATTTGTGGCACCGCACAGCACAGCACAGTTCTTCAGGGCTGTAAACGAAATTCCTGCAGTTGGCAGATGCTACCACGACAGGGCTGTCTGCTCCCGCAGGCAAATATTTTGCTACCCTGATCGCGAAACTCTATAAACCCCACTGGAGAAAGCCACGGCCATCAAAGTAACTCCTGTAAGAATCTCCATCTATTTTACAACTAAGTTATGTGTTCCCCGTTGGGAAGTAACACCATGATTTTAACTGCAACTGTTTTCTTGTTGATCTCAAAACACTTTCAAAGAGTGGGTGTAAGAGGAACCCTGCGATGAACCAGAGCAAAACTCGTCCTGTAGCAGAGGGCTTGTTGGGGAGGTTGATACTGCACTTGGTCTAAGCACCCTTTTTTTAATTTAATCAATGTTCATGTAAAGAAAATAGTCAAACACTGAAGACAAGTGTGTCTAAATATTTGAGATAATCTGACATATAAAGTGTTACAAATGTTTCTTCAGTAGGCTTCAAATAAGAAAAGGCAGCCTGAAGCCACAGACTTGCTAATTAAGGTATTTAATGAAGACTGCAGAAGAGAAAAGGCTACTACGAAGTGCGTCTCACTGCCGCATAGTAATCCCCTGTCCAGCCACAAGAAAGAAAGAAAGAAAATCTCAATATTGCCCAGAGGATGAAGCTAAGGCTCTGGTTGAGGGTGGGATAAAGGACAAGCTGTATTTTGGGGAAAGGTGGAGAAGGCAGACAAAATCCATCCTGAACCGAGAAAAGGAGATGCCACCTTAAAACCTAAGTGAAATGGAGAAAACCAGTGTCACTGGTTTCTCTGACATTTGCCAGGGCAGGAGAGTGCCCTGGGACATCTTGTAACAGTGGATAAACACAAATATGCCTTCATATTCACAAATATGCCTTCATATTCACAAATATGCCTCCAACTGTTTAAACTGATTTGCCTCAGGCCATTCAAAAGCTTCACAACATCTGGATGTCCATCCAGAGACCTCCACTGAAAGCCATCCTCTGCACGGGAGACTTCTTTTTTGGCCGTCAGACTTAGTCTGGAAGATCAACGCAGCAACAAAGGTTTTTCTGATCCTCATCCAGATCATCACATACTCAATGCGACAACTCTCCCTATGAAAGGACTGATAATTTTGATTTTTATTTCTTAAAGCTAATCTGCACTCCGCAGATCGTCGTACTTTCTCTTCACTAGGTAAAAGGCAGAAATGAAAGAACAATGCAAAGAACTGGTAAGTTTGATGCCATCAATTTTTGTATTCCTTTCACTTAGATTAAGACTTTATCCAGGACACAATTCCTAAATATTATAGTCTAAATAACCTTGAAATTTCGACTGGAATATGCGAGGTCATACTGTTTTCTTAGTAACTATGGAATAAAACATGTCAAATACAAGACCAAATACAGAAAAACACTTTCTTTTTACCAGATCCACTCTCCTCTTTCACAGATATAAATAAAGTGGAGATGGGCATTTTCTCCTAAAGAAGCAAAGAATAAGGGATCTGTTTGTTTTTTTTATTTTGGAAAGAACTGAAAATTACAGATCAGTGGCTCATTTTTGAACTGTACATTCATGACATCCTTTCTTTCCTGATATTTTCAGAATACATTAGCTCAGCAGTATCTATAGTTTACAGTAGCAATTAGCATCCTGGGGAGTCAGCCGCAAATAACAAATTCATAAACAAAGTAGAATTAATCAAGCGTAAAATTAAAAATAAGGAGGAGCTTGCATAATCTTAGAAGGACAGAACAGCTAAGAGAAGCCCTTGCTCCAGGCAAGGATTAGTCTGTCAAAATTATGGTCAAATATTTAACCACGCTTCTTTTTCCTTAATGGTTTAAGAAATTGATGGAAGGTAATTATATAATTAAATAATAATATTATGGCCTGTCTAACAATTAAATTGGAACCATAATCACCTCACTAAACTTCAAGATGTCCTTGGAAGGTTTTCATTTCAGTAGGGGAAGGTACAGGGGAGACGCTTTTAACCAGAAATGTGTCGGCAGACAAAATAGTGGGCAACAGCGTATTGTTTCTGAGAATAAAATCCCAGCCCAAATGTTCCTGTTCCTCAATGTAAAGATGTGGTAGGAAGGTCTTCTGTCACTATTAGATTATTAAATCAACAGCAAGTAAAAATCAGCCCATCTATTATTTTATCCACACAAGATGGAAAGGGGCGATGTGTGAGAACACAGCACAGAGCTGCAGTCTTATCCTCTGCTTACCGAAACCTGCACTTAATTAAATTAAACGCCAGGCCACCTTTAGTTTAAGCAGGCTTTTCTCAGATAGGGCCCCAATGTCACGCCTCTTCATCACATGCCGCGTATCAGCCTACAGCAACTGAACCAAGTCCTTCATGGATTTTTCAAAACTGCAGTGGGGGAGGAGGATGGACAGAGAGGAGAAGGTAAGGAGGTCACTTGTCTCATTTGCTTTTTCTTACACTTAGCAGCTCACAACAGAAACTAGGACCATATTTCTGACATCCTAGTCATGCTGCTGCAGTAAGTGACAACAGACTTCATGGTCTGCTATGATTACATGGCAAACCGGGCCAAAAACATTGGCTAGCCCTCTACCTGGCTCCGTCCGGCAATCTCAGACTGGAAGGCAATTACAACGCGTTTCCACTGATTTTTCTATTTCAACTATTCATATTATCAGGGCTATAATTTTATTGCCTATAATTTTATTTATTGTTCCCAGTCTACGATCATCAGGAAAGAGTCCTCCTTAGGGAGGATATTTTTAACAGAGCTCAGTATGGAACACAGCGGAGCTGGGGCTACGGCGCTTCTGACCAGCAGATCGGCTTCCCCAAGAACACCAGGTTGAGAGATGTTTTACTATCATGAGGACAACTTGTAGGATTTGGGGGTTTTTTTGTGAGGCTTACCCATGCTTTATGTAACCAAGTACTTTAAGGAACATATTTATATGGAGAAAGCCACTTTGAAGAAGAGTCCATGAAGTCTACCGGGAGGCTTGCTGTGGTAAGTCTAATTTACCTAGGAAGTGCTGAAATACTGACAAAGAGAGGAACTTCTTTAAAAAAAAAACAAAAAACAAAAGGGACCAAAAAGAACAAAGACAGATCAGAGACAGAATCGTCTAAGCTTGTCAGAAAGGCAGGTAACATTGTCTATCTTGGAAACGCTTCCACTCAAGTAGACTTTGCAAACTTACAGGAAAACTCACAAGTGAGAAGATACTTACATCCTCAAACAGTGGCAAGATGAGGCTGTTGTTGAAGTTCTATGATTTGCTTCGCATTCCTATTTAAAATAGTTTCCCTTTAGAACATCCTATTGAAAGGAAGTAAAGGGCTCTGAAGCATTGTTTTCCTTACATTTGTGAGAAAAAGCCTTTGTAGCTAAGGGTGGTCAAGACCCACAGTATTTCAGGGTGGCAAAGCCCTCTTAGATTACCCATCTCGCACCTGAAAGCACTGAGAACAATTCCACAATAGCAGATTTAATAGACACAGTCTTAAAAGAGAAAAATCAAAGCAGCGTTTGTACATCTTTTTTTTTTTTTTT
>VYXH01007793.1:153618-168372 GCA_013397275.1 Burhinus bistriatus
CCCCCCATGAACGCTAAAACATTCACTAATTAGACTTCATAACACCCCTCCTGGCCAGGTAGCAATTATCACTACCATTTTACAGGTTGCTATCCGAGGAGATTCGCTCACTTATTACAAGTGAGAGGATCTCTATCAGGCCATAGTGCGATTCAAAAGGACAGACGCCGCTGCAACCTGAAGTGCCTCAGTCCACTGGGGGACAAGACGAGGTGCAATTAGTTATGCACTTACCCTGAGCAGAGAGAAATTTCTAACGGACCGCCCTGCTACAGCTCAAGGCGCCGCTATCTTTCCTCTTCGTAACAGCAAAATTGCTGTGAAAAGAAGCAATTCTCTACAAAGCAACCCCCAAACACAACAGTGCAGAAGCTATTTTTGCAGCTAAGGCTCAATGTTTCGTGCCGCCTCTTTATTCTTTAGGCAAAGGGTACATATTTCATCAACTGCAAGCTGAGAAGTGGATCTGTATACAAAATGAAGAGGTCTCATGCCTTAACATAGAGCGAAGCAGGTGAGTCACTTTAAATTACAATCAAATGGTAACAATAATCCCACAGCTAAGTCCTGAAAACTGAAGAGAGATTTCCAAAGTACTTTCATAAATTTTCCTAAGGGGCATTTCTACCACTTAAACTAACACAAAGCAAGGGATCAATATTACAAGAGTTCCTGCCTTTGACAAGGGAGATTTAAAAACTTTCCGTCTGCTTCTGCATTTCAGTTCAACCTATTTAAATTCTCTCTGCTCCCACTGTCCTTCAGCCACGTACAGTAATCAAAAGAAGAAGCCCTAATTTATCTAAATATTTTCAATATTTCATTATTTGCACAATTTTACACAAGGCATGTATCATAATAAGGGATATTTATGGAGCTAAACCAGAACTGCTGGAGAGCTATAAATCCATGTCAGTCACAAGGAGGTATTTTAATTTCCCAGAGCCATGGACTGACCAGGCCTGGCTTGCCAGGAAAACTCAGTACTGGGCAGGTGCTTCAGTTCTTGGCTACACAAATACCTCCTTCTCCTTCTCCTCGCGTTTCTTTCAGTCTCCAGCCCTCATTTTAAATCTCTGCAAAGTCTTCAGAAAGCAAAGTTGGGCTGATGGTCAAACCCAAAGCCTCAAAGAATCTGGAACATCCCATCACCGCAAACAGCGTAAAACCTCCCGTATATTGTTAAAACAACCACCTTTCACCACAGACTGCTCCACTCGGGAGGTGTTTTGCACGCCATTCAGGACACGACCCAAAAAGGCAGCTGGACCATCTCGGCCGTGGCAGGGAGCTTGCCAGTGCGAGGCACGGATTCACGCTTCAGGTGTCCCCGCTTCAGTCCGTCATCTGCTGGCCAAGACCCTGATACTCTTACAAACAAGGAGACAGATTATAAACTAACTTGATATATTGCAGTGATGGAAATGACATACGTGGAAACACATTTTTTCTCTTTTGGCTATGGCTCCTAATTTCTCTGCCTTCCCCCAATCGTATGTTTTTTTCTATTTATTCTCTTCCATATGTTTCTATGTAATAGAGAAAGCACAAATAAACTAAGAAGTACAAATAAGAAAAGAGACATCTCTCTATAATTATAAATTTTGTTGTGCAATGCTTTCTTTCTGGGAAGCATTTGGGGAAACAGATTTTATGAACAGGTTCCATTAACAATAATGGGACAAGTTTCACAAGTAATACAAGCTGGTGTACTTCAGAAGTGCAAAGGCTTCAATTGCAGGCTTTTTTTTTTTTTTCTTTTTGGCTTTGCAGTAACCAAACCCACTAATCTAAAGAGTAAAATCTGCAGCCTTCCAGCCTGCTTCGCAGTGTAATATAGTGGCCTTTGCCTAATTCCACAGTGACAAGTGCCTAAACTGTAAATCTCTGCCCAGGCACACCAATGACATAATGTTGCAGGGAAAAAATATACTGTCCCGCCTCCCAAACAAAGTCAATTCTTTGGTCTCTGACGCTGCTGGTTCATTACCGCTGTACAGTGTTCACTGAACTGCTCCAAGGAGATGAAACTACTCAAGAGAAGTTAACCAATGTCAAAAAGCACGTTTCATTTGGTACAAGAAACACAACAGAGGACCAGGCAAACTATCAGCATGCCCCAGCTCAGCCATTTCCACGGTGTGAAAGAACAGATTGCCAGTAGTGGTTTTTAGTTTGCTTCTCATTAGGTAATTATTTAGGACCCCGTGAATGCCTTGCGAAGGTGTAGGTAGGCACCTATGTGCACGGAGGTTCCTCAATCCAACGGGAATGATACCACAGAGGTGTTCACAACCCTCGGATCCCCTCAGGATGCCGCAAAGCAGCTCCTTGGTCTATCATCGCTGACAAAAAATGTATGATAGCAACCCCAAAGTATAATGTCGCGGGCTTTATTTAAAACATGAGGTCTGTAGAAGTTCTCTCCACAACACCATAAAAAGGGAGAAAGGAATTAATAGTTTTTAGCTAACAGGATTAAAGAAACCATTCTAATCCAAATTTATAGTACAGGGCGATTAGCGTGATGGTTTGTGATCTGGGATCGAGTATCTGATTTCCACTGGACTTGCCCCATTAGAGAGCTGAGCAAGAGGAGCTGAAGGCTGCACGCAGACCACTGCCTGATGAACCCTCACCATCCCTGGGGCTTGGAAACAACCCTGCCTATGAACTTCTCATCAAACCGCCATCCATAGCGTAAATTTTCTCATAATTTGGAGAGAGGGACCAGGTTCTTGTTATTCAACATCTATTTACATGAAGGGACTGGAGAGAGAACAAAAAGCCAGTTTCTGCTGGGTGAAAACAAGCCAACCTATTGCAAACGAAGCACATACTTCAAAGCCTTCTCTGTGTCAGACAGCCGTGCCAACTACAGCACAGTACTTTTACTCAGACTCGCTCAGAAATCTGAGACTGGATTTGTCTTTCCGTGCCTGCTATAGACTTGACAATAAAGAAAAGCAATCACCGATTAAAGGCACCTTTATCCCACGCAGCCGTGTGCTTTAGAGGCTCCTCCTGCGCCCTGTTTGCTCTCATCAAGACTTACTGACGGACTTCTAAGAAAACTCCCCGTTTTCTGGGCACACCAAAGCGCAAAGGTGTGGAAGCATCGGGGAGCTCTCTCCCCACCTCTGCAGGGCATCAACATTTGCTGTCTGTGATCTCCTCAATGTGATGACCACCACCCAACCCTGCCCTCAAAACCCATCTCACCCAGCTCCCTTCTCCCTTCCAAGGTGTCCAAAATGGGAACTGTGTTCTTTGGTCGGAGCCCCTTTATTCCGCCACATCCCACCCCTTTCAGGCAGCGCACAGTGATTTGGTGCAAGGCATCTACCTCCACTTTGCCTCACCTTGTCCAGTAGTATTTTCCCTCTATGCAATTAGCCTGATGGTCTTTTTCACTGACGCATTTGCAACCAGGCTGTACTTTAAATATGCAGGGTGCTAGAAAACACTTACTTGTGATAACTTAGCTAGACATATTTCCTTTCAACTACTCAGGGCATGCAAATCTACCCAATTTTGCAGTAGCTGGTGTACCATAACTCTGCTTTACCAACATACATCTCCAATGCTCTTTTTTCCCCTAATTCTTTAAAAAATTCAGTATATGAAACTGGAAGGTGCTGGTCTGCCTTTATTGCTAGAACTTATTCAAGAACCTCAAACACATTCTGCTGATACTGAATGACACAGGTAGAAACGTGTCAGCAACAAGCATCACTGCAGCTCTCTGTTAGTAGGCACAGAGAAGTTTTCAACTATGTACTGAGGATGAAGCAGACCCTGCTATTAAAAAGCAAAGGCTTTCCACAAGTCCACTCAGTAAATTTCAAAAATGTTATCATTAAAAATCAAAATTAACATTCAGTTGCTTGGGCTCTGTACTCTGTTTCAAGTGTTTTTAAATGCAGTGGTCTGATTTGCATAAAATTTCTAAATTTTTGCTTAAGGATGTTCCTGTATGATTGCCAAGTCTTCCTTTAACCTAATCTCTCCTCCTTTCCCTTCCACTGTTGTATTTATCATTACTGCACTTATTAATTTTTAAAGGTTGCCCTTCTTCACAGGAGCTAAACAGGAAAAAAATGAAGGGTTGAACCACGGCAGACAATATAAATTTGGCAAACAACTTCCTTCTCCATCCACATCTGCCAAAACGTCAAATCATAGAATCATTTAGGTTGGAAGGGACCTTAAAGATGAAGGCAAACAATTTCCTTCTAGATCCATATCTGCCAACGCGCCACATACATCCCCTCTGTATGACCTGATGTGCTGTTGGTGATTTAGAAGAGAAAGAATAATTTGTTCACTTGCATTTTAGCAAACATGAGGAATGGCATGTTGGCGTGGACGTGTCTTTTTAGTAGCAATCACTAGTCATGTTGGCTGGCCAAATATGCTTTTTCCTCCTTCTTTGGAGACAGAGAAATCTCCTTGCTGGCCCCTTTGCTACAGAGTGAAACAATACAAATTGGGATGAAGCATTTTGTCAATTTTGAGCACCCTGCCAGTGATCAAAACCAAATGGTTTCCTACGAGAAATCTCAGCCGCTGCACTGAGCTAAGTATCTGCCCCAGTTCTTTTCTGAACAATATTGTTGCATTTATTATTATGACATTTAACAGAAGAAACTCCTAAACCAAGCCCCTCTCTGTGGTCCCCTAAGGTGGTGATTTAATACAGGTAAGCCAGTCTGAATAGCCTCGAGAGAAGTACCAGGTTGGGTTGCTTTCTACAAACTACCATCTTCCAGATCTTGTTGTGGGCCACGGGACTCACGGTGCTGTTGTTTGACACAAAGTGGTCACTAAACTCCTCAAAGTTCTACCCCAAAGCCTTTTTCTTTCCAATATAGTCACATTTTAAATAATACACAGTTAAAAAAATTATGTGCTTTCTTTTTCGCCATTAGCAAACTTTCTTTAGGCGAATTGCAAAAGTTAAACAAGGAGAAATTATCATAGAATCATAGAACGGTTTAGGTTGGAAGGGACCTTAAGGGTCATCTAGTTCCAACCGCCCTGCCACGGGCAGTATCATAATACAACAAGCAAGTTCTGCTTAACCCTTTAAAAGTGGAATTATCCCTTGAAGACTCTAAAGGTATTCAAGCTGTGGGTGATGGTGCACTATATAATCAAGGATATAAACTGAGCTGCAAGATCTATTTGCTTGTGCTTATTTAATAACAAGAAAAATAATATTTCTGTCTACCGCTCTGTTCAAAAGTAGATGAACGACTTTTACTCAAAGTTGAAAAACCATCTATTAGTCTTCAGGCAGAAATCAGAATGGGAAAAAATTCTCCTCAGAGGGAAAATTCAGAAAAGTTTAATGCTGCGGTCAAGGAATTAGGATGGAAACACTCATGCAATCCTAAATGTGAAGATTTTTGCAGCATTTTCTGTAATCAGTGTGGACGTATTTAGGTAAAATCTAATTTTCCAGGGAAATCATAAATGCCTCATTTTCATGAGAAGCCTGAGGGAGACTATATGTACCAGAGATAACACAGAGATTACATCAGGCATAGAGCACAATATCTTTGGATAAAAATAACATGAGGAAGTCCAGATGCGATTTCATCAAATATCACCTCCCTAGTCTACAGACAAGACTACGCCTCCTTCTTAAGATCCGTTGAGCATCTTTTCTGGTACAATTAGAGGGCCCCTCATTATAGCAGGATTCAAAACTGCCCGGACCGCCGTGTTTTCAAACGCGCTTCTCACCTGCAAGGTGGCAATGGGCTTTCTCTGGCCAGGCTTCAATAGTGCTATAAACTGTTCTGCAAAATAGTACATTGTGCTGGTAGGTTATACAGTGCTTTCCAGCACAGTTTTGTATCCACAGTTTATAGCTCAGTCCATCTCTGTAGCTATGAGGCGGAATGCTTCAGCGCTTGGCTCGGAAGAGCTGTGAGTATCCGCAACTTTTCCTAATGTGGTTTTATTCCTCTCGAGAGAGGACCGAAAGAAACCTTCGCAGTAACTGAAGGGCCATTGCCAAATGCCGTTCGGCCCAAAGTTTACACAAACTACAAGAGGAATCTAAATATTTCCATGTTTTACGAATACTAAAATGAACAGTCATTAACTGAGTGCAAATATGGATACTTTATTCATCATTAACGGGGACATTCCCATTATTGCAAATAAAATATTGATAATTTTTTTTTTCTCACTCTTCCCTTTCAGAGAAAGGTTATAGCATAGCTGCTTTAAAAATACTTTCATTTTGCTTTTTCAGAACCTATGTGATTACCTTTCAAATTTGTAGCCGTAACTTGAATTAAGGACATGGAAGAACAGGAAAGTTCTCAGTACTGTTTCAGATCCTGGCAAACATATCCTGGAAATAATAGATCAGCCTCCAAACCACCAGCTGAGGAAGTGGTAGAATTCCCACTGCTAGATCTCAAGAGTACATTAAAAATAAACCCTAAGAAAGAAGTCAGCTTTCCATGGAGGGGCCGGAATAGGCCAGGTTTTGCTTCAGAGTCTCGAAAGTTCAGTTCTCAAATATTGATAGAACTCCAAATTTAATTACTTACATTAATATCCACTCTCTGGCCACGCAAAGCCGGGATTTCCATTAGTCTCCCGCTTCTCGGGAGACTGTTAACCGCTTGGCTAGTGGATGACCTGAAACACATCTCCACCAGGCCCTCCTTACAGTAGCACGTTATACAGAGCACTTTGTATATGCCGGTATACGACCAGCAGAAGGGCTAGGACACTCATCCAGGAAAGGAAATCCATATTTAATCCCATATGCCAATGAGTATTTCTTTAACTCAGGGAAGTCTTGCTTTCATCTCCATAACATTTCAGAGACCAAATTTTCTTTTTATTGTTCTTTTGAGGAACAAGCAAACCGGATCGACAATTTTTGTCTTTTTTTTCTGCTTCCCTCTACACATGATTTTTTTAAAAAATCATCTTTACTTAGATTCAAATAGAATTTTTCCTCTTGAAAAATCAGTTTTTCACATGAGACTTCCCCAACCTTAGCGTTTGGTATGTCTGGCTCTTCCCACCTTTCTCCCTCTCCCAACGGAGGTTCAACAGACTTTGGAAAGCACAGTAGTAAGTCAAAACCCAAATGGAACAATGTCCTCTTCTGGCCTCTCGTGAGAGCATTTTTGCTGGGATGATCCAGGCTGACTCACGCAGAAGGCACCTCAAGACAAATTCACAGGAGTCTGTGCAGACAACACCGCCCCTCCCCAGTCTTCTCAGGAGACCTGCGGAGATGCCCATCCTTCACTGCTGCTGACACGCTTTGCGCATTCCCAGGTTTAATGACTGAAACATCAACCCACCGAGTGACAATATATCATAGAATTCTTCCAGTACATTTAGAAAAGAAAATCAGAGAGAAAACTAGGACCAATATTGACGAAAGACAATTTTTTCATCAAATGATGAGCCAACACAGCATCCAGAAGGTATAAAGTTGTTAGAAGAACTGGTTTATCTTTTAATTTTGACCTGGAGACAAAGTTGCATAGTCATGACAGTTTGTAGCCGTGGTTCCNCCAGGTTTAATGACTGAAACATCAACCCACCGAGTGACAATATATCATAGAATTCTTCCAGTACATTTAGAAAAGAAAATCAGAGAGAAAACTAGGACCAATATTGACGAAAGACAATTTTTTCATCAAATGATGAGCCAACACAGCATCCAGAAGGTATAAAGTTGTTAGAAGAACTGGTTTATCTTTTAATTTTGGCCTTTGCTAGTATCCAACTGGAGACAAAGTTGCATAGTAATGACAGTTTGTAGCCGTGGTTCCTAAACATTTCCAACCACAAATTCACTTCTTTGTGCAACAAACCCACTTTCAGTTACACTGCCAGGCTCTTGCCCCAATTCTAAGAAAAACCGGTCTAACGAGGATGCAACAGTATAACCCATCACACTCACAACTCATCTCTGTGATGCTGTGCTACCTACAGGTTCCCACCAAGCACAGGATGATTCCTCCAGGTTTGACATCACCTCTTCTCCAGAGGTTAAAGAGCAGAACCGTAACTTAAATCAAATTCCATAAACTGATGAAAAGGTCCTGACTCAGGGCAGAAAGCACGCACATGTGTGGGAGGGCAGCACAAGTAGTCATTGGCACCTGGTTTCTCTTTTATTATTCTATTTTTTTTAGTGGATTTTGCCTTCCCCTCAACCTCTCACTTGCCATTGAAGGTACTCTGATATTAGGACTGTATACCCCACCTGAAAATTAAGACCTGAATTATTTGCTGGGCAATGTGACAGTAATTAAACCAAGCCCAAGCAGAGAGAGCAGTGTACAGTGGCCTCTGCCCTTCCTACAGCCATTTGATAACTGTGTCTGATTTCAAAAGAAGTCTTTTAATTCCAAATGAAAATTTTACACACATGAAAACACCCCATGCTGATACCAATTAGCTGGCTAGTATTTTAGATGCAGTTAAAATCAAAAGGCAGCTTCATATAAATATTTCAAACTCATTTCTCCAAGGTATGAGTAAAGCCAATGGCTCAGTAAGACTTTATAAGCATTCCCTTCTCCACCAAAGGAAGAGACTTTTATTGAAATTAATAAAGAAGACATGGCAGGGATGTACATTTTCATCTTCAGGAGAACAGGTGAGACTGTGGGAGGGTTACGAAGCCATTGTGTCTCTCCAGAGAGAGACAGCATTTCCAGAAATGCCTGCTCTCAGGCATGTTCATCTTTGCCCAAAAGATCTGGGAGAGCCTGGTCCTGGAGAAGGGACAGTGGGTGGCGAGGACCACCTGAGCTGGTAAAATAGATTTTATGTTCCTGTTTTATTTTCCATCTACTGTCAAGCAGGTCTGCTAATGAGAAGACAGAACAAACTAGAGGAGAGAACATCTGAATTTTATGCAAGTTTATTGCCTAAATATCACTTCTGAGTTTTGTACTAACAGACAACACAATAATGGGGTGTGTTTATTTATGGAGGGGAGACTGCGCTCGGTTCAGCGCTACAATAAACTGAGCGACATTGAAGTGATAAATCAGGAAGGCTTGGTAGAAAGCAAAATTAAAAGTAAGCCTCACTAAATCTTAAAAACGGGATGGCTACATAAACAACTTGATGTATAGTTTCTATTGTTGTTTACAGATAATAGAGTTATCTATTTTCTCTAGCTATGAAGTGCTTTCTGTATTAAAGTACTACTGCCATCATAAAACACTTGTGAAAATTAACAGCCGACTTCTCTTCTGCACTGAATATTAATTTCTATATGAACATGTCTTGCCACACAGCTTTCAAAACATCCTCTCTCCCAGGATATTTAATTTCATGCAGAAAGCAATTTTTGATCAACCTACACAAATTAGCGACTGAAGAGGACATGGTGCATCTAACTGCCTGTCTGAACTCCGGGAAAGCACTCCCCACTGTGAGTTACTCGACTTGAAATGAGAAATTAATTCATTTTTTTATTTATAAACAAAAACTGGTCAAAAGACACATAAGAAGAGGTTTATGGTAGATGGCAGTGGGTTGTTTAATAAAAGCTACAGCTGTGAGGCTGGACCTGGATTTAGTTAAAATGAAATGGTTTCCTACATGTCCTCAGAGCGAGTACTACCAATACTGTCAAGATGGAAAAGGTTAAAATACAGGTATGAATACAGAGTGATCAGAATGAGAGTCACAGAAAGTATTACACGTGAGGGGGAATAATATCAAAAAGATATTTGAGAGGAGAGAAAAACTTTGAAAGCAGCAACACCAGAGCCCCCAGCGAACCAACAGACAGTTACTTAGACACAGCCTTACAACCGGCCAAGGCAGCAAGGTCGCCAGGCTGCTTACAGAATCCATACGTTAGCCCAGTCCGGACACACCTTAGTTATTCCTGTTCAGCACCGAGAACTTCACGTCAAAGCCAGACCATACACTTCAACACATCTCAGGGCTGGAAAGGTTCAACGAGATTTCTGAGCACAGTCAACATTAATCATTCAAAAGTTGGAGTGCCTACATCAGTATGAAAGGTACTGCAGTAAGTGCAGCTTGGCCAAATAATAATTAAATGACTATTGGGGGGGGGAAAGACAAAAAGACTGCACTGAACAACTGCTTCGTTTGAGGAAGGGAGGGCAGGAACCAGCAGAAGCACCTCTCGCTACTGGATCTTCTGCTGAACATTTCTATATCGGTAACAGGGTGAACTAAAAACTCTACTAGTGAGTTTCTCCTTTTAGGTCCTAGCCCTAGAAACATTTATAAACAGCACTAATTCTCTGCTTCTACACATCCAGGTTAAGGTTTCTGCAAAAATGCTTCCAGGATCCTAACACTGATTTCTTCATCTCTGCTGAAACTCTACAAAGGTTTTATAAAGCTGCTCATAAAACACAACCTGGAAGCACATACCTTATTTCCCTAGCAAAAGCAACTGAAATGATGCTTCATGCTTTAAAGTAATTTAGTTGTTGGTTCCTTTCACTTGAGTCAAATACTCAAACCGCTGTTACATTATTCGCATTTCCTTCCCAGTTTGAACTGACGTCACATAAAACATTTTGCACAAAATTATAAGGTCAAAACCTTTAAGAAAGAAAAAGAAAAAAGATACCAGCTTTCTAATGCTTTTACCTATAAAGCCCCTGTCTTGTTCTTGATTGATAGTACGTTTATAAATAATTAAAGTATATGAACAGCAATAATAGCAAAATACTTTCCTTATTAGGCTTGAACTCAACTTTCTAAGTGCATTATCACCACGATGAGCCTCTATTTATCTTGCCTGTAGTAGTACTTTATAATGATTACATAAAGGGGTCTATTTTAGGAAGGTTGTATCTTTGATCTCTTTTTATATACATAGAAATCATTTGCAACTGACAGATCCATTACACTTGCACATGATATTCTTAATCTGCAAATAAAATATTCTGTATCAACAACTTAAAAAATCATTTTGTTTCCTTTAGAAAAGTGCGTTCCTGCTTCTCTCAGCAGATACAAATCGAATCCATACTGTGCAAATCAAAGGGGATATTGATTCCTTAGGTAAGCACGTAGAATTCATCCCACAGGAAGTTTGTTATTTGGATTTATTTATTTTTTTTAATCAACTGCCTAGAAAACGCGTCTATTTATAAATCCTGCCTACAAACAACGAGGCATTTCTAAGGCAGGTACAGTTTGTGTGAATTCTCCAGAAAGTAGAGAAAGTGAAAAAGATGAAGGAGGTTTTTTTGGCTGGCCTTACGGAGCGAGCACATAGCCGAGCACTTTGAAGCACAGGACGTAGTTCACAGTACCGCTGAACCCGTGCCTCCACCACCCCCCTTCCCAGCATGCTCTCCATCCCCTCTCTCTACAGCCTCGTCTTACACATGGTTACTTTATTTTCCATGTTTTGTCAGTCCTGAAAAAGCTCGGGCAATTACTGACAGAATAAATTTCCATGTGTTTTTTCCTTAATGTCTTCAGTAACTGCCTTAAATTCATAGAATCACAGAACGGTTAGAGTTGGAAGGGACCTTAAAGATCATCTAGTTCCAACCCCCCTGCAGGGACACCTTCCACTAGACCAGGTTGCTGAGAGCCCCATCCAACCTGGCCTTGAACACCTCCAGGGATGGGGCCTCCACAGCTTCTCTGGGCAACCTGTGCCAGTGTCTCACCACCCTCACAGTACAGAATGTCTTCTTAATATCTAATCTAAATCTACCCTCTTTCAGTTTAAAATCACTACCCCTCGTCCCATTGCTACACTCCCTCCCCAGTTTTCCTGTAGGCCCCCTTTAGATGTTGGAAGGAGCTATAAGGTCTCCCCAGAGCCTTCTCTTCTCCAGGCTGAACAACCCCAACTCTCTCAGCCTGTCCTCATAGCAGAGGTGCTCCAGCTCCAAATAGCTTGTGTTCTACCTCCTTCATTATACACTTCACTTCACCATAGTTACAATGACAGTTACTAGACCACGGGGACAAAGCTAAGACACTGTCTTATATCAAAATTGACCAATATACCTACAAAGGAAAAGGAGGACAAGACCACTGGGGAACGGTATGTTTCACAGGCCTGCCAGAACCAAGGTACCAAAGGAGCAGTATCACCCCAGTGTCTAATCAACAAGCTTCCGTCAGTCTCTATGTGCCAAAAAGGAAAAATAAGGTGAGAAAAAAACAAGAAGGGGGAGGTAAAAGGTATTTCAAAGCAAGAAAAATAAATAAATTTCTGAAAGATGTCACCCACGGCACCAGGCAGCTAACATTAGTTGAGGATGCTAATCTCTATTTCATGATTAATAAAGAGAAACCCATATTGTGGCTTTAAAAACTTTGTAGGAGAAGCTGTGTATTCCTTTAGTAAACGGATTGTCGTGAGCTTTGATTCCTGAATGAGACAACTCTTACCAGTTTCTCAGTTTCAAAGGGAAGTCTTGGAAGTGCTATGTGGTTTTATTTTTATTCGTACCATACAAAAGACACCCCCTGATTTAAGTCAGCTTTCATTGCTGCATAAAACATGGAGAATTGTTGTGTTAGGATGGCACAGGCTCATGTACACTAGTCCCAGTTTGATCCTGATGATGTGCAAGCAGTTTGCTGTGATTTGATGGACCATACTGATGAGGCAGAAGGAACACTGCAAAGGACTTATTTATCTACAAATAAATATGTATCTGCCACCAAGAACACATGACTTTGTCCAATATAAGCGCTAAACTCAAGAGATGGGGAAAATATGGTTCTGCTCCCCACTGGGGTACACTCTGTCTGCTGGAGTGTGATTAAATCTACTCTACTGGCAGACTAGATTTAATAATGTTCTTCTCCTTCCCAAGAATGTTATAAACCTGCATTAACATCCTCAGGCAAAAGTCTGCACACAAATGAAAAGGAATATTGTTTCTATTTTAGAGGTGTGATAAAACCCCGTAGCCAGCCACCTACATAATACGTATTTCCACTCATCCTGGTTGCTGAAAAACCAACTTTCAGATCATCTCTAAGTTTAGAATAACGTAGTATGTAAAGTTAAACACTTGAGCAAACTCAGGACTGCAATTACCTTAGTTGAAGTAGAACCCTGATTTATCACCCAATCCTTACTAGAAATCTCTCTGCCATCTTTCCAGAACAAGTACACATGACCACACAGAAGGTTCAAGGCCTATAGTGAATAATACGGATTATATGGATTTTGGAGAAGAGATCCTTTCACATATCAAACCCTCAACACCTCATTCAGAGAAAATTCATAACCAGTAGCACGGAAAAAACCCACTGGAAAAAGAAATGTAAAAAAATCACTTCAGCACAAGGAGTCAAATGAGCAGACTCAAATCACGCTACCTAAAACCCTTTAAATTCACCTTCCTTCCTGTTTCGTACCTCTTTGCTCAACTACCAGAAAATCAGACCCTTAAGCTCAGTGACAGAAACTTTAGACAAAGCTCCGGTTTTATTGTTAATGTGGAACACGAAACACCAACTCATTGCTGACGTCGAAATACTACGAACATGAGCAAATTTAAAACAGGCTAAGCACTGGTATCTACAACAGCAATACTTGGCACCCTACCAGCACTGGCTGTACAAGTTTCCGACTTACGGTTTTACTAATAGGCTTAAATCCTTACCTATTTCACTTCTCTTTTTCAATGCATAAATGTAAAACAGTATCAAATGCAGTGTAAAAACACAGTAATTTCCAGTTACCTTGTTAAAACATTGGCAGGGTTTCAGTAAAAGTTACCGGAGAGGCAGCTCTGCAATGTTATATATTATCATTTGGTGGAAGGCCACCTTATCTAGAAAGGGAAAGTTCATTGAGATGATCTCGTCGTACCTCATTTGATTGATTACCTGCTCAATAAATAAATATATTCATATTTTAAATAAATATGGAAATTGTAGATTCCTTCATTATTTCTTCATCCACCAAGAAAAGCTTTTCTGTAGAAGAAGGACATAGTACTGGGCAGAGATTCACCAAAATCTTCCCAAATGCTATAATGTCATAGTGGCAGCACAAACTCCCCGTAAAACCACTTCAGCTGTCAGTACCCAAAACAGCACATAAAATCTAGGAAACTTACAGGAATTACACCAGTACTTATATAAAAGCTTAGTACATATTCAAATTCCTAACAGTATCAGAAAGCTTCATCACTGTCACCAAGCAGGAAAGACCATAGGCAGGGCCAGTGCTTAGGTGACACTTCACAAGCAAGAATAATCCACTTGAGTGACACCTTAAGAAATGGCTCTTAAATTGCTGGGGAATAGACGCATTTCTAAGATTCTTCACAATAGTAAAATAACGCGGTGAATCCATTAAACTGACCTGTCTGAAGTCAGTAATTCTGTCTTTGGACAGTTTCTGTAAGTCTTTCTGTTTACTGCGATGATCTTTGGTGCTCCACTATACACTACATGCTTGGCAAATTCACGTGCATAGACAGGGGCATGGCGTTGCTGGGACGCTGCAAGATGCTGTTCTTTGCAGAAAAGAAAGGTGGTGAAAAGGGTGAAATCAATAAAAATGTTGGAGCTGATTTCAAGCTGCAGCTGTGCAGCAGCTACGGCTGCATTTGGTCTCCTGTCTCTCCCATCCAGACCCAGACCTGATACCTGGGCTTCCTGGCTTGACCCTGGAGCTGTCTCATGTTTACGGACTCACTGGGTGTCTGTGACACTGAGCAGTGTCTCCAGACCCAATCCTGACTTGGAATCATAGAATCATCTAGG
>VYXH01007794.1:1126-22268 GCA_013397275.1 Burhinus bistriatus
TTCCATTTTTGCTGTGCTTTGCAGGATCAAGACTATCCAGTGCCATCAAGGACACAGTTAGCTGTCTGTCCCCCAACTACAGAAATACATGTGGGTTTTATACAGTAGATTCTCACAGAAATGAGCTTAGCACCATAGCCTCTCTCCTGCTCCATACACCAGATGCAGCTGATTGGCCTCATTGGTTGGCATCTGCACACGTGGCCCTGAGCAGGATAGTGATCATCCTACAGTATTGCAGCCAGGACAAGAAGGGAGAAATTGTCTGTACCTCATAGCATGGCCTTTGACGTAAAGGAGCCCTGTCAGAGGCACACTCCATAATTGCAGCCAGTCCCCGCCCCACTGTGTGACATGTTGACCCCTGTTTTTAAAGGAAATGCTCCCCATGATGTGTCCTAGCATGCCTCCATCTGTCAACATCAGATAAAGTCCCCTACAATGTCTGCAAATGTCATATGCTGAACAGCTGAATTTCTTAAGTATTGAGTCCTTCCCTTCTTCTCTCAGGTTACAATAAGAGCAGTTTCTGACTTTGCAAAGTCAATCGTATATTGAGCTAAGTTTCCATACTAAATGGGACGTTAGCTACAGGTTTTACTTGTGACTCCTGCAGCCTAATGATATGCAGCTAAAGAAGTACAGCTACCTAGTGAAGATTAAATAAACCTCAACTTGCTCTGGTGCAGGTTTTCTTAAGCCTGTATCAGCAAGATTATTATAAATTTATAGTAATATGTCATTTTGAGTGGATCTCGTCTTTTTTTTTAGATGACAATTAAAAAAAAAATCAGGTAAAAAAAGCTGGATTGTCTCTGCATAAAAAATAAATGCATGCTGAAAGATGATTTTATGCACACTTTTCTGCTGTGCCCCGGTACCAAGTAAATATCATAGAATCATTGCATGAGTGGATGCAAGTAAAAAATTATGACAATTTCTTTGATGTATTTTACCTTTGGGCAGGGATTGTCTGTAAAAAGGTTATGATTTTTCTAAAACTGAGTCATCCTTTGTATGCTAAACAGCTAAAAAGAATAAGATTATAACATAGAATTTAAGATCACAGCTTTCGTGTATTTAAAATCCTTTTTCTTCCTAAGAAGCCAGTGTTTCTAAACACATGAAAATCCCCAGAATGTGCCTGATAATAAGACTACACTTAAATTTGGTATCCATTAGGTTAAATTGGGAGTCAAGGTTTCCCAAGACAGAGCACCTCTCCCACATTCTGCTCCCCAAAAACTACATAGTAGGCAAGATGAAGAATATATTTTCCCCTTCCTCCCCCTCCCTTGAAGGTCAGATCATTACTCTGCTTCATAAGAATGGTTATGCTGACAAGCATATTAAGCAGATCTCTTGCCCAGTATCCTGTCTCTGACAGGGACCCGTAACAGATGCCTAGCAAGAGCTAGAATAATGTGACCTGCTGCCTGGTATACTGTCCTAGTTGTTGGTCTTTGGCAGCTTAATGACTTCCTGAGCCTGTGGTTGCATCTGGACAGTGCTTAACAGCCACTGAGAGATTCAGTATAATATCCTTAAAACCTTTCTTGAGCCTGCAAGGGTTGCAGTTTACTATGTCTTGTCTGTGTATTCTCCTGGAAGAAGCAGATCAGGTACCAGAGAAGATGTTTGTTTTTTGATGGTCCCCTCTCCAAGAGCACCTGAATGTACTTACCAGGAGCAGGACAGAAAGGTGGGGAAGCACAGCACTTTCCACAGCGTGGGGTGAAGCAGGCAGAAGACAGAGAGGCACAAAGGCTCATCTGTCATTACATTCACATATTTTGCTTCATAATTGATATTATAAAAATTGATTTCTCAGCTCTTTAAAAAGAAATATTCAGTTCAGAAAGAAAACACACAAGAAGCATAAAAGCATTTAAAAGGAGAAGAAACATTTGCTGAAAGCACTGCATATGGGACATATGTACATATCCTGGTTTGAGGTAAAACAGGACCAATTTTCTGTTCAGTAATTTTACCTTGTAGCTAAGCCTCTTCTAACTAACTGAACTCTCTGAAATTAGCAGCATATTGTGCAGAAAACTGTTCGCTCTCAGAGAGATAAGACCTGATTATTTATAATTTATGCCAAGGAATGGGATGCAGAGAGGCTCTTGCTTATCCTTATTGCTGTAACAACCAAGGCCAGCCAACTTTGTTACTTGCCCCGTTGGAGGGTCGGAAGCAGAAAAGCGTAGGGGGGGTCACCCCTGCGGGGAGGAGCAGACAGGACAGGTGACCCAAAACTGACCAACAGGGTACTCCATCCCATCTGCCTCATGCTCACTATAAAAGCTGAGAGATCAAAGGGTCAGCCCTCTTTCTTCAATGGCCGGCGTCTGAGGAGGACTCTGTCTGTTCGTCTGCCTTTGATCCTGAGCTGTGCATTCCTGAATCCAGAGCTGGAATCCAATTCCCATTCATCGCTGAGTCCAGTCTGGGACTTTCACAGTGTTTGCTGATGATGTGGTCGTCATCCTGGGAGCTTCATATGGTTTTGTATATTTTGTATATATTTCATTATTTTTTTTTTATTATTTTACTATTAATATTTCATTAAAGTAGTTGAGTTCCTTCTAAACGCATAAGTCTCTCTTCTCTCTCTCCCCCATCTCCTTGGAGAGAGAGAGGTGAGGGAGAGCATCTGTCGTCTGCCTCGATGGCCAATCTGGCCCAAACCACGACAGTATGTCAAACATTCACACTTTCTCATTCATCTTCTCAGTGGCTACTTTATTCCTGCAAAGGACAGAAGACAGCCAGGATAAAGACAGATATATAACCTGAGATAAACAAGAAATCTTGATGGTGCTAAAATATATTCACCCTATAAATCACTTTGGACACCTCTTTCTCTGAATCCACAACCCTGTCAGAGTGCTTTCCAACACTTCATCAATTTGTTGTGGAGAATGAAATGGGAGGGTTCCTGTTTTTCCATTGGCATCTTCTGGTGCCAGTAAATCACTAGCCCCCTAGGTTGTTACAGCTGAGAAGTTAACATATTAGCTAGACAAACTGGGGCCTAATTTGAAAAGTGTTCAGCTGAGCTCTTATTCCACATGGGGAATATTCATAGAGAGAACATTAATAACATGACCATGATGAGAAAAGGCCAAAACAATCCCTTGAGTAAAAAAATGAAAAGGACAAAAGTAGAATTATTTTCTTCCTGATTAATTTCCTGGTTCAGAATGTTTAACAACATACAGATTATTTTTGTCTGCTGCAAATGGCATTTGCTAACATGCAAGTCAAAGTTGACTGACAGTTATACTATATGCTCCAAGAAAAAAGAGTTTAGAGGGTCAGAGCCCATAATATGGTGAATTCACTGTTTTCACTCTCTTCCTCGGTGCACCTTCAGAAGCATAAATCTGCTCTTGATAGAGTACATTAGCAACTTGATGCACAGGGACTTCACACCATGACACCAATTAAACTTAATGAAAGTTCTGCAGCTGAATTCCCACACGCCCTCAGCTGAAAATGTACTTCTAATGGTGTTTGAACTCATATTGTTTTTCTCTATGAGCATTATAAGTTTTTTATCTGTTATGTCTTTAAGAATTGCAGCACAATTTGCATATTTTGCAGTCACTGTCCACATGTTCTAATCACATGGTTTTTTTCTCATCAGTTGAATTTGAGCAGAATTACTTCACATGCTCTGATGGATAGGGCAGAGAGTCTTGACATACTGTATTGATCTCCACTACTGTCTCCACCTGCCAAATTTGATCCTGACTTTGTTCATTTGTGACAGGTTCTATTAATTTACTTACTGCCTTCAGTTTTTCTGATCATGTTTTGCATCTTGTTTTTCTGTGTTTTTTCTTTTCCCTCCTTTCTACCTACTATCTTGATTTTCTTCTCAGCTGTGTAATCAATGTAGAATAATTTCTCATTATATATATTAAAGGCTTGCATGTTCCCAAAGCTTTTATCAGATCTTTTTACCTGAAAAGAAACATGCAGAGAAGCCATATCACAGGTTCAAAATAGAGCTGTTACTTTTTATTTTATCAGTGACATATTCCCTGTTTATTTAATCATTATATGCTGTTCTGGACAGATTCTGATTTCATTTAGGTATCATTATGTACAGGAGAATTTGGGAAGTTTCTCTGTTTTTACAGTGCAGATGCCGAGATTGCAGTTCAGCCCAATACATTGAATAGAAATGGGCAAGTATTTATAAAAAAGACCACTAGTTTTGGTTTGATCTTACATGCACTCATTCTAGTAGGGAGAGGATCCCTAAAATCTGTCTCTGTCTTCTATGTCAAGGAGCAGCAAGAGCAGGCCACTCTACAAAAGAGGACAAACCAAGAGCAACCACAACAGACACTGCCCTCACCAGAGCACGGCCCCATCACAGCTGAACAAGCTAGGCAGAGTAAGGCTGCTGATGATATCTGATTCCATCAACAGCTCCACACAAGGGGAGGTGATGAATGATGCCTAAGGTCCATCCAGGGAGTCTAGTCAGGAGCAGCAGGAGACGGGACCAGAAACAGGACTGTAAACCAGGCTACAGCATAGGTCCAAGAGTCATCTAGGAGGTAGGCCTGAAGGTAGATACGCTTACAACATGGCTCATTCAAGGAGTAAAGGCCCAGGCCTGAGCTTACATGGAGCTCTGGGTCACGGCCAGAGGGTGGAAGTCCCAGGTGAGGTTGGTCAGGGCCATTAAGACTTATTGGTACACTCACAGTCCTGACAGTGTCTTGGATGAATTTCTAAGAAGTGCTAGGTTTTTCAGGTGTTTCATCTAACGCCTACCAACTTCAAAATTAGAATTGAAATAAATGAGAATGAGCTGTTTAAATGTCTTTAGAAACCTGGCTACAAGTGCAAATGATACTTAGCTGTTAGAAACCTAAAAAGCTTCCAAGCAAGTCACTGAGGTCAGTAAGGCCATTTATTCAGTTAGCAAATGTTTGTATAACATTTTAGCTTTAATCCCTCTATCTCTTAGCTTTGCTGTCTTTAAGACGGAGTTCTCATGAGGATTAATTAGTTTGTCGGTATTGCAAAAATTTCTACGAAGTGCAGTTATGCTAAGGGTTACTTTACATGCTTATCCTAACATTAGAATAGATATTCATACCATATAAACTGAATGATAGAAGAGATCCAGTAAAACTCATTCAGACTTCTTCACCTCCACATATCTGTGCCCTGATCAGTTTGTTCT
This sequence comes from Burhinus bistriatus, assembly GCA_013397275.1. NCBI lineage: Eukaryota > Metazoa > Chordata > Aves > Charadriiformes > Burhinidae > Burhinus > Burhinus bistriatus. The sequence goes on from VYXH01007794.1 coordinate 6,339, forward strand.
GCATTAACAAGCATGTGGAATGTCAAAAGCAGAGAAAAGTTTCCTTATAGTACTTTAGCAGGTGAGACAGAAGAGCAATGGCAAGGAAGCATGAACCTCAGATATGTGAAGCTTGACAGATCTATATGTTTTTTGTAATAAATAGCCCGGAACCCCATGATACCTCATGAACCATCCAGGAGAGCCAGAAGAGAGCACATGGAAGCACAAGTATGACATGAGATTGAGTTCAGATTGAATACACTTTGTAACAGATATGGACCGGTCCTCAACGTCCAGGGGACAGAACCTATTGCACTATTGATCTTGCAAATTCCAAATGCCATCATCCCCTTTGATTTGAGAATTGCAGTTGAGGCATTTGGCAGGGCATTGAGGGCATCTGCGGGAGAAGAGGAGACTGTCATACTTTGAAAGTAAAATGGGTAGGGAATACAGATCAATCTCTAATGCATTTCTTCATGTCTATATCTAGTAAATATGATACACCTATTGGTCATTTTCGAGGCTCATTTTGGATTTTTAACAGTTCAGTTATACAGCTGTATAGCTGAGTTACTAATTTTGTAGTAGTGCTATCTTTGGAAGGTGAGCCATTTACTAGCTGATTGCTACAGCAGTATGTTGAGCCAAATTTAACCTGACATGACTGCTTTGGTCAGGGCAGTCACACAGGTCTGTTTATTGGATTTCCAGACAGTAATTCACATCCTCCCGATGCTGAACACTTTCTATTTCAGCTCCAGGTATCCAGGCTTGGCTCAACACTGCGTTACTCCACATTTACGCTGGTAGAACACCTTTGGATCAGTTCGTATAAAACCGGAAAGGCTTCCGAACATGGTTTTGAGGACACTAAGACTACCTCCCTAAGCTAAGGATGAACAGACATCACCTGTTCCAAATTGCTGCCTCAGCATGTATTTTTTACTTATTGCTTTGGACACTTGAAGCTTTTAAGTATTTGCTGTATGTTTCTGAGCACCCCTAGTGGGTTACTCTGATTTGGTTTTTCCCACAGAAAACTGGCATTAAGTGGTCCTTTTCCCAGCAATAATAATCTCATTTACTATAATTTTATTTGTAGCACCTTAAAGACACTCTAATGCTTTTACATAATAAAAGAAACATTTATTTCCAAATATTTTAAAGCTTGTTTTCAATGTTTTTTCTCATTTTTAAAGTGGAAATTATTGAATTTGATGGGAAAAGAATTGCAGTTATAAAAAAAAAATCATTTATAGAACTGTATGTATAACTTCACCCGAAGGAAAAGAAACAAGGAAACGCCGAACTCTTAAACATATAAAGGAAAATATGAACTTTGTACAGATAAATAAAATGAAAAGTACATGAAAGAAGTAAACTATGCACTAGAATGAGCTTTCTCTTTACATTAATTATGCCATCCAGAGGGACCTGGACAGACTTGAGAGGCGGGCCCATGCCAACACCATGAAGTTCAACGAGGCCAAGTGCAAGGTCCTGCACATGGGTCAAGGTAATCCCATGCACAAATACAGGCTGGGGGATGACAGGATTGAGAGCAGCCCTGAGGAGAAGGACTTGAGGGTGTTGATGGGTGAGAAGCTCAACATGAGCCAGCAATGCCCGCTTGCAGCCCNTTCTTTGATTCAATGATTAAAGCTGACAGCTCACTGCATGGAAGAGATGTCTTGTTAATAAGGCAGGTTTTCGAAACCAAACTTGCATCAGCATGACTTTGATTTTTAGGCAAGTCTGGCTAAAAGGAGGAAACTTTAAAAACCAATTTTTGAGGAAGGGCTAAGAATTTGCATAGTCCTTTTTACATGATCCTAGCAATATTGCATTCAGATAGGGCTGTTCAGTATACACTGGTGAGAAGACATACAAGGTACCACAGAAACCTAAAAATAAAGGAAAACAATTTTATTTTTCTAGTATTTATGGACTATGTTCTAGATGCAGAATTATTCTGTGACCCCCCCCCCCAAAGGCCCCCGGTATACCTTCTGGAGATCTGAACCAGCTGGCCCAGCCCAGCCTCATGGTGCCAACTGAGGGGCTGGGACCTGCTTTGGCAAGTTGTACCAGGGTGGGATTTCTAGGGTATGCTCTAAATACTCCATCCTCTCAAGCTACATAGATGAGAGCCAGGAGGTTGAAAAGATTTAGCACTGTCCCATTAGCACTGATCCTGACTTCCAGGTCAAGCGTAGAGCAGATGCACATGTTGCTCCTCCTGAAGAGTGGCTGTGTGATGGGAAACAGCATGCCTAGCTAATGGACCAGCCAGTAGGGGGCTGTGGGACATCATACGGAAAGGGTGGGTTGTGGAGATGGGGAAGCTGAGTGGGGTCTGGACCAGAAAGTGTTAATGCTTTTATATAAAATGCCATAAATTTTATTTCTGATTATTTATTTTGATTTCTTGTAAAAATTATAACTGCCTTCAGTTCAAGGCTTATATTTGATACATGGGCGAGAGCATGGTAAATGTGTGTAAGCACATAAAGGTGTGTGTTTGAAAGTTTACTCGTCCTATTGAGCAAATAGATTTTATTCCCATCTGGCAGGAATGAAGAGCTACCACAGACACAGATCAGTGGATTTGATGCTCTGTGTACAGACCTTTTTGGGATCATTCCTAGTTCAAGAACATGGTCCCACTGGTGGCAGTCAGACCTATTCCTATGTGAAGAGCTAGCAAAATTGAAGCCAGAGTTACAAATCAATGTTTACCTTGTGGGTCATGGCACACATTCCGAATCAGTATCAAATCATTCTATCAAAAAATCTGCCTTTTCTGAACTGGCAGTAAGGCTTAAAGAATAATTAACAAAAAAAAGTCAAGATTTTCATTGCTGAGATGATTTTTCTTTCATCAGACTACCTTCCCATGACTTCGATGCTTGTTTCCTATGACTATTTGATCACTTGTTCTTTTTTATGGAAACATTTACATTTATTATTGTTCTCACATATCACTATCATCATCCTATGACCTGACTATTTTTTTAAACAACTATGTGCGTATTTACAGTGCTGTGTTAAAGCTAAACATACCATATGAATTATAAATAATAACTGGAATAGTTTGTTTTCCTGCATACTTAGAGCAGATGTGCATTTTTCAGGTTAACCAACATGATTTTTCTGCTAGAGAAAGTACACACAAAAGTAATCAGGAACAGTTTTAACAGTGGGACTGAAGGATTTTCATCTGTCACTGGCTCAGTTTCACAAATGCTTAGTGTGAATGACTAACATTCAACAACTGGACAAGCACATAAAATAGCAGTGGAAAGGCTCTTCTCTAGGAATGTGCACTACACAAAAAATAGAATCTCTTCTACTTACCCAGCAGTAGATACTACAGATACCTATACTGGGCTTTTTACTTTATGCGCTGTCAAAATGTGGTGCAAATCTTTACATTCAATATATGCACTGCACAGAAGCTACAATTGAGGGCCACATTGATTTTTTTCCAGTAAGAATTTATTTTTTTTCATTCTTAGCTCTCAGAGAGACAAGTTATTAGCTATCAGTAGAGGTTGCAGGATGTTTGAACTCTGCTTTTTAGTGGCAAGAAACTGAGATTAACGGGAGTTCTAGTGTCTCTTTGCTGACAAGAAGCCCATTTCCATTTTTGCTTTTAAAGGAAAGCACTGCATTTCTTGTAATTTGCAGGAGAGCCATCAGCTAGATATAAAGAAAAGAATAGATATTCAGCCTCCCTTCTGAGATGTGGCATCCTGATTGTCACATTTACTGGCAAATGAGCATGCAAAAGCACTGCTGTATTTGTTAAGCAGATTTTAATACAGAGACTGCATAAACCACCCACCCCACTCCCCCTGGGTTTTTGTCTTGCATGTTTTTCCTCTGTCTGCTGCAGATAGCTCTACAGAAATCTTTACTGAAATAGGATCAACCCGTGTCCTTTGTCAAACAGCTCTTATCCAGTGAACCTTGCCTTTGGGAGCTGTGGGGAGTGAAATATTGCACAAACTGTTCTGTCTCCACTGGTTTGTGTGCAGAGTTGTCTGGCACCTTCTGATTTATTCTGCAATAATTTTTTCCTCCTTCTCTTTTCCCAAGCCACATGTACCAACAGTCATAGAGGCTGCACAAAGCCTGTTAGCCTATGTAGTTTCTGTAATGTAGTGCTTAACTCCTAAGCCCCTACATTTCTTGTGAACTGTAGAGGAGATCCCAAGAACTAGTATATTGTAAGCCATTCTTGGACTGCCATATCTAGGTTTTCCAAGAATGGCTTGCAATATATTAGTTAGACTCCAAGTTCAACTGTAGTTTTTATCCAGTCCGGATCAGACAGCATCAAAAAAATCCATTGTTTTTCACCGTGGAGAGCAGGAAGGAGCTGACTGAGGAGGAGAATAGTGAAACCAACAATGTAAGGATTTCCCCCTCTTTTGCTAGCACCAGAGGGCATTTTGGTATTAATATCTCCTCCTCTAACCCCTCCAGCTTTTTTGGTAATAATCAGTTTGGAAGCTTTAAACCTGAAAAATTTCAAAATGTTTGTTGAAAAGATAATTCTCGGTTGTCGTTTGCTTTTTTTTTTTTGTAATCCAAAAATTATGTTCTGCTAGGAGGCAGTGTAGAGCACTGTAGTGGGTTGGTGCGGGCTGGATGCCAGGGGCCCACCAAAGCTGCTCTATCACTCCCCTCCTCAGCTGGACGGGGAGAGAAAAATATAACAAAAGGCTCGTGGGTCAATCACCACTTACCGTCATGGGCAAAGCAAACTCGACTTAGGGTAAATTAATTTAATTTATTACCAATCCAATCAGAGTAGGGTAATGAGACATAAAAACTAAATCTTAAAACACTTTCCCCCACCCCTCCCTTCTTCCCGGACTTAACTTTACTCCTGAATTCTCTACTTCCTGCCCCTGAGCGGTGCAGGGAGACAGNTTGCTGACAAGAAGCCCATTTCCATTTTTGCTTTTAAAGGAAAGCACTGCATTTCTTGTAATTTGCAGGAGAGCCATCAGCTAGATATAAAGAAAAGAATAGATATTCAGCCTCCCTTCTGAGATGTGGCATCCTGATTGTCACATTTACTGGCAAATGAGCATGCAAAAGCACTGCTGTATTTGTTAAGCAGATTTTAATACAGAGACTGCATAAACCACTCACCCCACTCCCCCTGGGCTTTTGTCTTGCATGTTTTTCCTCTGTCTGCTGCAGATAGCTCTACAGAAATCTTTACTGAAATAGGATCAACCCCTGTGTCCTTTGTCAAACAGCTCTTATCCAGTGAACCTTGCCTTTGGGAGCTGTGGGGAGTGAAATATTGCACAAACTGTTCTGTCTCCACTGGTTTGTGTGCAGAGTTGTCTGGCACCTTCTGATTTATTCTGCAATAATTTTTTCCTCCTTCTCTTTTCCCAAGCCACATGTACCAACAGTCATAGAGGCTGCACAAAGCCTGTTAGCCTATGTAGTTTCTGTAATGTAGTGCTTAACTCCTAAGCCCCTACATTTCTTGTGAACTGTAGAGGAGATCCCAAGAACTAGTATATTGTAAGCCATTCTTGGACTGCCATATCTAGGTTTTCCAAGAATGGCTTGCAATATATTAGTTAGACTCCAAGTTCAACTGTAGTTTTTATCCAGTCCGGATCAGACAGCATCAAAAAAATCCATTGTTTTTCACCGTGGAGAGCAGGAAGGAGCTGACTGAGGAGGAGAATAGTGAAACCAACAATGTAAGGATTTCCCCCTCTTTTGCTAGCACCAGAGGGCATTTTGGTATTAATATCTCCTCCTCTAACCCCTCCAGCTTTTTTGGTAATAATCAGTTTGGAAGCTTTAAACCTGAAAAATTTCAAAATGTTTGTTGAAAAGATAATTCTCGGTTGTCGTTTGCTTTTTTTTTTTTGTAATCCAAAAATTATGTTCTGCTAGGAGGCAGTGTAGAGCACTGTAGTGGGTTGGTGCTGGCTGGATGCCAGGTGCCCACCAAAGCTGCTCTATCACTCCCCTCCTCAGCTGGACGGGGAGAGAAAAATATAACAAAAGGCTCGTGGGTCAATCACCACTTACCGTCATGGGCAAAGCAAACTCGACTTAGGGTAAATTAATTTAATTTATTACCAATCCAATCAGAGTAGGGTAATGAGACATAAAAACTAAATCTTAAAACACTTTCCCCCACCCCTCCCTTCTTCCCGGACTTAACTTTACTCCTGAATTCTCTACTTCCTGCCCCTGAGCGGTGCAGGGAGACAGGGAATGGGGGCTGCGGTCAGTTCATCACACATTGTCTCTACCGCTCCTTCCTCCTCAGGGGGAGGACTCTTCACACTCTTCCCCTGCTCCAGCATGGGGTCTCTCCCATGGGGGACAGTTCTCCATGAACTTCCTTTCCATGCCCTTTCCACGAGGTGCAGTCCTTTCCTTCAGGAACAGACTGCTCCTGCGTGGGTCCCCCACGAGGTTACAAGTCTTGCCAGGAGCCTGCTCCAGCATGGGCTTTCCATGGGGTCACAGCCTCCTTCGGGCGCATCCACTTGCTCTGGCATGGGGTCCTCCACATGCTGCACATGGATATCTGCTCCACCATTAACCTCTGTGGGCTGCAAGGGGACAACCTGCTTCACCATGGTTTTCACCACGGGCTGCAGGGAATCTCTGCTCTGGCGCCTGGAGCACCTTCTCCCCCTCCTTCTTCACTGACCTTGGTGTCTGCAGAGTTGTTTCTCTCACATGTTCTCACTCCCCTCTTCCGGCTGTAGTTGCTGTTGCACAGCAACTTTTTTCCCTTCTTAAATATGTTATCACAGAGATGCTACCACTGTCNATCACTTACCGTCATGGGCAAAACAGACACCTTGGAGCCAGTTGGCATTGGCTCTATCGGACATGGGGGAAACTTCTAGCAGCTTCTCACAGAAGCGACCCCTGCAACCCCCCGCTACCAAAACCTATATAAGCACACTATATATAGTCTAGGCACTTCTATAGGAAGGCAAGATTCCTGGCCACTGAATAAATGCACTGTGATTGCTATCTCCATACCTGTTTCTCATCTGTTTCTAGCTGCACTGATGTCTTCAATGACAAACACTGTCATAAATTGTTGCTGTATTTAAAATCAAAGGCAGCCAAAAGGAAACAGGCCCACTGTATTACCATCCTCATATACATGAGAAAAAGTAAGTAGGAAGATCTAAGCTGCTCCTGTATGCAGGCTTTAAGACATCTGCAGGAAAACTGATGTTGTAACCAGCTAAGGAGAAAAAGAGAAGCAAGTAATAGTACAGCTGTTACATTGTGGGAGCAGGCAAGAGTAAGCATCTGCCAAGCAGTGCTTCTGAGGCTTGGAGAAGTCTCAACTTTAGCCCAAGGCACTATAAGCTACATGCGTTTGTGGGGAAAACATGGTTTTGACTGCTCCGAGATTGGAAAGAAGGAAACTGAACTTGAGCATACTGGGACAAGTGGAAAATGAAGGGATCTGATGATGAAGGCATTTTTATAGGAAGTAAAAAGGTAGAGTACATATAGGTGGAAGGGGCGAACACAATTGATAGGAAGCGGATAAAGTGGAAAAAGCCCTGGTCAGGGTAATTACGTGCACTCATGGCCCTGACAGCCCTTTAGGGGTAGTGTGATTGCTACTGAGGAGAAAGGAGCTATGTGAGACTGGTGCAGCACTGAAGGCAAAGAGTGAGTTGGGAGGAAGGAAAGTTAAGTGTCTGGGAAGTGCTGTGGAAGACAGGCAGTAGGAGGAAAAGGGGAGATCTGGAGGGAAGACATAGCCTCATGTTGAGAGCTTGCAATCTTCAGTAGCTCATCTTCTTGTTATAAGAAAGCATCAGTGAAATACTAAATGAAACACTTCCATAAAATTTATGGCTATGTCACACCGGACATCTTATTTGCCTTACTTTGGTCTAAAAAATTTATCCCTCATTTGTGCCAGGAGATGCTGCAGAAAGACAGTGTCTAGTAGGATGATCAAGGTCTGAAGCAAAGGCAACAGTTTCTGATTCTGTTTCATTGATAGCAGAACACACACGTTATGAAAAAACAAAGCCATGTTCAGCCAAGTTTCCTTATTTTCATACACATTTTCCACAGTCACTCTCTGCACTAGTTTTAGCCCTGTAAAACAATGGGAGGAAAAATGTACATGACAATATTGAACATGAGGCAGGAGGGAAGCTTTTGCAGCTTCCTCAGCTTCTGAGTCACAAATGGGATGGCCAAATTCACCATCCTTCGGATTCCCATTGCTTGTTAGAGTACAGCTACCCTGTCATTGCCTGAGCCTGCAATTTTACTCTCACCTACAATAGTTATTACTACTACCTAATAAATCCCCATGGCTTAATATAGCTATGTCATCTGCTTAACATCTCTTTTGATGCATTGTCCTAAACCATCTCTTACTGCAGTCACCTTTATTCAGAGAGCAAAGTGGTCTCAGACTACCCCAACTTCTGGGCCATTTTTAACTTTCCTGTTACAGTTGAAGAGGTATAACCCAGGCTCTTCAGGCCTTATTTATAATAGTTATACTGGTGCACTTCCTTCCTTGTGGAAAAGACATGTACACTAGCAAAAGGGTTGTTTTGCTGCTTATGCTTTCACCAGTTTCTGGAATTCAGTAGCTTTACTGACTTTTAGGCTGGTACGATTATGCATTTAGGCCTTGGGTCAACCTCAGCGAAAGGGAGCTAAGCTAATTCAAACTCTCTTGCTTCTCATGTGGGCAGAGCATACACAGATAGCTACAGTTATCCTGCAGATATTAGTTTTATCTATCTAGGGACTCCTTTGGGGTTTCTGCCAGCGCAGTTGTCAGAGAGGTTTGTGATTTTTTTCCCCACACTCATAACCAGTGTGTTTCTGCCAATAAAACTTCCAAGTTTAGACTGGCTGTAGTGTGAATGCAGCTGTATCATTAAGGCTTCTTTCTGTACTAGAAGAGGACAATGTTGTACAACATTGTAAGTGGCTTTATCATCACACATATTGGGGCTGTATCAGCATAAGCACTTGGGTACAAGTAAGAATGAAGCCATTGTGCTAGTTTTGGCTGGGGTAGAATTAATTTTCTTCATAGCATCTAGTAGGGGGCTATGTTTTGTATTTGTGCTGGAAACAGTGTTGATAATACAGGGATGTTTTCATTATTGCTGAGCAGTGGTTACACACAGTGAAGGTCTTTTCTCCTTCTCACACCGCCCCACCAGCGAGTAGGCTGGGAGTGCACAGAAAGTTGGGAGGGGACACAGCCAGGACAGCTGACCCCAAGTGACCAAAGGGATATTCCATGCCATATGACAGCATGCTCAGGATATAAAGCTGGGGGAAGAAGGAGGACGGCGGACGTTCAGAGTTACGGTGTTGTGTCTTCCCAAGTAACCAATATACATGGTGGAGCCCTGCTTTCCTGGAGATGGCTGAACACCTGCCTGCCAATGGGAAGTAGTGAATGAATTCCTTGTTTTGCTCTGCTTGTGCGCACGGCTTTTGCTTTACCTATTAAACTGTCATTATCTCAACCCACATGTTTTCTCACTTTTACTCTTCTGATTCTCTCCCCCCGTCCTACTGTGAAGGGAGTGAGCAAGCGGCTGTGTGGTGCTAAGTTGCTGGCTGGGGTTAAACCACGACAGCCATTTATCTATCACGCACCTTGCTGCTGACGAAAGATCCTGGTTACAATCAGCTCTGAACCTCTGAGGAAAAATTGCAGGCTTTGCTGATTGGGAGCAGTCCACATATCACTGCAGAGATTCACAATGTCATGCACTTGTAGTGGTTGATTTGAAAAAACCCACCTTGGGAGCCAAGTGCTAGAAATCCAACAGATACCATAGCAACCTGATGGGCCACTATATGTTTTCTGGCTGGTGGAATCACGCTTGTTTGCAGGGTTTGTCAAGGTTTTTGATCTTGAGACTTCATGCATTTCTGAATGAGATATGATTCTGTGACCTCTTCAAATGTTTTCTTCAGCTGCAGACAAGGATAGACATAGATTTCATGCATTTTATTTTCAACAACATTGTTCAAGAGAAAAAGCTCCATTGACAAAACACTGAAGTGTAAGTACAGCATGACAGCATGAAAATATATGCATTAAACTTATAGTTTTAATACCTTCCTTATGAAACTGTCATGTTCAGCTGTGTAATCATGATACCTTTTCATAGAATCATCTAAGGTTGGAAGGGACCTTTAAAATCACTGAGTCCAACCATCAACCTAACACTGCCAAAGCCACGTCCCTCAGCACCACGTCTACCCATCTTTTAAATACCTCCAGGGCTGGTGAGTCAACCACTTCCCCGGGCAGTCTGTTCCAATGCTTGCTAACCCTTTCGGTGAAGAAAGTTTTCCTAATATCCAATCTAAACCTCCCCTGGCACAACTTGAGGCCATTTCCTCTCGTCTTATCGCTTGTCCCTTACCAGATGTTGAGGGAAAATCATGTATGTGCTTTTTATGCAGAGTATGAGGGATTGCAAAGTATTTTCTTCCTGGTTTGAGATAGAACAAAAGCAATTTTCTTTTCAATAATTTTACTTTTCAGTTAAGTCTCTTCTAGCTAACTGTGCTCTCTGAAATTAACGGCATATTTTTCAGACAGTGTCTGCTTTCAGAGTGATCAGACCCATGTTTATAGTTAATACCAAGGAATGGTTTGCAGAGAGGCTCTTGCTTATACTTATTGCTATAACAACCAAGGCCAGCCAACTTTGTTACTTGCCCTGTTGGAGGGTCGGAAGCGGAAAAGCGTAGAGGGGTCACCCCTGCAGGGAGGAGCAGAAAGGACAGGTGACCCAAAACTGACCAACAGGGTATTCCATCCCATCTGCCTCATGCTCAGTATAAAAGCTGAGGGATCAAAGGGTCAGCCTCTTTTCTTCAGTGGCTGGTATCTGAGGGGGGCTCTGTCTGCATTTGATCCCGATCCATGCTTTCCTGAGTTCATCTCCCATCTGTCACTGAGTCCAGTCTGGGACTTCCCCAGTGCCTGCTGGTGACGTGTTTGTCATCCTGGGATCTCGATAAGATTTTGTATGTATTGTATATATTTCATTATTTTCTTATTGATATTCTTATCTTTTCTTTTTATTATTAATATTTCATTAAACTAGTTTTAGTTTCTTTTCAACCCATAAGTCTCTCTCCCATATTTTCTCTCCCTTCTCTTCTGGGAAGGGCGAAAGATTAAAGACAGTATCTGTCATTCATTTAGTGGCCAGCCCAGCCTTAACCATAGCAATTTTACAAGACAGTCTGTGTACCCTGCTTCTGAGCATGAACTTTTTTCTCCATTTCCTGGGCAATTCCAGAATTAAAATTTCAGCATTGTTTCCATCACAAAACAGAGATGAAAAACCTGCCAGGGACCAGAATTGTCCAAGAGTTGTCCTTTACCTGAGAACATCAAGCCCTTGAGCTTGGAGGGTTTTCTGGCAAGGACATGACTTTGTACTTTTGCTGGTTTCAGTAAGATGCGGAGAAGCTGAAGGGGACAACATAGCTGTGCATGTCAGCACTCGCATGAGACGGTATATAGGATGAAGGTATTTGCAGTTACAACCCTCAGAGCAAGATTTCCAAACATCTCATAGTACCTAATGTATAGACTCTAGAGGTGATGTTTCTGCTACTTCCTAGACACTCCACCCTTCCCTGTCTGTACAGAAAAGATTGCAATACTTTCCTACTTTTTAAGACTATTGGGAAGAATCATCTATTTCTCTTTGTAAATGCTTTGCAACATGCCAGTGCAGGGTCCCGTGAAAGTGTCAGAAAAAGATTTAACTCTTATCTCAGGCAGTAGTAAACTGTTTTGGATTGGCAATAGCAGGATATAAAGGCAAAGTTTTTGCGAACCTCATTCTGAACTGACTTCTGCAAAAGTCCAGGATGAAGCCACATAAAATGGGGAAAGCCTGAGAGAGCTTTTATTTGTCTTGTCTAACTCTGACTATGGCAGTGCACTGCAGGCTCCCACCTCGGCACCCCAACCCCAGGCTGTGAGGTGGCCAGGCATGTTCTTGCTTTGCCCACAAAACTAATATGAAGCAATTCTATCAGGAGACTTAAGGCAAAATGAGAAGTTGAAAGTGATTCTGTAGTGTTTCATTTGGGCTGTTTGCTGATTTTGATTATTTTTACAAGAAAAATATGATGGTCTAGTCCTCCTTCTTAGATGGACTTAAAACAAATGATGAAGCCTCCAGGATTTTCTCAGAAGAGAAACTGTGTACAACAGACTAGACAAATTCTTTTCATGAATTCAAGTGCAAACTTCTACCCTGCCTTGCATAAGATTGTTTAAGAGCGGAGGCAGAGTACCTCCAGCTCTCTCTAGGCTTTGGTAAATGCACGCAGGAGCAGAACACACTCTATTTCTGGTATTGTCCTTGGCACTCAGGTGGGTCTCAGCTCAAGCACATGCTGATAGTCCATCGCTAAGAAGAGGCAGTTAATAAAACACTGAGCACAAACTTCCACATCTCCCTTTTCCTCCTCCAGGACTTTGCACATATGGCCCTTTTTTGGTAGGAGTAGAGTTTTAGAGATCATTTTGTTCCAGCCCTTTGTACCTCAGTGTTCTGTACACCCTTTGAAACTTTCTGTCCTTCATTACATACAGCTTCCAACCTGTTTCAATCAGCACATTTGGTGTAGGAATCTACTCTCTGCATCACAGTAAATATGACCTATCTGAACTTTTAAGATGAGGACATGTTTAATCTCAAGTTCTCCGGTCAGCTTTTCTACCCTAAACCCACTTCTGAGGGGATGAAGGGCAAAAAGCAGCAGATAGTTCCTGTAAATGTCTGCGATTTGTCCAAGGAATTTGGTAAAATTTGGGAGATTTGAATATAAAGGGTACAGTGTGTTTTCTGCCTCTGCATTCATCTATAATTTATGGAATCACAGTTAAGTCATGTTATGCACCTATAATTTTGTATGGTTAATGATTCCTGATTACTGTCTCTGCCCTTTGCTAGCTGGTTTCTGTCTGCAGTACAAGTCTCTTGAAGGACCACAGTAAAAAATAAATAAATAACGAAAGAAGTGTACCAGTAAGGGCACTTTATTTTAATCTCTGAATGTTTGAGTAAAGCAGGTCTCCCATGGAAAATGAAGCCAAATGAAATGCTGAGATAAGTTAATATATCACCTTGTCATCTTTCTCACCAATTTCTGCCAAAGCAACGGACACTTGCTCTCATCAGCAAGTCTTGAGAAGCATTGGTTGCTGGAAAGGAAGCAGTCCACATCCTAGTGAGGCATGTGCCTCACTATGAAGGGAAATTAAGGCATTATTCACATGAAAGATGTTCATTTTCTGCTTTGTACCATGTGAACGTCTCTTGATCTCCTGGCAGGCTCTAGAATGTGTACCTTGCTTTTTTCCAGTTATTCTCTGCGTGCCTGCATGAATAGAGCATTTTGCCAATTGTGTCCTATGAGTGCAACAAGGAAACTGTTCTCTGAACAAACTGTTGCTCATAGCTTGAATGAAAGGCAGTGTTGTGGCCAGGCACTGGAAATGTCTATTGAGGCTAGCTGGCTTGGAAGAGTCCTCCACTCTGGCCATATGCCGACAGTCTTCACTGTGTTGTACTCCCTATCCAGATGCCTGCATCTTCAGGGTCAGGAAATCTGTAGCTAATACCATCCTAGATACAAAAGGGTTTGTTACTTTGGAGGCATCGCTTAGAACATAGAAGCAGTTTTGCAGTAGGGTTTTTACAAAGGTATCCACTGTTGTATCAGTGGCATATTGTCTCAGGGAGCATTTAACCCCAGATGGTTTTTAAACATTACTACAGTACATCTGGCTCTGAGAGGACAAAATATAGTGTCTGAAGTCTTTTTCATTCTAATTCTACAAAGTAGTGATCTGTGTATGAAGCCTTTTCAAATATACTTTTAAACAAACACATTCTGACCAGTTATCCTGGTGATACTAACTTCAGCTGAATACTTGCTAGATTCTTCCTGAGGGTAACCATCTCTTCAGTCTCAGCTGATTTAATCTGATATGTCATTAGCTGGTGCGTTTTTGAGAAGGACTGTGAGCTCTGATGAGAGAGGATTCACTGATAGCTGACTATCAGCAGTTTACAGGCACTGACTATACTTACGATCTTATGTAACTCATATAGAAAGAGGGAGCAAAAGGTGCTGAGGTCACTGTCAAAGAGTATTTCTCAGCAGCTTTCTGTATGGGATTCGTATCACTTTAGTTCTTCTTATCCTCCCTCCAGGGCAATGATTGTGGCGTATTAAGGCACAGTTCGGCAGTGATACTGAGACTGAGACAAGTTTATTTGCTACAGCGAGGCTATATACGCCAGAGCTTGTACACTGTACAGATCCTCTTAGTACTTTTCCACTGCTCAACATTAAGCAATACACACATCTCCTTTGCAGCTGTTCTTCTGCTACCTGATAATCCAGCGCCAACCAGAGTTACTGCTGTCTATTGCTCCCATGGTTTGTTCAGTCCTAAGGCAGTCTGGCTTGATGCCCAAGGTCTGTTTATGCCTTCAAGACTCACTTTCTCATAGTCGCTCGACTCACTTTCCACAGTGGTCCATAATAAAAAATTACAAAAGTCTACTTTAAAAGTATTTGTTTCCTAGCATACATATCGATATCCACAAGCAAAATAGAAGAAACTGAAATAAAAAAATGAACATGCGAAGTTTAGGCTAATTTTAATGTGTTTATAAATCAGAACCATTATGGCAGCTCTTCTCTATGTGCCATTTGGATCATTTGTTTAATGAAAAAAGCTGAAATGTCTCCTCATGAGCTCATTTCAAGATTTATTTTTTTTTAATATGAGTGCTCTATATTCTTTAAACTTAGCCTTTTGGACCTTTTTAGCCACTTTAAGTTCTTCTTGTAACTTATAATATCTTGCATCCCTGCTCAACTCTATTATCTGTACAAGAAGGAAATATGAATAATGAGTCTTTCAAAGAATTTATATAAATCAATCCCATGAAATTTGTATATACAGTCAATCTTTTGTGTATGCTAGTGCCTATTGCCACACACAAATTCTAGAGTTATGCAAAAATTTTACTGGCAATGTAGGCCCTTACTTTTGAAAAGCTTATCTTTAATAACTCTGTGCATTGGGTCCCATTTGTAGAAACTATGAGCTCTAATTGGACTTTGCAATTTTTTTATTAATAGAATTCAAATCTTTATGGGACCATGGTAATTATTTAATCTGATATTTTACAGAAGACTGACTGAAATATGGAGCTCTCCAAGACCAGGGGGAATTTATTTTGCTTCGTATAGTTAAAGAAGAACAAACACTCTTCCTTGAAGTTGACCTATACCCTATTTTTCAGAAAACAAATCAATTTAAAGACTTCAGGTGTGAAAATTGTCTCACATAATTTCAACTCTAGTCATTGGTAACTGTGTAAGTTTTCTCTCTAGTTGACACAGAGAAATAGGCATTGTAGGCTGGCAGGTCTAAGAAACATGGGCTCTATTACCTCCAAGAGCCATCTGTCTCTCCCCACTGACTAGAGAGGGAAACTAGACAATTAGTTGAGGACTTGCATGCAAAGCACTGCCAGAACATGAATCTTTTCCTACCAAGGAATCAGGAATCACAGAATCATAGAATCGTCTAGGCTGGAAGGGACCTTTAAGATCATCGAGTCCAACTATCAACCTAACTGCCAAATCCGCCACTGAACCATGTCCTTCAGCACCACGTCTACCCATCTTTTAAATACCTACAAGGATGGCAATTTCACCGCTTCCCCGGGCAGCCTGTTCCAATGCTTGATGACCCTTTCGGTGAAGAAAGTTTTCCTAATATCCAATCTAAACCTCCCCTGGTGCATCTTGAGGCCATTTCCTCTTGACCTATCGCTTGTTACTTGGGAGAAGAGA
>VYXH01007795.1:842-17960 GCA_013397275.1 Burhinus bistriatus
CCCCCCACACCTCCGCTTATTTACACAAACAGTTCAGAGAAGTTGAAGCCGACTTCTGCGAAAAGCCCTGGCTGGGGCGGAAGAGGAAGGCCCTGGTTTATCGGTGGCAAGCCAGGCGTTATCGGGCTGCGGCTTCCAGGAAGCGCCAGCGGCCCCGACACCCCCAGCACCTTTGCATATTTCCATGGCAAAGGCCCAGCTTTGCATGAGGGCCCTGCCGCACCCCAGGGGCCAGAACAGGCTGAAAATAGCTCGCAAAGACACAGCATTAAAAATAAAAAAAAAAAAAACAAAAACCCACCATTTTGCAGTATCTGCATAGCAGGGCTAAGCCACCAGCTTGGTTTTGGTATCAAGGGCCCCACTAGCACTGCAGGAAGCTGTCACCTGCCCCCATGTGCAGCAAGGCTCCGACGGCCGACGGGGCTGGAGCCACCAGCACAGTTTTTGGGGTAGGGAAGTGCTTTGCCCCTCAGGAGGGGGGATTTTCCAGCCACAGCTCCCACAGCAGAGTTGGTTATGGCAGGAGGAAGCTGTTCATCAAAGCACCGCCCAAGCGAGATCTGCACATGGCTGCACGCTTCCTCCATCCCCAGCCTGCAGGAATCGAAACTCAGGGGCCACAGGGCAGGGAGCGATCTGGGGGAGCAGGGTCCCACGAAAGAGGCCTCCTCAGCAACTGCAACGCCAGCTTGCTCTGCCCAGGCAGAGGAGGGACAACACAAATGCCAGCTAACCAAAGCCACACAGAGTGTGTCTCCCACCTTGGAAGAGGGGAGGAGCACAGCTCACCCCTGGGAAGGTCCCCTCTCCTCAGGGCTGCACGGCCCTGCCTCGCTGACCCAGAGGGTGATGAACCCCAGCCACCAAGCACAGGCACCCAGAGCTGCAGCACACCTCAGGCACCACAAGAGCACCGGTTTCGGAGTGTGCAGGCACCAAGCACAAGACACCTCATGGACTTTCCCCACCCACATACACAGTGAAGGAGAAGAACGTCTCAGCACGCAGCAGCTCCGGGGAGTCCCAACAGGTGACACAAGACACCCAGAGCAGTTTTCCACAGCCTGCGGACGCTTTCTAATAAGCAAGAGGCTGCGGGGTGCCCCACAGGCAGCATTCGTGCTAACAGGCCCACACCAGCAAAGCAGAACAGGAACATTTAGCACATCAGCATCTTGTTGCAGGAAACAGCAAGTTTTATACTAGAGGATTGAGAACAAAAAACATTTATTGACAAAACTAAGTGCTTGTTCAGCAAACAAGCAGGCCTGACAATAGCACCATCTTTCAGCTCTCCACTTGGGTTTCCAACGGGCATCACTCAGGCTGCAGGGTCAAGCACCGTGGACGAGGACGTTCCTCGCTGTGCAGGATCCAGTCCCACAGAGCAGAGCTCCCCAAGAACCAACCAGTCCCCAGTCAGAGGGCACAAGGCAGACGAGCGCTGCAAGCCCACCGAGAGGCAACGCTACCAGGTGGAGACCAGGGACCAAGCCCAGGGCTGGCACCAACGGACTTGCACAACCTGCAGATCCGAGCCGATGAGTTTTATTCTGCTCCAGAACATTTACATTCAAACATCAGCTTCGTTCAACTTGCGGCTTGAAGGATCAAAAGAAAGGGAAGACAAGGAAGCAACCCATACCAACTTCCACAGCTCCCCACAAGGGCTAGAATAACCAAAAAGATTAAAATAAACAGAAACATCAACTGTTGCCAGAAAGCCATGGGCACAATCAAGAGTCCACCAGGCCACTGATGCTTGTTACACTCCCTGGCAATGTTGCTCAAGTACATCAGAGAAAGGCTCGCTCGGAGTCAAGGCAGGAGAAGGCTTCGCCACAAAAATGCTACTTCACATGAGGAATGAAGTACAGTGCACCCATAAGCAGTTCTACCACATTCAAAATTCCTCCTTTTTGTATTATTAGCTCTGTAAAAATGTACATATTCTACAGATTTATAGCTATTTACAGGTTCTCTACAGCCTCCCCCCTCTATGTGGGGTTTTATGAACACACTGCCTATTTTTAAACTGCCTGTGTGCGGTGAGTTGCATCGGAGTAGCTGAGCTGAGCCAGACAGGCTAATGCAGCTGCGCTGCAGCTGGCTGTGGTCACCACTCCAAGCCCCCACCTCTCCTCTGCCTGCTCAGTGACCAGTCTGAAGCCCTGCTGGGGGGGGCGGGGGGGAAGAAGGGGCCATGGGGGCTCCAGCGCCCATGTTCTGGCAGCAAGGCGCACATCTTGGCTGCTGGCATGGCTCTACTTCTGAAGTGCAGGATGCATGCAGAGCTGGCAGTGGCTAAGGCCCACTCGCCCACACACCTGGGGGCAGGCGCGGGCTGGTGTGCAGCACCACCAGCATTCAATGCTTCTGCTCCAACAGAAAACCCGCAAGTTTAGGCAGGACACCAACAGCACAAGATGCTATTTCCAGAACCCCACAACCACAACCCTGAAACATCTGCTCCACACACAGCTGCTGTGCCAAGCCCAGGAGGCTTCAGTCCAGACAAGAGCTGCTGGTGCCCACTGGCTTCCTGCTAAGCAGATCGGTTCCCTCCAGGATAAAACTGAAGCAGTCCGCTTGAGCTTTCTGTCATTGTCCTCTTGAAGGAAGCAGAATATCAATTCTTCCACTTTCCGTTCCCAAAGCAATAAAACCTCATCAGTAGCCACAATCTGACTGGATCACACCTTCCTCCTTAGGAAAGGATCACTCAGGGGATGCCTGGTCAGTCTCCTTGGATCACTCAAGTCCAGCTTCATAAATACTCACAGGAGGAAGTGATCAGCTCACCAGCCCCAAACTGAGCCAATCCACCCAGAGTTTTGTCCCTCTGCAGCATACCCTGGCTCACCGGATCATGTAGGCCAAGCTTGCTCCCAGTCCAGCCACACCTGCAAATGCCATCAGTACATTTCTGATGCTGCCTTCCAGATCCTCGACTCGAAAGAAGTCGACAAAGCCCTCCTAGGAGAGAGAAGTGAAAGTCATTTCCTCACCAGTCACACTTCTTTGGCAGAAAGGCATGGAAAGCCTTTTTCCCTGGCAGAGCAGGTAGTGGTACAGCCTGCCCAGCACATCCACTGAGTGCACTCCCCCAGAGTCATTACAGCCACAGCCCACCCCACAGAGGCAGCAATCAGCTGTAGACCAGCTTCAAGCAAACTCAGTGCACCCAGGATTGACTTGGCTTTGGGAATGCTGCTCCCTCCACACTAGGCGGGGACATATTTTTATGTCAAGACTGCTTCAGGCAGCTCACTGTAAGGAGCTCCTGAAATACCAGAACTCCAGCTAGGTGTGGTTTTAAAAAAAAAACTGTGGTTTTAACTGGAGCAGTGAGTCATGTCTGTGCTTCGCTGACACACATGGTTGTCAGCGAACAGGTCACAGAAATAGGAAAATATTGGACTGCTGTGAAAAGCTCGCAGTGTTCAGGACAGGTAGCAACTCACCCAGCCTCCCTGGCTCATCAGCCACTCGCGCTTAGATGAGACAAGCGCATCCGTGATGATCCCTGCCAGTGAGCTGATGCACTTCTCCTGGTTTATGCTTTTCAGGTGTTTCGCAACAAAGGCACCAAACGAGATGAGCGTCACCACTCGACCCCAGTTTGTTACTCCATCACTGAACACATGGGCAGCCACTTCACAGACCGACTGCAGATCTTCCTCTTTCTGGATTTTCAGCTTCCGTAGCATTCCTGCAAGAGATGCTGGTTTAGAGGCAGGCACACACGACACCAAATATCCTGCAAGACCACCAGTAAGAAAATGCAGCCCTCGGTCTCGGTCCAGAAGCTGTAAGTCACTGCCAAGCATCAGCTATGGAGAGCAAGCACCTGCCTGCTTCTACAGAGGGCTCTGCTGCTCACACTCGCCTGGGCCAGACAAAAAAAAAAAAAAAAAAAGAGACCATAACCCATTTCTAGTTCCTTCCTCCCCACCTCAGGCACAGCTGCTGTCTCTGTGCATGTCACACTCCCCTATCTCACAAGAGCTTTAAAGCCCCACCACGTCAGAACCACAGCCCAGAAGTCAGTTTGCAGCCTGGCATGAGCCCTGCCCCTCGAGCCGAAACGAAGGACAGTCACGTATGACCAGGCAGACACATTTTATTAATGTGGTTTTAGTGACCGGAACAGAATTCCCCAGTTTGACCTGCAGTGGCACCTCATGAATAAGCAAACAAGACAAGCCTTTATGAAACTGAAAGGCGTTGCTTGTTGTTGCTCAAACTAACAGGAAACCTTCCTGAAGCCAGTTCCTTTTCTGCACACACTAAGGTAACCGTCCCTCCAGAAGCCTCAAATATCAATGCCAGCTCACGTTAGTCTGAACATTCCTCCCAAGCGTGGCTCATTCAACGAGCACATCTGTGAATGTGGCCAGGGTAACTGAACCCACAGTCTTTTGCATCAGCACAGCTAAGGACAGACACAAGGAAGAAACTGAAGCCCTTTGCGCTAAAAGAAAAAAAAACTCCACATAACCAAAACCTGGAACGTTCTCCTGCAAGAAGGATGGCATTTCACCACACACCATCTCAGGAGGAGATACAGACACTACCCTTCTGTGCCAGGCACCATCCTGAACTGGGATCAGATGCAGTGTGGCATGCTGAAAGTAGGCCCAGCATGAGCTCTGAGGCCAGGAGCTCAGCCCCACTACCCCGACAGCTCAGGCTAGCCTCAAAACAGCTCGTTTCAGAGTTAAGACAAAACCAGGTTAAAATTGTCAGTTCTCACTTCCAGTCCCTTCCCAGGACACTCTGCAGCAAGGACCAAACTCATCCACGCCCAGGCACTGGGGATCAAGTTTCTACTGCTATTCTAGGACTCATCAATAGTGGGCAAAATACATTAAAATAGCTGTAACCTAAGCACATTATCTAGGAGAATTTCTTGCCCAGAAACCCCGTTCCACCCAAGCCAGGGGTGTGAGGAATTTAAACTCCTGAGCTAACTAATCTTTGTACGCTTGGGATTATTTGCATATAATCATGCTGAGCAAAGCAGGACACAAGGAGGAACTGGGGCTAATCTGTAACCAGATTATCTCCTCTGCACACGTTACCAGTGGTTTTTCCACCTCCCAGTCGAACAAAGTTCAGTTTCATTTTTAGTCACTTCTCAGCTGTTTTAACTCTCTCAAAACCAGGCCTACGTCCCATCCAGTAAGTGACCTGGCCCAGAGCTCAAGTGCCCCCGCTCTCCCTTTGCTGGGGGGGAGGGGACGCTCCAGCTCCGGCCTAGGTCTCTCCCAGCCCCTGCCGCACAGCGGCCCACCCACCCGGCGGGCCCACACCCACGGCAGAGGGAGCAGACACGGCGGCAAGATCTCCCGGGGACCCGCATCCCTGAGCCCCCCCCTCTTCGANCCCCCGCCCCCCGCCCCCCCCCCCCCTCCGGGGGCAAAGCCTCCCAAACCCCCCAGGACCCCACACTGGGACAGGGGCCCGTAACTCACCTCCAAAAGAGGGGAAGTGGCTCCCAGGCCCGCCCGTGGGCCTTGCGCCCTCCTGCCCAGGCGGGCCCGCGGCAGAGCCCGAGGCGCCCCCACCCCACACCCTGCCCGCTCCCCGCCGGTGAGGAGCCGGCCGCCACCCACCTTGGAAGGCGAGCTCATGTTTCTGCATGACACCGTCGCCGACCCTCCGCAGCGTCTCCAGCGCCTTCTCCATCACGGCATCGCCCGATCCGCCGGGCCGGCCGGGCCCACCCAGCAGCCCCGGGAAAAGCTTCTTCGCGGCGGGCTCGGCCTCGCCCGCCGCCTCCCGCAGGTAGCGGCTGATGAGCTCCANCCGCTTCCGCTTCCGGTCTGGCCCCACTGAGGGAACGGCACCGCAGGGGTGGGGGTCCCGCCTCGCCCTGCCGTGGCTTTTTGGGGTGAAACAGGGCGAAAGAGTCGCCGCCTCCGTGGAGAACCGCCCTCCGCCAGGCCTTGCTGCGGCCCCACGGTGTCGGCGCCCTCGCCTCAGGCCCCACACCGGGTAGCCCACCCCCCTCCTCCCTGTGCTGCCGGGCCCTGCTGTGGGCCCCCGGCCCTGCGCGGTCCCTTGGAGCAGCCCCTCGGCAGTGCGGGGTACCTCCGTGCTGGTGTCTCCACCCAGCACTACCAAGCCCTGCCGTTTCCCCCAGCACCACGGAGGGGCTGCGGTGCCCCACGTCCCACTGGCAAAGCTGGGTCCCACCGCGGACCCCCCAGCAGCGGGCATGCAGCCCTCGCAGCCGGCACCATTTTCCGAGGGGTGCGTGTCCCTGCCCTGCCACGGCCCCTGTTTTCTTTCTAGTTTTTGCAGTACAAAACATCCCCCGGCAAGGCCGTGAGCGTGCTGCCAGCAGGACCAAAGCCCTGGCACACCTGGGGAGCCAGGATGCCCTTGCCAGTGTACACCAAAAGGGCTGCTTGGAAGTGGGGAGTGCGATGTGTTCTGGTGAGACCCCCCTGCAGTGCTGCGTCCACCTCTGGGCCCTCAGCAGAAGAAGGACATGGACCTGTTGGAGCAGGTCCAGAGGAGGCCACGAAGATGATCAGAGGACTAGAGCCCCTCTGCTGTGAGGATAGGCTGAGAGAGTTGGTGGTGTTCAGCCTGGAGAAGAGAAGGCTCCGGGGAGACCTCACTATGGGCTTTTGGTACTTAAAAGAAAGGTGGGGACAGACTTTTTAGCAGGGCCTGTTGCAATAGGACAAGGGGGAACAGTCTTAAATCAAAAGAGGGGAGATTTGGACTAAAGAAGAAGTACTGTGTCCAGCTCTGGAGCCCCTAAGATAAGGACATGGACCTGTTGGAGCAGGTCCAGAGGAGGCCTCGAAGATGATCAGATGCTGGAGCACCTCTGCTGTGATGACAGGCTGAGAGCTGGGGTTGTTCAGCCTGGAGAAGAGAAGGCTCCNGGACTCTGAGTAACCTGGTGTAGCTGAAGATGTCTCAGCTCATAGCAGGGGGTTGTTGTGGTTTAACCCCAGCTGGCAGCTAGGACCATGCAGCCGCTCACTCACCCCCCCTCCCCCTGCCGAGAAAAGGAGCGGAAAGGGAAAAAAACCTTGTAGGTTGAGATAAAGAGTTTAATAGAACAGTATCAGATAAGGAAAATAACAATAATAATAATGACACAAGTCACACTACCCGGTGAATTGGCACCGTCCCGAGCAGCGATCACAACTACCCACCCCCTGGCCAAGCCCCATTTCTATACTGAACATGACGTCTGTGGTATGGAACATTCCACTGGCCATTCCATCGTTCTATCTAGGCTTCTTCTCACCTTCTCCAGGAAGGTGCAAAAAAGTCCTTGAAAACTATAAATATCGCCTGGTAACAACTGAAACAGTATGTATTACTGACATTCCTTTCATACCAAATCAGAAACACAACAACCACTAGAAAGAAAATTAACTCTGTCCCAGCTGAAACCAGAACAGGGGGTTGGACTAGGTGACCTTTAAAGGTCTCTTCCAACTCAAACCATTCTATGTCACTTCCCACCCACTTGTCATCTGTCTGGTGAGAGCCCTCTCAGACTTTGGCTGACTCAGCTGGACATTCACGGGGAACTGTCCCGTTCCTTCCAGTCACGGGTGGCTCGCTTCACATCTCTCCTGTTACTCAAAACCTCCTTGCACCCACTAGCTCCGTAAGGGCTGGGGCATCAGAGCAGGACAACACCCCGTGCCCTCAGGGCTGCAGGCAGGATCTGGCCCAGGGAGGGTTGTGACAGGGCTGGTGGGTGCCCTGGGAGGCTGGACCTGCTCCACCGTCACCCATCACCTGGGACACCCCAGGGGCGCTTTGGCCAGTCTCGGCATCGCTGGGGCACCGGCTCTCAATTCTGGTCTTCCCTGGCCACAGGCCCCTCCTTCACCCCCTGGGACTGAGCCCAATGCCCTCCAAATCTGTCCCAATTTGGGCAAAACATGACTGGGGAAGAAGCCCCAGGGATCTGTGCTGATGCAGGTGGATCAGACGCTCCCTGGAGAGGCAAACACTGTGGCTTTGCTCCGGGGCAGTGAGGAAGAAGAGGAGGTCTCCCAAGCGCCCCTTTGCTGGAGCCTTTGCTGGGGCTGTGTCCCGAGGACTGCGCTCCGCTCCATCCCCGCCTCTCAGAAAGGATGGAGAGTGGGATGGATGGCTGCCATCCCACAGAGCTTGCCTGTGGGGGTTTTCTTCGTGCCGAGCTAAGCACCAGCACAGCTCAACCTGCCCAGCCTCAGGGCCTTTTTGTGACTAACCGGACCCAAGACACTGGAAATTGGGGTTTGGGGCCCCCAGAAATCACCCCCTGGTCTGACGGCAGGAAAGGGTTTCCCCACAAGCCCCGGCAGGTGGCCAGGCTGGCAGTTGCCTCTCTGCACTGCACTCTGTCCAAAGGCCACTGGAATACACCGTGGAGCCCCGGCCCCACCAGGGAAGGTGACGTCAGCCCCAAGTCACCCAGCTGAGGCACCACAGCATCACCAAACTGAGACGTGACGAAAGCGAGACACTGGGCCAGGGGCCACAGCAGAGAGGGGGGAGGGGTCTGTTTTCCCCTCCTGGTGCAGGCAGGCGGGCTCGCTGCTGAGCCCTGAATGAAAGGGACAGCCAGCAGGGCCTCAAGGGCAGGCGACCCTGGTGCCTTGAGATTTGGGGGTGGGGGGAACCCCAGATGTGGGGAGAGAACATCATCACAGCTCCTCAGATGGGTCTTTCCGCTCCAGCGATGCAGCAAGGACACAGGGAGCTGCTGACCTTTCTGGTCAGCATTTCTAGGGACAGAAGCTGCAGCAAACTGAAGCCTCTGTCACCATCCTGAGCATCACTGTGCACCGTCAGGAACAGCAAAGGAGAAAGCTGCAGTAAGCACAGGGCACAGCCCCGTCTCAAGTGCCCCAAAGACCTCTTCCCCCAGATCTTGCAAGAAACAGGGACATGCATCCACCGTGGGTGCCCCTTCAGACCCTCACCAGCTCCTTTCCCAGCTGCTACCCCCACAAACCAGGGTGAGAATGCAACCAGGTTGCTCTGGGGTCCAGGAAGACAAAACCCGGTCCCCTCAAAATCCTTCCTGTGGCCCCAAGGAATGTGTCCTTGTCGGGAAGCAAATTCTTGGCACCGGGAGCAATAACACAGGCGAGCTCGGCTTGCTCCAGCAGCTTGGGGCAGCGCCCAGCACATATTTCCCCATCACTGCCAAGCTTTAAAGCACAAACAAACACCAGCACATACTTGGCACCAGCCTGGAACAGCATGTCCCTGTGCAAACATCCGCCCTGGCCCCCACTGTAGGGTGGGCTTGAGGGGCTGCAAAATGGCCAGTTGGAGGGGGAGGAAGATACAGCGCAGAGGCTTCAGGCAGCCCCAGGGAGGGTCACTGGGTTCGTTTGAAGAGCAGCCCACCCCGGTGACACCATCGGCTAGGCTGTTAAACTCCCGCGAGGAAAGGTGTGATGTCATGGCTGAAAACCCTGGAGTTAAAGCCTCCAGGATGGCTGCCAGTACAGACAGAGGGAGCCACAGTGGGGCAGCCCTGATGCCTCGGGAGTGCACCAGGAGCCCCAGCCCCACGGCATGGAGGGGGGCAAGGATTTGTTTTGAAGGCAGGAAGATAAACGCCACCNAATACACCCCATGGCCCCACCGCTGGGTGATGGCCCCCATACACACACCTTCTTGCCCCATGCACACCCCAGAGCCCTCAGTTGCCAGCCCAGGTCTGGGGGTGGAATGGAAATAACCCCGCTTTGTGGCCGCTACCCTTGTATGGAATTGCTCTTGCTGGTTCTCATCCTGTGTCGTCACAATTGCTTCCTCTCCTGCGCAAGCACGCCTGGTATTTCCGGAAAATCGGGGAAAGATGTGGTTTGACAGCTGTCCCCTCTCTCTGCCCCTTCTCAGCACAGGGGCAGCCCCCAAGCTGCAATGCCCCTCTGCATTCTTCACTATATTTCCTCTTTTTTTATTTTTTTAAATAAAAAGCAAGCATAGCACTCTAAAAGAGAGGAGAGATGAACATGTAAAAAATTATATATTTTTTATATATATGATTCATATCTATTTACAACATGACTGGGACAGACAGCAGAACATCCAAGGAGGTTGCACAGCCACTGCCAGTGCTGCCCCAGCCAGGTCACGCAGGGTCTGGAAGGGCGACAGAGACTGAAGCACGGACCCATGGTTACAAGGAGGCAGCCCCCAATCCCACTACGCTCCTTGCCCACTCCACAAAGAGAAAACGATCTATTGCAGCCACAGGGCCAGCAGAGCCCCTTGCTCATGGTGCCCTGATGAATGGAGCTGTGGCTGCCTTGCTCCGAACCACCTGAAGGCAGACACAAGCATTCGAGCACACCCTTGGCAAACATTCTCCCGGGAAGCAACACCGTATTCCTCGCTCCAGCCAGCAGCAGGAAAGCAAAAGCCTGAGTCAGCCAGCCAAGAACACATAAGGAAAGCCATGCCCATGCAGAGCATCACCCATTGCCTCCCTGCCTTGGTTTCTCCTGACCTGATGGGAATCCCTAAAAAAACAAAAAACAACCCACAAAAAAACCCCAACCCCCCAAAAAAAACCTAATGAAAAAAAAAAGGAAAAAAAGGAAGGGGAGAAAGGACAAAGAAAATAGGAGAAGGGAGAAGAGAGGGAGAAGGAGAAGGGAGAAGAGAGGGAGAAGGAGAAGAAAAGACGTCCACTCAACTTCCTTTGCCCACACGCCTTCAAAACCAGGCCTAAATCAGGCAGGTACCCCAGCACAGGCATGCCGAGACCTTCCACTGCAGAGGGCAGGAGGCTGCTTCATCTCCACTGCGTGAGGAGCAGACAGTACATGCACCAAGCACACACATCATTCTGCAGGCTGCAGCCATCACACCAGCATTCTGGGGGTTTCGGGGGGGGCGGGTGTTGGGGGTTTTTTTTGTTCGTTTTTGGTTGGGTTTTTTCAGGCCTGGAACAAAGAAAAGGCAAGAAGAAAAAAAAGGGAGAAAGAAATCCAAGCTTGGGGTGCCTGACACTGTGAACACAGGTTTGCCTCTACGCTCCTCTCTTCCTAATCTCCATGCTCTGTCTCTGGTGCTTTTTTACCTTCCAGGGCGGTTATTCCCACTCCTGTCTCTCTCCCTCCAGAGATGAGCTCCAACAGTTCACAGCCATCTCACCGGCTGCTGCCAGCCCCTACTTTGCAAGTGCCAAAGTCTGGGCATCAGGCGGGGGCTGCACGCGACCAGACAGGGCTCCGCCTGCCTGCTTGGTCACCCTCTCCTGTGTCCCAAGCGCCCTGCTGCCGGTGGGATTCAGCTCACCACCTTTTGCTGCCTACCCAGCAGCCGGGAGAGGAGCCATCTCGCACCCTTGCCAAGGCAGACAGCCTCGCCGGCCAGAACTGAGCAGGGAGACAGAAACTGCCCCCAAACTCTCAGGGGCAGCTGCGAGCCTCACGCTCACTCCTCCAGCACAGCCACACTCAGATACCCCCAAAACAGCAAATGCCTCATCACAGCTCCAAGCCCTGAGAACGGTTTCAAACACTGCCCGGCCCCTCTCCCACGGCTGTCAGACGCAATGTCCCCTCCTGTCAGCTCAGCTGCTTTGCAGGGGACAGATCCCAGGCAGCTCAGCCCAGCAACACAGCCACAGAATTTTTTGCATATCAGCTAATTCCTTCACTTAGAAGCTCTAATGCACACACCTAACTAAACTTCCAGATCATGTATCCCACCTTTTGCCCAGCCGCTTTTTCCTCTGCAGACATCCAATGCCTGAAAAGCATTCACATGCCACAGCCCTGAGCTCTCCCCTCCTGCCAAGCAGACAGCAGTTTCTCCCAGGGATGCTCAACTCCCCCAGCGAGGAGGCAGTGCTTCAGTGGCTCTGCAAGCAAGGATGGTTTCAAACACCGTGAAAATTAAGGCAGCAAAACGACTCACTAAAAGGAACAGCCCAATCAAATCTGCCTGTGCATCCCGGGCTACTGACACCTCCTGCTTGCCTTCTTGGTTTTGGTGTGTGTTTGCTGTAAATACTCAAATAACTATGTGGATTCCGGTGCTCCCGCCCCTATGGTACAGTGAAGTTCAATCCATTTAGCCAAAAGAAAAAAAGAAAAAAGGAAAAAACCCAGCCTGTGAGTGCAGGCTACCCTGCCAGCTTGCTGGTTACAAGCGAGGATTTTCTCTGTGGGAGGTCCTGCGGTGTGGGGATGTGGTCTCCTGTCACCAGGTTCTTGTCTGGCCCCGCACTTGGCAACTGCTTGTTCTTCATCTTTGCCTTGGCCATGTTGTAGTCACCAGAATCGAAGTATTTTTGCTGGAAGAGGGAGAGGAGTTCAGGTTACTTTGATTTGCAGGAGTGTAGGGACATAGCAGAGATAAAGACACCTGGCCACAAATACAATCCTTTAAGGAGCTGCTGGAGTTGCTCAAAACTAGGCCACAAAAACATCGCACAAGGGGAAAATCCAAGCAAGGGAGCCTGGCCCAATTTAAAAGGCCTTCAGCACCCACCCACAAATCTCAGAGTGACTTGACCTGCCGCAGCTGGAAGAAGCTTTGCCCTGTGGCAGCTGCCTGTCTGACTTGAGACACCAGGGTGCATTTTCTCCCTTTGACCCACCTTTGGACGTTTGCAGCCTGTGAACTTTTGCTGCTTGGCATGGCGCTTGCTGGGTAAAGACCAGGTTTGTCCTGCTCTGCCTTTGCACCACACTCAGTGTGACAGGGATTCAATCCCGGTCCAGAGACTGCCCCCCGAGACAGCTGAACGCAGGCACAGCCACGTCAGCAGACACCTCCAGGCAGAGGCTCAGCTGCAGCAGCAAAGCCAGAGGACGTTTCCTGATAGTTTATTCTGGTTTGGTGAACAGATGAGCTGGTGCGACAGAGGCAGGATTTTCTCCCCAGGGAGCACAACCTGGCCAGTGCCAAGGCCTTCACCAGACCGTCCAGGCTCCCAACAGTCAAAACGATGCAGGGAAATGCCTGAGAAGACGTGGCCAGAGGGCACCTCCCTGCTGCACAGCACCACCGACGTGGGGTTCAAAGGGCATTTTGCTCCCTTATCAAACACACCACCATGGGACTTTGTGCTCCTTCACAGTGCTGCTTCACCAACACCCTCCCGTCCCGCAGCAGCACAGGAAAGGCTGAGCACCAAAGCAGAGCTTGTGCCAGTGCTACAGACAGGGCTCTGCTGGGCACAAGGAGCTCTGAAGAGCCCAATTCTGCTGCAATGTGCTATCAGGCCCCAGTGAGCCCAGTCCCAACAAAGAGCCCTTCCCCACTTCAGTGCCAAGCCATTAAACAACCCTCCTTTCTGTGCTTGCTTTAGGAGCTGGTACCTAAAACGGTCTCGGTGATTTTGTCAACAGTGAGAGCGAGCACACACGGTGGCTGCTCAGGCACAGGGAACAGCTGTCAATGCAAGCTGAAAGGGAAGCGGCAGGACAGAACCAAACCCTGCGCAGTGTGACACAGAGACACCGTGTGTTCAGAGATGGGGAAGGCACGCAGCCACTGGCTGCCAGTAGCTCAGGAGCTATTTATGTTTTCTGCACCAGCCTCCGGAAGGAGGAGAGCCAGCAGTGACAACCCAAGCAGGCTACAGATGGCTCTTGGAGAGGGACTTAATTACATTTCCAGTGAGCACAGTCTGAGGGTTGGCTTTTTAACACTGGTGCTAGCAATGGAGATGCAGCCAAGCTGACTCACTGGTGTTCTCGGTGCCCTTTGCACCAACCCAGAACCCAGGCAAAGCGCAGATCAGAGAGAAAAACTCAGGCCCGTGGCATCTCAGCAGCCCACTGGGCCCCAGGGAGCACAGCAGCAGGCGGGGGGCTATTTATGCACTCGTTTCACCTCTAGACCCCAGGTTTCGGGCCAGGGTGGGATCCACCACTGGGGGAGATACGCAGAGCAAAACCACCCAAAGGTGGCAGCTTTTGCGTTCTGAGCAGGCACAAGCCCTTCTTGCTTGATCACAGCAGACCTCACTGCTTCAAGCTTGTGCCCACTGGGTGCCACGTCCAGTGCAGGCACTGAAAGGAGCCTGGCCCACAGGTTCAACAGACTGTTTGGCTTGGGGAATTTTGGTGTGATTCCTCTGGCCTAGTTGGAGTTTGGCTGCCTGCATCAGTGAGGGAGGGGAGGATGCAGACGAGCCGTGGCTGAGAATAAATACCCCTTTCTGCAGTCTCTTCATGAGGAAGTCGGAACCTCCAGGCTTCTGGCCTAGGTTGGGGTATTTAGCCTTCAGTTTCGCCTCTTCTGCTCTCTCAGGAGTGATGGTTTCCTTCTCTTGCGTGTCCTAAAAAACAAAGAGGGGGGTGGAAAGCCCTTCAGACCCACAGAAAAAACACACACCTGTGATGCTGTAGCACAATATTCAGCAGTGCGTCCAAAGCCCAGCATCTGGCTTGCTGAGCAAGGCGTGGTCCCCTGGAAAACCCAGACGCATTTGGAGAATATTACAAACACCTTCCCAGCCAGAAGCAGCTTTTACCTCCAGTATCTGTGGAAAGAGGCAGAGACCCTGTCCCCGCTTCCTTCCCAGATGGGAGCCCCTGCAGGTGCTTGCACAGACATTTGCCTTTGCAAACTGGCTTAGAACGTCACCGCAAATCGCTGCTGGACAAGCATCTTCGCTGACCAGCGACAAGTCAGACCAGCATCAACAAGCATCAGTCCAGAGCTGCCCAGCATGATGGGCTGCGGCACCACACTGCAGCGCTGGGAGGGTTCAGCCTTGCTGCGCCCCGTTTCAGTACAGCTGAGATGGAAGAAACCCTTCTGCTCCAAAACCAACGTATTGGGAATGACAACCAGCACAAGTAGCAAAGCAGCATTTTAGCACCTGTTTTGTAGCCACAGGAGTTTCAGCATGTTCTGGGAAGCCATCCAGCCTGCTCGAAGCCTGGGACCCCTGGGGCTGATTGCAGCCTGGTTCTCAGCTGGCATGTCTGCAGGAGCTTTGAAACCACCCCCCCTCCAACCCAGCTATCAGCTGAGCAACGATGCCTGGAGGGGGGTTCCCAGTGCAGGGCTTGGGATCTGCTCCCCAGCCACCAGTCTCTCTCTTCAGGGAGGTGCATGCTCCTCTCCAGGGAAGGGCTGCGGGCCTGGGGACAGGAGCTTCAGTCTGGGGTGGGAAGGAGTCAGGGTCCCAGCAGGGCCTGGAGAGCCTCACTCACGACAAGGCCAAGTTCTAGCTGGCCACCAGCCCAGCTCCAATGGGAACATGTCACCACTGGCCACCTCTGCCAGTAGCCACCTGGGGCTAAGCCACTGCACAAGCGCGAGTTGCTGTTTCACAGGATGTTGGCAAGGGGTGTTTTTTAATCGCTGTCCCCTTTCCAGCAGGGACAATGTTGGCAGACTTGGCAGCAGCAGCTCTGCTCCTGCCAGCCCGGCTGCACTGATGGATGCTGTGTGCATCTTCTCCCCAGTGCTGAGGTTCTGAACTGCTCCCAGCTCACCAGAGACAGCACACTCCACATAGTAAGCATGGAAGAATGCTGCCACCACGAGCCTCCACCCCACTCGTGAAGCGGGAAAGCCCTCAGCATCAGATGGGACCAGCAGGCTGGCAGGATGTAGCTGGCAATCACACAGGGTGGAGGCAGGTGGGACGGGAGTCCTGGGCTCCCCAGGGACAAGGCACTGAAGCTCAGCCTGGTGACGTTAAGGGAATGTGCTCCTGTTCGTTCGACTGCTGGGATTTCCCTTCCCAGGTGGCCAAGAGCAGAGCTGAAGGCCAGAAGCCCCCAGGCTGTAAAGCATTGCTGGCACCGCAAGAGGTTTCCACCATGATCTTCCACCGGCGCTGACCCAGGGGAGTAGCTCTTTGCGGCGTGGCTGCAGCCCAGCTCCTCGCAGAGGCTGCTAGAGCGCGTCTGCAAAGGCTGCCACGAAACAGCTCCTCGGCTGAGTCTCAAACAGACAAAGCAAACCTGAGTTAATGGCAGTTCCCGACAGTCACAACTGGGACAACTGGAGCTGGGAGCAGCAGTGTGATGCGCAGGCGCAACACATCCCACTCGGAGCCCCAGCCACACAGGCTCCTCCTCACACCCCCGTCCACGGGGGTCCCCAGGGGATCGAAGGGGGAACGAAGGCGGGGGAAGGTGCTGAGAGTCTCATCACGATCTTCAGCTTCTGCAGGCTGCAGGGCTTCGCCCACACATGGCCTGAAGGAGCGCGGCTCTTCTTATCCGTCTCCATGACGGCTCCAGGAATAAGAACCATGGCCACTGCGTGCCACTCAGCCCTGCTGCAGAGCCAGGCACCCCGCGAGCCCCAACATCAGCCGGGTCAAGGGGGATTTTGGCAGCAGGAGCTGCCGCCTTGGCCCCCGTGGCCCTTCCATCATCTCAGCCTGCTCTCCTCAGTTCTTCATCTCCAAGCCTCCTTCCTCCCTGCCTGGCTGCAAATACCACTGCCTTCCGTCGCCCCGTCTCTCCCACACCGGCTGAGCTATGCGGCTGCACCCCACTGCTCGCCCACCTGGTGGGCGCCACTTCTGCGGCACCCAGCAGAGCCAACGCCGTGCCG
Source organism: Burhinus bistriatus (assembly GCA_013397275.1). Lineage (NCBI taxonomy): Eukaryota > Metazoa > Chordata > Aves > Charadriiformes > Burhinidae > Burhinus > Burhinus bistriatus. The sequence continues at coordinate 17,379 of VYXH01007795.1, forward strand.
GTGTTCCTTACCGCCTGCCAGCAGATCCCAGGGCCGCCCACGGCGATGCCTCCGCCGTGTCCCTCCATCACGGCAGAGCACTCACCGCCTTCTCCCGGTCCCCGAAAGGCAGCACATCTGCCTCCTTCCTACGCCCACCCCCAGCGCTGAACTAACAACAGGAAAAGGGGAAGAAGCTTCTCCCGCTGGGAGGCCGCAGGGGGCCGGCTGAGGGCTGCGGCAGCAGGGGAAGGCAGGCAGCAGCTCTGCCCGCGCCCCGGAGCGGCTCCCATTGCCCGGCAGCCGCTGGAGCCATGGCCCAGCCCGGCCCCCCGATGCCTGCAGGCAGCCCTGCCCCGCCGGGGCAGCCAACCAGCCGCAGCCAGGGCCGGTCGCTCCGCTCAGCCCCGGCGGAGACCCGAGGGGGAAACCTGGGGGGGGGCTGAAGCCAGCGCCCGTTCTCGGGGGGGCTGCGGCGGCCCGGCACGTCCCTGCCCGGAAGGGCTTGGCCAGCTGCTGAGGGGGCGGCCGGGCCCGGGCCCTCGGCAGCGGGGTGCACCCCCGCAGCTCCCCGGGACCCCCCGCCGCCGGTCCCAGTAACCC
>VYXH01007795.1:27512-45004 GCA_013397275.1 Burhinus bistriatus
CCACCCCCGGAACAAACCTTCACCCCCCCCCCCCCCCCCAGCTGCCCTTCGCCGCGCAGAAACAGCTTCACTTCATTTACAGCACAGGAACAAATAACGGGCTTTGGTTAGAAGAACAAATGGCGGCAATTAATCATTTTAAGTACATACAGGTTCCTTCAAATCACCTCACACCACTGTAACAGATGCCTGCGACAGACTAACACGTTGTTCGTAATGACATACAGGGCTCAGCACAGCTGTACAGAAACTCCTGCATTTTGGCATGAAATATGTAACTGAATGTACAAAGACTGCTTGTTTTTCACACAAGTCTGGTGCCTTCGTCTGGCAGAAACAGAATCGACCCCCCTGCCAAGGGGGCAAGCAAAAACCATAACGCTGCTGTAACTGCCAACACTGGGGAAAGTTGTGGAAACAACCCCCGAGGGTCTGGGAGCTCCTCAGCTTTGAGATATGGCCCAGAACTAGGGTGAAACTTGGGGCTGTGGGCAGTGACAGTGACACAATCACTGTCAGGACTGAAACGTGTCATCAGCAGGGAGTCAAATCCCCCACATCACCTTTGTTACAGACATTTTCTCCTTCTGTCTTCCCTGATGAAAAACAAATTCTGATTTCTTCAGCTGGGCTTCCTGACAGATCTTCTCTCTTTAAAATACTCTCCATTTTGATTACAAATAGAACAGAAAGATCCCTAAAGTTACCTAAACGTGAACATTCACATTAAACAACAAACTGGCAGCACTGTGGAGAACTCTAAGATATGCATCTCCCTGCTGGTTGTTAAAACTGCTCCTTTGGTTCACTGATCTTTCTCCTTTTGGGCAGCACACCTTGACTAGATGAGAGCTCAAACTGCTGAACCTGCCAACAGAAAATAAGTATCACATTATGGGTTGCCACACATCCGGGACTGCAGCCTGCTCACTGGTGCTGCCAACTTCAACCTGGGACGAGCCCGCCCTGAGCAAGACACTGTGTGACACACCAGGAGCTGCGTGTCGAGCATCTGGCTGCACCATGCCATTACCCAGCCCCTGCCCAGAGGTGCTGAGCCTGGAGTAACATCTGGATACTGTTTTCTGGCAGAATCAACCCTCCCTCCGAATTCCCATAGGAGGGCTGGGATGTGTTTATGGCATCGCGGCAGGACCTCCTGCATGTCACAGCTCCGGGAGAATGTCACAAAGGCTGAGGCCCTCGGCAAAGGCAGCACGCCTCACGTCCATCTCCCCCAGCAGCAGCCAAGGCCACAGCCCCAAGTGGGGACCAGGAGGATGCACAGTGCCCATGCCAAGGGAGAGGGCGCAGCAACACAGCCTCGCCTTACCGAGGGCAATCCCGCTATTTCTGACTTGCGCACATGAAGACATGACAGTTCAGCCTTCAGCTCTGCTGTGCTTTTGATTATTTGAAGCAACTGCGCTTTGTTTAAATTCTACTATTTAGTTCATTAACAAAACTTCTTCTAAAAAAGAAAGATACCACGATAACAGCATGCAGAACGATGGGTTGGGTTTGTTTTTCACATCAGCAAGTAACAAAAAAACCACTGCATACGACCCTGGGGTTGGAAGTAGAAAAATTCCATTCTGCAGTAAGCAGTACTTTACAAAGAGACTGACTCTACTAGTTCTATATTCCGAATTCAACATCTCTGCTTCATGAATTCGTTGCAAACTGACAGCCCTTTTCACATGCAGCTTCCATACATATATATTTAAGATCCAGACCAATTTCTCTTCTGGATTTCTTTAGATCATTCTGCTGGGGAATGAGTTTTGCACGCTCCCAAGCTTGATTTCCACCAGCCTTTACAGAAATAAGGAAACTATTAGTTCACAAGAAGATTCCTGGTAACAATTGAGCTGCACATTACGAACCCCTCCACAACTACTGCACTAAAAATTAATGAGCTTTCCTGAGCAGGGACAGGAAGGGTACGATCTTCCTCGGCCCCAACACCTAATTCCCCCTCCTGACTGTAAATGAAGAGCACTTACTAGAGTGTAAATTCGCCCCACAGCTTTTTCTGAGAAGAACCTACCAGTAATCCTGAACATTGGCAAGTAAGAGATGCTGAGGCCCTCCAGTGCCTCACAAAACTGAAGCTACGGAGCTCAGCTGGCGAAGGCAGCAGCAACAGACAGATGGGGGTCCCCAATGCCATCCCCAAAGGCCAAATTCTACCCTGAAAACGACTTCTGCTCCACCTGTGCAAGGCTGGCGGAAATCTGGCTCCCCACAAGTAGCATCAACAACAAAACTTATCTGCTGCAATGGGATTAAGCAAAGAAATAACTGATTTTGCTCAGCATGACTGAGTCATAGAGCTGAGGGTAGAATTTTGGCCTCGTGTTTTCTGAGTAAAGTCACAAGCAAGCATATGGTACACCGGGCTGGGGGTCTCTGCTGGCACACACTCCCATCAACAATGGACTTATTTGGCTAAATGCATTCTCAGAAGATGTAAATCAATCCTAATGAATCTTTCTCAGCCTGCATTAACTACATCACTCAGCTTTTAACTCTTTGGAACAGATGGGATTTTTTGACACTAAGAATCCAAATGTGTCGAATCTAGTGGGAATTTTAGAAGTTATGAGATTTTCATTTTGTCAGCATGACATGTATTTAAGCTTAGAGTTTTATTGACTGTTTGGAACAAGGCTTAAAGATGAAGAGAAACAGAAAGAAAAAAACTGTACTAACAGTGCTGGCTTGAAATATCTTTCCACTTCTTGTCCTGCTCTCTGACACATTAAGTTCAGATGTCTTACTTGCCAAATGATCAACCTAAAAAAAAATAAATCAGAAAATAGATGTTGTCTTTTGACAGCAGTAAAAAAATACATAGTAGAGGCTACAATAGGGTTCACTGCTGCAGCATGCAAAGAGATCTGGCTCTGCTCACCACAGCATTTGAGCTGAAGTTTAAATACAGCAGTTATACCTATTGAAGTCATCAGCTCTATTTACAGCTGAACATGTCAAAGAGCCCTGACACATCAAAGTACCAATTATTTTTATACATCAAGCCACTCTGGTTACCTAGGGCTACTCTGTTCTCAGAAATCTTAAGGACCTGTGCCTCTACATTTAAATTACACCATTTGCTAGATGTAGGGAATACAGCCTGAGTAACAAACCTGCATTTTAAGTTTTAATCAAACTTTAAACAAATTTTGATCTGTCAGAATTAGCAGAGGAATTTCTGTTAGGCAGAGTGGTTAGCTATGGCAGTTTATAAATACGGAAATTACATTCCCATGTCTCTTAGTAACAGACTGACCATATGTTTGGTTTGAAAATGGTATGACAGAGGAACAGCCTTTGTTATTGCTTTTCATTTGTAAAACACCAGAAAGTAACAAATAAAGGCATTTTATTCCTGCAAATACTAACTGCGGTAAATAAACCTTTAGCAGATTACCTATTAATCACTTAAAGTAGGAAAGAAGCTTCACAAAAGCTTTAGTAAAACTTTAAGAGTGCAGTTTTCATACCTGAGGATTAGACACATACAGATTCTTGTTCCCTCCAGCCTTCCTAACTTCATCTTCTTCACAAGTTAAACTTGGTTCTATAAGAGAGTTGTTAAGTAATAAAGCACACTGTTGACAACACACTAGCAGCCTCTTAACACTGATGCTTTGCCACAAGGAACATTTTATAAATGCAGGGAACAGGTGCTTCAAAAGGGCTCCAATTCTCTATGTGCAAGCAAGTCTAACTCAGCCAAGCATTATACTCTTACATCTTTAATTCAGGGATTCCCTATCACAAGCACGCAAAAGATGCTTATGCTAAGTAGTTCAGATTTACACACAGGATCTTCAGAGGAGTGGGCTTGATCCCCAAACTTGTTCTGCTACACACTGTACTGCTAAAGGCTCATCTACATTGATATTTGCTTCCCAGTACAAAGCCTCACAAGCCCGTTTTGCACTGCAGAAGGGGCACACGGTGCTGCAGGGCCACTCTGGCCCAGCTTCTGCCTATTCTGAACCCACTGCCAGCAGACAGCTCCCATTTTGTAACCAAAGCACACACAGCCCGGCAACTTCGGCCACAACCCCTGTAGCTACAGTTCTCCACATCCCTGCCTGCAGCTGCAGGAAAAGGCCACAGAACAGTCAGTGCTGGAGATTTTGTTGTTTTTGTAATCCCTGCTGTTTGTTTGTTTTTTGTTTTTTTTTTTTTTTTTTTTTCCTGGNGATTTTTGTTTTTTGTTTTTTTTTTTTTTTTTTCCTGGGATACAGATATAAGCATGAACTGGTTAAAGATAACGGTGCTTCAGCTGTGGAAGTGACTAAAGAATTTCAGGGTGACAAATGCCTTTTCCTGTGTCTTATAGTTCCTGTAAATAAAACATTATACCAACTCCTCAAGACAAGCAATTTACTGCATTTTTGCCTGGTTTTGGAACTTCTACGAATTTCCAAGAGCATTAGATACAGCTTTATGTGGTTATTCCAATTCTGCAGCCTAATAGCATCATCAAGATAAACACTGGTCTACATATGCTGTTTCCTACACACTTCCATTATTATTTTTGAACAGCATGAAAATGTTAGCTGTTTTTCCAAAGTTCCACATTTTATTTCTGAAAAAAACATTAATGCCACTATTTAAATACACAGCACAGCCTGTTCAGTATTGGGCTTGAATGACAGGACACTCCAACCCATTTTAAAAAAAATCCAAGCTCTACTTGCTTTGTCCAGCCGCCTCCACAAGCACTCAGACACCACAGCAGCCCCAACAAGCCGCTGGTCTTGTTCGGGTTGGGAGGCCCAAAAGCCTCAGCACTGACAAGTTGCTGCTTTTATAGTCATGCAGAGAGCAACATGTCTGGAAGTTTTTATGGAACATTGGTGTTTCTGAAGTCTGCGTAACCAGAGTTACATTTCAAAGCAGATGCAACTTCAGGGAAATGCATTAAGAACAGTGAACAGAGCAAGCAGCAGCACTAATGGGCATTTCTTCTACGAGTGCCATATATTCATCATCTCCACAGAAGCCTCTACCTCTGCTACAGAAAAGAAGCATTTTACATAAGCTTCTCATTCAAATAAAGGTGTCATCCGTTCCCCCCCTCCCATGATTTTGGTCAAAAAGCTTGGTTTTTTATTTCGGTCTTGAGAGCTGTGTTCCTTTAGCTATCCTATTTTACATCAGCATATCAGAGTACTGCTGAGCATACTGATCTACATCTCTACTTAATCTTCTTCGAGAAAGGGCACTCATTTCCTCTTTCGATCTTTCTTTGCTGTGTTTGAAATGCTTTACAGCAAATGCATACCAGTATTGTTTGGATGCTTCCTATATAGCCTCTCCAAGAGGAGCAGGATCAACATGCAGCAATTCATTCTTCAGTTCATTTGGTAGCAAAGTTCAATGTTTCTGCCCTTAGGCTGTCTTGGGGGATACGAAGACAAATCATCTTCTGCCTTTCTTACAGCAACTAGGGTTGCTTTAATATCTTAAAGGGAAGCTTCTGCTCACAGAGATCCCCAAGGACAGCATTTCCTATCTCACATTTTGAATTGGAGACAGTCTGGGTCTACATCTTGGAGCAGTGATAAAAAAAAAATGATCAGAGGAGTGCTTCCAGGGTGTGTTTCTGGTAGCAGCTGTGGTCAGACTGGGGTAGCTAGGACAGTTATTTTATTGGCACTTCTGCATTCAGAGCTTACAGTGGAGCATATTTATACAATTGTAAGCAGACAGTACAGAAACTATCTACTTATAAAAGCTAAAAAACCCAATCCAACAAGCCAGGTGCTGCTGGTTTTCATCAGAAAGGGTGAGCAGGTACTTCTAGTGCCCTGCATAGCAGGAAGGGCATAATTGTTTATTTGATAACAAAGGAGAAGGCAGCTTTGCCTTGCAGTGTCGAGTCCTCTGAATGCTTCCAAAACTAAAATTGCATTTATACTCTCTGCAGAACTCTCAGTTCAATTGCTTATTGAAGTTATTATGTGACTTTTTTTAAATAAAAAAAGTAAGTTTTTGGTATCTTCTTGAGAAGTGCTGCCTTACAGGCTTTCCAATTGGAATTTGCTTTTTGCTGCTGCTTACATCATCTGCGTAGTTTTACACTGACAGGTTTTACAGTGTTAGGGATTTTACTTGAGGAAACTCAGTTTGAGATTCATGCTAACAAAAATGCTTTGCTAGAACTTGTATCTGTTAAAACTAAAGTTAAAAGTTCACTTGCAATTATCAAAATGCTCCATGTACACAGTAAGAGAAAGGGACACACAGGTCCAGAACAAGCTGTGAAAGCTAGCAGCTAGAAAAGGCACTAAAATAGCCAGCAGCACAGACATAATCATACAATCATTCAAAAACAAAACATACTTTGAGATTAAGTTATGATTGTATCACGAATAGCAAGCTACAGTAATGAACAGCTTCCAATGTATGGAAGAACATGCGTCATACGGATTGGGATTTTTACATTCAGTCTACCACAATGTAAAAAGTTCTTCTGCGTACAAAAGCCCCAGTGGTCTTGATTCTCCACAACCACACAGAGTGCAGCATGTATGGAGTGCAGAATCAGACCACGGTCCTACTGTAAGTCAGCGCTTAAGGAAAAAGTTGGCTAAGTGATGTTTCTGCTAAAATTTAGTGGCTGAAGCTGCAAGGATACAGTCCAAACAGCTGCAATTTAAACAAAAATAGACCTGGACTGTTTTTTGAACAGAGAATTCTGCTTCCCAAGTCTGCAATCATGAATTCAAAAGCACAATACCCCTGCAAGCCTTACGTGGAAATTAAATATATTAGTAAAAACACAGTAACAGCAACAGAAAAAAACCAAAATTTACTTCTAAATATATAACCCATTAAATTTTGCTTATCTGATAAAATGGAACAGAAGATCAGAATTTTGGAACAGAAACATGGAAACATGCATTTGCTAACCAAGGGCTTCATAGAACAAAGCCATGATAGAAAATACAGGCATAGCAACGTATGTGAAGAAAACAGAATGTAAATTTGAATATAGTGGTCTATGTCAGAAAATTAAGATTTTGTTTCAGTAACATCAGGAAAGAGGCACAAACTGAAGAGACTTGAAAATATACATAAATGTTACCTTGAGCTTCTGAAATATTTACATTATTCGTATCTTCCACTGTATTATCCAAGACAGGATCTTCCTAGATTAAGAAACAGGTCTATCACTTAACTGCAGACAAATAAGGAAGAAGGTTTGTACTCAGATGCTTAGGGACAGAGCTTATTAGATGGATTCTCAGTGGAACAAATGGTATTGAAATAATTGAATCTGACATGGAACATACAGACTAGCTCAACATTAATTATTAATGCAAGCACACATTTAATTCAACTGCCAAGAAAAACTTCTGTAAAAAATACTAAAATTGTAACAAAAGATGTTGAAAGAACACTATCAGTGCATTAATTACTGCCTTCCTATTGCCTGTGAAACAGCAATTCAGAGGCTTATGCAGATTTAGGAGCCCCAAGTAGTTTAGTTCCACCTCATCAGCTACAGGCCACCCCAGCAATGCTAACTGAGGAGGAGGCACCAAAAGCCCTGAAGCTCCACCTCCTTCTCACCTGTGGACAGTCTAGCTCAGCACACATACTTGCACATTCTAACATGACTACCGGTATTTGCTGCCTGCCTCAACTGACCTCCAATTGCCGAAGCCTGCACAAGCACAGTCCCAAGAGCTGGAGCACCTGCAACAGCATCAGGCTGCACAAGTCTGTCACACGCTCATGCCTTCAGCAAGTTTCCCTTGATGCTTTTTCCTAGGCAGACTTCCCCAAGGAAAAACCCCCAATACAGAATTGAGCTTGTTTTAACTTTAGCTGTGGCATCACTAGCTGTATGCATACTGCTGGGCAAGAGGATCCTAGAGCAAATTTATTGCCAGTCAATACTGTCTAGCTGCAGCAGCTCCTGGGAGGTTTCACCTGCATCCTGTGCATGAAGCTGAACAAGCAGCACCTGTACCCACAGCACAAAGCCACCCCCCTCTAGTCTCACAGAGACATGACTACCAACAATGCTGCTCCTGACTGGCATTATGCTGATGCACTTGTTCAATATTGCTTTAACAATGACAGATTGGTAACTGGAGCAGTAAAATTAAAGCAAAAATGTACTGAAGACATTGTCTTGCCTAAGTATATCTGAAAACACAGAGCTTCTTATTAATGTTATAGTAAGACATGCAGTAAAACAATTAATGGCTCTTTTCTAGACTACAAATCATAGAAAATTTCAACAAGCTACACATATTTGTAGTCTTACATTCATGTCCTGGTTCTCCTCTTCTGGATCATCTCTGTCCACTCTGAGAACCTGCAGAGGCACAGCAGTCTCTCCATGCTTTAGGATGCTTTTATCAATGTTTTCCATTCGTTGTTTTTCAGTTGTAACTTTAACTTTCAGCATATGAAAAGGCGTTGGCACTTCACCCACATTCAGATACATAGGCTCCCCCTCGAATATCATCCCCTCACATTCACCCTCCTTAAAACCAGGAGGTTGGTAATCAGATGGTGTAACTGCAGAAAAGAATTCATTAAGTGTGTTAGAATGAAACACATTCTTGTAAAATTAATTTTAACTTGTGCAGCAAAAAGACTCTCTTCCCCTTTAAAGGCAAAAAAATACTCCAAACAAATTTTGTGTGGGGAGGGGAATAATCAATATTCAACTTGAACTAAATGAGATTCTTTTTACCTCTACACAAGAGGCAAAACCCAATTAAGGCTATTTGAAACAGTTTATACATGCAGAGAGATGAGCTACAAGCTCTGATTTTTCATTATGAAGCAATAACACATCCTGAAAGCTGAGCTAGATATTTAAATAGTCATCCAAACTAGAACTAGTCCAGCAAACTGTTACATCCTGACACACTCAGGAAAATTCAATTTGTTCTTAAAACACCCTGAAATCCTTGCTCCAATGATATCAGTGATAAGATTCTGTTCCTCCAGTGAGATTGAATCTGTTCCCCTTGGATTTTAGAAACTGTCGTGAGAAACAGACACATGCAAACTAACATCATTTAACAACCATAAAGATTATACATTAAAATATTTCTTTGAATTGTTTTCCAGTGTCTGAACACAGTTGATACATCAAGGTAATATGGAAATACTACCTTCATCATAATAAAACAGCTTCATAGTCAGGCAAACATCATTTGGTAATGGACCCAGGTTTTGCATCAGAACATAAATCTTGCGAATCAGGAGGATACTTGCTTTCTTGGTGTCTGCACAGGTGACTGTGGAATCATTCCTTTTATTCTTACTAAAAATGGACAAAGTATTCAGATTATTATTTTTTTTTATAGAGTAAGCTGTTTCTAGTATTAAGATACATGACTGTTTAACAGACTCAATGAATGTCAGAAGCAGAAATCACATTTATTGCCTACGGCCCGAGACTACAACCACTGCAGCGCCTAATACTGTCTAGGTGACCTGTGTTTGCTGCCCCTTGGAAGATCAAATCCTGAGCCAGGGATATCATGAAAGCATTATGATTCAGCAGTGGTAACCAACTACTGTATTTTACATTACAAAATGCTTAAAAGATACCCAATCTGAAAGAAAGAGAAGAGTAGGTACTTTCGAAAGGCCCAAGTCTGCAAAGTCTTACATACTTACTTTGCCTTAAGTAAGTTACAGTATTGACTTTGCAGGAATGGTTACTGATCAAAACATGCATGCCTAAATGACTCTTGGCATCCAGCTCCGACATTTCTGTGCTCCTGTACTATCAGCAGCTGATCCAAACCCTACCTTACTGCCACTAAAAGTGCTCTCCCTCTACTCCCCTGCTCCTCAGCCATGCAGCTTAAAGAGGCACCTGAGGACCTGAACAGCCAGCGCAAGCCAAGCAACTGTGAGTTATTTCATTGGGTAACCCTGCCTTTTGGAAGCACACCCTTAACTGCCATGGTTTCACACATCTCACCCCTCTGCAGATGGTTTTCTCCTTCCCTGCAGGGTGTCAGAAGTAGGCTCACACCTTGTATTTTCAAATTAGTCTGGCATGAATTTATGCTAATACACTATGGCAACGTAGTGTGGCTTAGTCACATCCCCTTACACCAGTGTTTTTTACTCAACTGAACTCAGCCCAAAGGACCTAGGCCTGTAGTACTGCAGCCTTTTTTTCCTTTTTAATTTAAAAGGCATTTTATGCAGGAGGAAAATTGGGAGAAGTTTGTAAGATATGAACTTGTTACATCTCAATTACTTGTCTTAAAATAAGCCATGTTGAGGGAGGTCGTTCTGCCCCTCTACTCAGCACTGGTNTGTAGCTGTGACTGACCAATAAACCCCTACAATGGAAGAAGGCTCAGCGGAAATGGGCAAGGGTGACATGCCCATGAAGCCCAGGGAATAACACAGGGTGTCACTGACCACAGTTGTTGGGGAGAAAGCTGACTTTATCTCAACACTAAGGAGATGGGAGGGTAGCCTTTGTTTTAGATAAACNGACCTGAGCATGGCTTTCATTTTAGATAAAGAGCTATGTCAGTTGAGTGGATCAACTACTATCACAGTTAAGTGGATCAACTGTGGTGTGTTCCTCCCCAAGCTCATGAAAGGCATGTGAATGTCTCCTTGAGTTAGCCAGGCCAGCATGGGGGAAAAGTACATATGTGGCTCAGCCCAAAAAGTATAAAAACTAAACAACAGAAGGATTCCAAATACAGCAGTGGGCTGGAGCTGGCTTCAACCCATGTATTCTTTCCCCATGACTGGGGATGCCCAGCCTCATGACAGTGAGCATATTAGATCCGTAATGGGCATCACACTGGTATTGTGACTGAACTGTGTATTGCAATAGCTATGCTTTTGTAAGCATAGCTTACATTTTTATTGCATTTTCAGTGTATTTTGTATTATCTCTGCTGAATAAGAAATCCCATGTAACATCAAGTATCTTCAGATAAATAAATTTAATATTAAACATTTCACCCTCCACATGGAATATCTTAAAGAACCTGGTCAGAGTATTGCACTCTGACCCTAAGAGTCACCTTTTGAGTGGATATTTAAAAATATGAGCATAATCTGACAAAATGACTCTTTGTATTGTAAGAATAAGTCTAAGCTAATAGTGGATGTTGTTAAAATTAGTGTTAGGATCCAGAATTAAAAAAGGAAACACCAAATAGATAAAATCCAAAAAGTTTTTACATTCAGGTGTATGCAAGTGGAATGTAAGACCACAGAGCAGAATAAAGTCAGTGACAGTACCTGCTGAAATCCAGGAGTGGCCCATTGTGGGTGTACTTGAATTTGAAGTGGTAACATTCTGTAATTGTCTGCAAATGAATCCAGTAATTATTAAACTATCAGCTGTCAGGTAAACTACTACTGCTGCTGCTTCTGTCTAGTCATCTATTAACCTTGCACTAATGAAAATAACAATAGCCCAACTCCTGTCTGATCCACTTACATGCACTGAATACAGCTTTCTAATGCTGTACCAATTAACAGCATTAATGTACTGTCATGAAATAAAAATTAAGATCTACACTATTTTCCAGTAATCACCATGATAAGATTTTTGAAACATCAGCTTAAGTTTTTAGAATGAAATATTAATTCAAATTTTAATCATTATGAAAATGTTTCACACATAACAGGGACGTAGTGACACCCAGAGGTTAATTAAAACATACCGTGATTTTCACAAAGAAGTTCTATAAATTTGTTATGCAGGGTTAGGACTGATGCACCTTTATGGGCATTTAACTCTGCAACGACATTTTGGGTTTCTGTACTGGCCCAAGAATAACCTGACACTAGATATTCAAAGGCAATTCACTACATGGCAATTCTGATTATCTCTGGTGATTCTTACATTTGATATTTCAAGATGTCTTTTTTTAATGTGAATGTTAAGTACTATTGCTTGTATACACATTTCACTATAACCGTACTACCATTAGTCATCCAGTAAAATATTCTGGCAGATTTACCTGAGGATCTTCTGGATGGGTATAGACCTGTATTTTTACAGTAAAGAGAAGAAGCAGAGTAAGAACTGTACACATCACTAACCATCTACCTTAAAAAATGTGTGGCTTACTTTCCAAGATACTTACTGCTAGGACAATCATTCTTAGCTGTCAGAAACATAATTAGAGAAAGAAAAAGAACATTAAATATATTCCATAGCCCATTTCTGCTTACCAAGCCATTTTGTTTCTCTAGCTCTGGAAACAAATATACACAACTAAGGCCTGTTTGAAGAGAAACCTCTTTATACGCTTAACTCCTTATCTGTTTAAGAAAGGAATTTTCTTCTGCCAGTTCAGTAAGTCCTATGTATCCCTGACTAAGTGTTTCTGTTTACAAAGAACATTATCCCAAAATGTCCGCACATTCCCCCATTGTAGCTAACTGTTTTAACATATTAAAGCACAGCTATTTCCTAACCAGAAAGTCCTATAACTACACTATCAGCTAATGGACTTAGATAAATTTATGTTTTAATACATTTTAAATAGCTAAATGATATTGGAAGACTTACATATTTCTTCTGCAAGGCATCGTAGCATCCTAACATCCTGCAAAAGTCAAATAATATTGTCCATCTACTACTACTTTCCATTTGCTTCGCTGCTAAATAAAATAGTTTCAAAAATGAAATTCTTGTTTTGCCTTCTTGATATTGTATTAGAGCAAGAAATAATACTTACTCCATTGTTTATGTTCTTATTATTAGTGATACAAGCAATGACTACCTTTCTAACTTGCTGCAGAGTAAGTAAAAATATAATCTGCAAGTAAATAATTTATCAGTAAAAACATAATGCAATTGTACACCTACCATTTTCAAACAACTTCTAACACATGTATTCATTATTCAAGTTCATAAATATGTACTTCAGCTGAACACTGAGGGCTCTGAAGCACAAAGGAGTTATGTTATTGCCATTATTTAGATGTTCCAATTTGCTTTTTATATAACATCCAAATGATGGCCAAATAGTAAAAAACTTACCCTAATTTTTTTCTAGCATTTCTTTCATATGTAGTCAAAAAGGAAAAATTGGTTTTGGTGTGTACATGATGCTGAGCTAAGAAAGGCTACTCACCTGTAAACTCCAAACAGGTAGCACACACCTTTCACACAAAAACCAGGGAGCTTTTCCCTCTCAGCATCCACAGGCTGCCACGCCACTGCCCTCACTAATGTTTAATGCATAAGGGTAAGGTGAAATGCACTTGGCACTGCTTTGGTTTCCTCTACCACAGAAGATAAATTAAGAAATTCCAGGTTACAGTAAAGGACGCTTTTTCCTGCCCCCTCTCTTAGTGACGGCACATGGACAAAGGGCAGATGACTAATTTCACCTCAACACTGACAGCAGCTGCAAACCCCCTCTGCTGAACACAGCATCATCTCCAAGGCCTTACCTTCTACTACAACTGGTAAAGTATGAAAAGAAAAAAGATGGCCTTTAGAGAGGTAACAAAAAATACATACATGCATTTAAGGCAGAGGCCTCACATACTCTTTTCTAAACTGCACAGAGAGCAGCCATGAACAAATCTCAGTTACTATGAACAGAAAGAAAAACAAAATAAATACCTCTGGTCCCAGGTGACATACTTGCACTCAACCGTGTGAATGTACAAGCAGACAGACTATCATTTGCATAGACAATTCTGCCTTTGAATACAAAATCAAACAGTACCTCTCTTACACAACTCAGAGCAAGATCTTTAAATTCAAGATACAACATGGTAACACTGCATCTCCTGTTCAACTAGATGGGAATGACTGGTGAGATTTTTGCATCTATGTGCAGCCTTGAGCACTTATACACCGAAAGAAACTAAATGTAAAGAATCACTCTGTAAATGAAGATTTGTGCTCTACTAAGCACTGAGTTGTAAGTCTTTCTAAAAATGCAACTGTACAAGTCAATTGCATCTCTATCAAAACACACACATTTTGGCTTTCCATTTAAAAAAATAATTGTCAACATAGTAAACACCATGCACTAAAAGCACTGCCTGGGCTGTTCACTCACAGTAAGTGAACTTTTTTCTTTGTATGTGGAAAGAACCAGAAAGGTATCTTTCGGGATTGACATGCTACGGAAGTGTCACATACGCACTGTAGTTAACATACCATTTCACCAGCTGGGTAGAGCCAGGACAGTTCTTGTCTTCCCTCAGAATTCTGACACACACATCTCAAAAAAAAGAAGAATACACACACAAATACTTACTTTGGACAAAATGTAACTACATTGCTAAGAAAGTAAAGTTCATTCCCTAAAAGTATATATGAAAAGCAGACTAAAATTAACATTACCAACAGGTGTAAGCATAGTTTCAATTGCTGAATTAGCATCACAACTATCAAACAAAATTCAACAATTAATATATTAGTGAAGTTTCCATTACAGTCATTGCAAACAGCTATTACCTTTAATTAAGATGACCAAGTGGCTTTAAAAACACTCATTAACTTCGTAACAACCCTATGACAATAGATTTTGCAAAGAATCATGAAATCAATCTGTTACCATCCATGTATCTTGTTCCATAGGCACTTTCAGGAAAGATTCCTCTCAGGTATGTAATGCAGGACACTGCTACTGCCAGGAGCCTCTTCACCAGCATCAGGGATTGCTGTTCAGTAGATATTTTGTTAGGAAATACAACTGCACTCTGCAAGTTAGAGAAATAAAAGAATTAATCTCTGTCCACAACAGCAGACCTCTACAGTCTACAATCTGGTCCAATGCCTGCTTAACATTTTAATTTAACCGAAAAGCATTATTTTCACCATTTATAAAGTTAAGCATACTCCTAGCACTATGTTTTTAGGACATAGCTGATCTCTACCAAGTGCGTGACCACAAAGTTCAGACTCAAACTATTTTGCTATTAAGTATCTTTCTCATAGTTAAAAGATTGAATTCACTTGTAATGTTCAAGTGAAGCCATATTACAGAGCACGTGGGTGCACTGTTTCAGCTAAAATCCACTGAGTTCTCTGATTCAAATAATACACTGTGCTGAAATACACAAGAAAACCATACCACACAATTCCTTTGCTTCTGAGCAGTTGCCATTTTGCAGATCCTCTTCTGGCTGTTAATAAAACATCTGCATTAACACACGTACAGCCACCACTCACAAGTGCACACACACCCAGACTGCAGCTATTCAGCTTCAATAAGGCAGTACCTGAACCTACAAATCTGTATAGTTCAAACAAACCCCGTTATTTTAAGGAAATGGGGCAGGACAGTTCATCTAATAATCACCCGTACTAGAGTCTTGATTTTCCACACCACCACATACCTCCCCCAAGGTTGCAGTATGTGGGCATTAGAATATTGTCTGCCTATTTATATGAAACATGAGCCTTTGAAAGCAATGCTCTCAAGTGCTAACTGGCACTCAGATTTTCAAAGAACCCTGAGAAAAGGCTCTCCACACTTAAGTCACCTCCAGCCACAGCTGAACCATTGCCTTTGGAGAAAATACCTCCAGGCTTGGGTGTAATTTAAGTAAGCATTGGAGAAAGCAACCCCTCCACTACT
The DNA here is from genome assembly GCA_013397275.1 of Burhinus bistriatus. NCBI lineage: Eukaryota > Metazoa > Chordata > Aves > Charadriiformes > Burhinidae > Burhinus > Burhinus bistriatus. The sequence continues at coordinate 43,115 of VYXH01007795.1, forward strand.
ATTCTCGAGGTTCATTTTCATTAAGCCTTTAACCCTCAGCACCACAAGCCTGACTCCACAAGACATCCCCCCCACCATCTGTTAAAATACACCCACAGACATGGAAAATGCCTTTTCTAAGTAGGAGCTTTGTCCTGGACCATACAGGGAACCAAACTCCCCTCAGCTGAGCCTCCCCAAACCTGCCTGAGCTCAGCACCCCTGTGAGAAAAGCCCCTTCCTGGCACTACCACTCCTACAAGAGACAACCTGCCTCCTAAAGGTATAAAGCCCACCCAGAAACAGAGTCACAACGCAAGACCAGCACGACCAGAGAGGCAGGGGGGACCGCACACAGCCCTCACACCCAGGGACAGCAAGCCCGGCCTAGCCGCTCCCCCTCCTCACCCACAGCCGCCGCCAGACATTGCCGCTGTCAGCCCTCACCCTCCCCTTTTATAGGGCAAGGGGCCGTGTGCAAACGGAGGGGTGGGGCCCAGGCACGCAGCGCGGCGGGCCGTGCGCAGCGCCATGGCGCGAAGCGGCGGCGGCGGCAGCGCCGCAGGGAGCTCAGCGGCCAAGTCGGGTTTAATGTCACGTAGGCGGTGGGGTAAAGCCCGGTCTTTAGCCCAAGTAGGTACAACAGTGATTCACAGCAGCTGTTGTTCATCTGAGGCATTTTTAAGGCAGCATGTAGGCCTTACAGCAGTGTAATTTCTGCTTCAGCATGAAGAAAAGCTTTTAGTGAGATTGCAGTCTCAACCAACAGTTTATACGTGAAGACCTTTCTCCTTCAGAACTGGTTTTACCTCCCTGTTGGGTGCAGGCACTGTACTTCATCCCAGGTCGTGTTGTGTGGGTGCGGTGGCAGCTGGAAGTGCCAGTCGCAGCATGTGGTTTTCGGTGTCGTTACCGCCAAAACTTGCATCAACGTCATGCAGCCACTGACGGTGGCTACTTTCTGTCCCCACGCTTTTGGCAGCAGAATTATAGAACTATAGAACAGTTTGGTTTGGAAGGGACCTGAAAGATCGTCTAGTTCCAACCCCCCTGTCCTGGGCAGGGACACCTCCCACCAGACCAGGTTGCTCCAAGCCCCGTCCAACCTGGCCTTGAACACCTCCAGGGATGGGGCAGCCACAGCTTCTCTGGGCAACCCCGGCCAGGGTCTCACCACCCTCACAGTCAAGAGTTTCTGCCTAATATCTTCGCTAANCTCTCAAATCCATTCTCCACGCAGCCTGGATTTGTGCTTGGGATTGCCCCCACCCACGTGCAGGACCTTGCACTTGGCCTTGTTGAACCTCATGAGGTTCATACCCACCATTTCCAAATCACAAACAAAACAAAAATAAAACGCAGCCAGCCAAGGTGAGGGTCTCAGTGGGACGATGGGAGCCAGGACACTTGGCCTCCAGAGACATTGCCTTCAAGGAGACCAACTCCACCTGAAGCTCTTCTCCAAGGAGCAGGAGATGTGCGTACAGCTTTGTGATCCCTCAGTCAGCTCAGGGGATCCGGGCCCCGCTTCTGGGGTATTAAATAAAGAGCTGAAGGCGTGGGAGGACAACATGGTTTGTGAGAGGTTTCCCACCTGGGGGAGCCCTTGAAACACCATCCCTTTCCCAAAGAAATGTTTCTGTCCTGCTTTTTTAGCAAGAAGAATTCACCATGCCACAGGCAAGCAAACTATGGCACAGCTGCCAGGGACAGCAAGCGGGTAAATTTGAGCATCAAACAGTTGGGTTGTAGGAAAAGGGAGCTGAAGCATTTTGTGAGAGGTACCTACTTGGGGTGGCACCGTCAGATGACAAAGTACCAGCTAGAGCCAGGCCAGCTGGAATTCCCTCTGCCACTTATTTCTTCCTCCAAACAGCATATACAGGACTTTCAGACAGTGAAACTGATCTT
>VYXH01007796.1:0-10139 GCA_013397275.1 Burhinus bistriatus
TACAGAAGAGAGGTGGAAGAGAATGGAATAGTTTTAGATCCTTTGAAAGCAACACATGCTGTTAAAGGGGTAACAGGGCATGAGGTTTGCCACTACTTCTGGAACGTCGATGTTCGTAATGACTGGGAAAGTAAGGAATTGGTTCTTAAGCTTTGCATGTTTATCAGCAAATACATTGTTTGTAACATTGACCTGATACCTGTGCTTGTTTACTGATGGATTTTTTTCCCCCCCCTCTCCTCTTCTAGCAACAATTGAAAATTTCCATGTTGTGGAAAATTTAGCTGATAATGCAATCATCATTTACCAGACACATAAGGTAATAACACTTCAGCCATAAGCATACCTTACTGCGACAGTCTGGGGCACATGTATTCTAATCTTATTCTGAATACTTTAACAGCTTAACAGCTTAAAATACTGTTCAAAACAACAATTCAGAACAAGTTCTCTATTAAACTGCAACTTTGTCAATTTTTCAGACTTGTCTTGATAGCATAATTGGTTGTGCATGTGTCTGCTGAGCTTGTAATAATACATGAGGACTGGTTTTAATCTCTTAAGTATATCACTGCCAGCAAGGCAAGGGTCATCTAAAGCAAACTGAAGCAATAAATCAACACTGACTACAAGGAAGAAACCTGTATCACTGTATCATGTGTTTTGTTGCAATAATCCAAGCTATTGTTGACCTCAATTAGTTAACATACAGATTTGCATTATGAGGTGGTATAATTGCTGCTGCAGCATTTGTTTCCATAAGTTTATTATGTTTTCCCCCCCAACCAGTTCTGGTGTAAATTTACTAAAATGTTCATTTGAATTATAACCCAACAACTGTAACTTAGAGGTTCAAAAAATGGGAATGAAGTGTACTGATTAAGCTTTAATCTTGCATGATTCCAAGTATTAGTATACTCAAACATTAAACCAAATATTTTTCTTTGACAATTTTACCAGTAATGCAGTTACCTTAAAACTTCTGTAACAGAGGACTTGTGATTTTGAGTAAGAAAGTTGTGTAAACTGTATAGTGTTGTGGTAAAAGCTAGAAATTTTTTTTCCCCTATTGAGTGTCAGGAAAATGGCTCTTGTATATTTTCATATTTTATCATTTTGCTTCTGGAACTTTCTCTTAGATATTATCAGTTTACCATACCTGTCTTACTGAAGAAGTAGCTTTTTGAAGTAATGTTTGTTCTAAATATTTCTCTCCCTTGCTTGCTTTCTCTCTGGAGACTTAAGGAACTGTAGATGTATCTATTTATACTTAACCGCTAGTTCAGTTTGTAGCTTACAAGTATTAACTAAAATGTGAACCTGAGGTTGAGGGAATAGGAGGGGAACTGCCTCTTCCTGCTTGTCTACGGAAAAGGGCACTGCAGCTTGGCTTTCTGCATTTCAAAGGCCTTAAACTTTTGCCTTAGTTTTTTTAAAATGAAGCACAGCCGTATAACATGATATGCATCTGTACAACAGCTATGTTCTCTTTCAGTTTTGAAAATGAAATTGCTAACTCGAAGAAACTTTTACTTAAATAACATGACTGACATAGTTTGTGTTGCTTGGTTTTTGTCTTTAACTAAGGATAGTAAGTACTTCATTTGCAAAAATGAAAAAGCTTATATTCAGGTGTTTCTCTGCAGAGGGTGTGGCCAGCTTCTCAAAGGGATGTGCTGTATTTATCTGCCATCAGAAAGATACCAGCCTTCAGTGAAAATGATCCTGAAACATGGATTGTGTGCAATTTCTCTGTGGAACATGACAGTGCTCCTGTAAGTGTTATTTTCATTCTATCAAGTTCTGATTTAAGATAACATATTTCTATTATGGAGTAATGCACATGCAATACTAGTGTGAAGGAGGCGGGGGCATTATGCAAAAATACAGTTTATTTAAACCAGGTGATACAATGACCTGATGAAGGCATTCTGAGCCAAAAGATTTCTCACCTTATCTCAACAGTTGGCAGATCTAAGATGTTGCAGCAGAATGGAAGCAAAATTTTTGGAGATGTGAAAACATTTTTAGGAATTGAGGTTATTTTTTTTTATGGAATCAAATCAATAACTTCTCAGTGTTGCCAGATACAGGAACACGCTTGTATAATTGTAGATACGGAATCTGTTAAACCTTCATCTTACACAGTTCTGACTTGGTTCTGTCAGATAGTAGCAATGGCTGTTTTCTTTGGACTATTTATCTACTGATTGCTTTGCCATAGACTGCTTTACAAGGAAACTGTTACTAACTCATATTTGTAAATGCTGATAACATCATTCCTTAAATGTTTCTTTACTTATTTGTTACAATAATTGAAGTAATTCACTTGTAATGTGTATTGAGCAAGCAGAAACCTGAGATTCAGGCATTTTAGTTTAACCCTTTCCCTGTTCACCGTGTACCTTTCATTTCACTCTCATTCATGGTACATCCATGTAGTGCTAGAATGCAAACTCTCAGAAACACAGCTTCTGGAGTGTATTAGACTTCACAGTAAATTAAAATGTTAGCAGTCAAGTATGCGGAAACAAATTTAGTTTGAGGCTTACAAATGTTTCATTTTTTTGGCAGCTGAACAATCGCTGTGTCCGTGCCAAAATAAATATTGCTATGATTTGTCAGACATTAGTAAGCCCACCAGAGGGGAACAAGGAAATAAGCAGGGACAACATCCTATGCAAGATTACATACGTAGCTAATGGTAAGTCTAAAATTTTTCAGTATACATTCATTATGTATGCTAATTCTGGGGAACTGAATACTGGCAAAAAAAGCTTGATGCATTTTTCTGTTAAATTTATATATAGCATCACAATTCTGGTCTTCATATTCAAAAAGACTTGAAGTAATGTGCTAAATGAATCAATGAATGGGATCATTCATTGTATGGCATTCTGAGAGGAATGGAGAAGTGGTATGTAGCTCAGTCCTAACTGCAGAACCTTGGGGTGGAGGATGGTGGGCAGAAGAAATGCAACTGCAATGACTTGGCCTAGCTTTCAGTTTCAGTAATAGGATGGGTTTTTTCATGTATTGCTCTATTTCCCCCCCCAATTCATCTTGTTGGGCTGCAAAGCTGCTGATAGTAAAGATACAGTTCTTATGCTCAGTGTTAAGAGGGAGTAAATACCTTTTGTGCGAGGATGTTTGCAAGCTATATAATCTAGTCTACTTTTATTTATTTTTTAAATGATAGAATCCTTGGTATTGACTGGAAAGTTATCAAAGCCAAACTGTATTGTTACTGTACCCAGTATTTAGCAGTTTATTGTAGTATTGGAGCTACATACTTATTAGCTCCTCTCCTGCAGCTACAAAACACTTCAAGAGTAGCTCACCTGCTTATTACTTCTAACCACCTATTACATGGCTTACTAAAGAGTCAAAGTCTGAAAAATTGGTTCAGTAAATCTTTGCCATATAGGAGTGATGTAATTTATATTAAATCCTGTACAAATATTACTATATGGTGTTAAACTCTGGGGTAAGCTGCTTTGTTTCCTCTTTAGAAGTTTCCCAATTATTTGTACATTTTCATTGATAAATTCTGAACTGTGATTATATGGGAAGTGGCAGCATTTTCAGCAAAATATTTGCCCTGGAAATTGAAGTGTATTTTAGAATCAGTTCAAATTTTGATTAGTGCTTTAAAAATAATTTGTAAGACATTGGCTGTGTAGCAGTTCTGCAGACAAATGCAGCAGTTATTGAAAAGTTAAGACTGACATCTGTATTCTTTGAGATAAGAAGTAACTCAAGGCTCTTTTTCTGTTGTTTGCTGGAAGTCCTTAGAGAGAGTATCATCTTCCATTTGGGCATTCCCCAAAGATTCATAAGACATGTTTAATGTTTCCGAAATAGTGGCATCATAGAACTGGACTGAGCTTGAGTATTAAGAGTAGAAAGTGCTACAATATAAGCTGTAAGGGCATAAAAAAAAAAAAATCTGCTGATCCTTATTCTTTCCTGTTACTTTGGAAAGAGTTGCAGGAATAACAAACTTAAATTTTCTTTTCTAGCCTTTAGTGGATTTGCTGTATTTCAATATCTGTCTTCCTCTCTACTTCTAGTGAACCCAGGAGGATGGGCACCAGCATCAGTGTTACGGGCAGTGGCAAAACGAGAATATCCAAAATTCTTGAAGCGTTTTACATCATATGTGCAAGAGAAAACAGCGGGAAAGCCTATTTTATTCTAGTATTAGCAGGTATGCATTCATTTTCTTATTCTTGATTCACTATTGTAAATTTAAGGCCAAATAGAAGTATGCAATCTAGAAATGTCTTATGATTAGCATGAATTCAGTGCTTAGTTGCTATGTATGCAATATACCTTTTAAAACATTAATGTAATTCATGTGTATTATTAGCATGAAAAATAAGGGCTGCACAAGTTATCAAGTATTAGTTTTTTTTAGACTTCTAGTTTTATCTAACAAGTTTTTGCATACATGTCTTATTTATGTAGAAGTATAAAAAGATGAAGTATTGTTTTTTTTCTCAGCTATCAGGCATTTTATACTTGTTCTGAAAAGAATATATACTGAAGTTTCTCTAGAGCCTCATGAGGTTTTGATATCTTAAGTTCTATTTATAATTGTATAATTGATAAAATATGATGGTCAAAGTAGTCTTTTTATATTGACAGAATAGTTTTGATCTAGGATTATTAATGAAACTTTTCTGACAGACCGTTGTCAATTACTGGAGTATTTAAAAGGCAGTGACTTAAATTTTTAGCCTTTCTGATGAGCCTAAGAAACAAAAGGGATTTACAGAAACATTCTGAAGTCAATGGATGTATTTTTAATGGTATAGGTCATTGGGCTAATCTAAAATGATTTTAACATTTAAATGATAATTTGACATTAGGAGAGGATTTTTCATCACTTCTGGGGCTGTCTGAATCTGTCAAACATAAGCCTTAGTGCTAAGTAAGGCTTTGCTTAATTTTTGTTAGTGTAGACTCTTGCTATATACTACTTTATGTATAACTATAGTGTCAAACTATCAAATTCCATTTGGTAGTTACAGTATTACAGCATGATCTGAAAATGAGTTTTTATCACTTTTTCTATGTATGACATAGAAGCCAAAAATAGAGGTAGCCTATGTCAGGCTCCAAAAGTCTTACTCATTTGATCCTTCTTGTACCAGGTAGCCTTGTAATGATTCCCATTTTCAATTGTGTATTGTTAGAGAACTGGTGTAGGTGAACCATTAAAAACATAACTGTCGTGAGCCAACAGTTCAAATGTGATCATAGCAGTGCTGATACTGATTAAGGTGTTTAACAAGTTCTTGTTTTCCTATTAGTGTTCAAACTTTTCAGTTCTGTGTTTTTATCTTCACTTCCCTGCAGCAATCGGAACAAGACTGGGTGAGCATTCCACGTGGGAGAAGTGACCACGCATAGAGCACTCCATGCTGGAACGGAGGATCTACAGTCTTTTTATGGCCCAAGTTCTAGGCTTTGTATGCTGAAGTGAAGAAGTGTTGCAACACCATGAGGCTGAATATTTAACACTAGCACTCTCCTGCTAACTCTTCTTGCTGAATCAGTGTGTAATTATAAGTACATGGATTGATAACATGTATATGGCTCTATTTTTATTTGCTTGCTTTAGAAGAGGAAGAACGCGTACAACTTTGAATCACCAATGTGGGTCACTGCTTTAATTTTAAACAAGTTGCAGAATTTCACTGTCAACCTTCCTAAGATACTCGCACAGTTTTTGTGCATGTCTAAAAAGCACAAAAGACAAATGCACATATAGCATACTGTATGTGCTTTATATGCACAAAAATCTATGTGGTATTTTGGGGGGGGAGGGAGGACTTCAGTAAAGCCTAGGTGACTTATTGGCAGATTCTGTTTTGTTTTGTATAGTCATAGTTCATTGCTGCTCGTTTCTGTAATGAATCATCTTGTTACATAAAATATCAGTTAATAACTGAGGGCTGTCAATATCCTTATGACTTTGCCTTTTCTATTGTCTTACTCTTATGAAGATCTTTGGCTCTGAAGGAGTAAGAATGTGAAAAGCTTTATTTTTTTTCCAGATATCTTATTATTTCTATTGTATTTTTTAGTTATGTAATATGTGCTACAGAATCTTTGTTATTAAACATGATCCAGAAATTTCTAGGAAGATTCTGTATGAGAGGGCAAGACACTGCCTGAAAGCCGGAAGTCATCTGTCCATGCTGTATGTGGACCGCTTTCTTGCATGATATCCAGGGCTTTCCCAAAGCTGTGAGAAGGTACACTATAATATATTGAAGTAATTTGGACTACGTAAGACAACATTCCCAGTCTAGAATGAAGATGAGTACATTATTTTCAGATCCTGCATGTGTTTTCCTTATCTTAATAAAGCCATGCTATGAGGTTCATGTAGAAAATGATTTGCCTCTTGATTAAAACCCATCAGAGCTATAAGGATGCGTAGTTCTTATTGGAAAGTTCCCTTTAGTTGCTGTGAAAATTTAAGTGTCAGATATTTGCCTGCCTTTGATTCTGGAGGCGCTCATTAGGAGAGGACTGTGGTAGACTGGTATTGACTCTGAGGTCTTTTATCCATGTCCCATAGTTGGAAACTCTTAAGAGACTGCTTAGTGTTTCACTAACCTGTGTTTCTCAAGAAAAAGGTTTCAGATATATATTTTTTTTAAAGAAAGCTGAAAATCTTATCTGATATAGTACGGTAGGTGCCTGAAAATAAATATAATATAGTAACTTAATGAAGATTTGGTAAATGATTAAATGTGATCTGCGCAGTGTTGAAAAACTTTATCTGTTCATCTTCTCTCTAGAGATTAAATCATACATAACACATAATTACACATGCGTGCAGATTTCATTCTCCATAACTCTTCCCTTTTTATTTGCCTTTCAACTAATGGTGTGCATGGAATATGCCTTATTACAGAGTTATTCTGTTAATTTGAATATGTAGAAAAGTGCCTATATGGTAATGCTAGTAAGGCAAGTAAGATGAAAATTTGTACATGTTTACTGTATCACCAGTGAGCATTTATATAGTGATGTTAAACAAAACAAAACCAAAACTTATACCTCAAATGCACTTCATCTTTTTACAATCAACAAAGCAGTGGTTCATTCCACCATAGCCACTGATGGGAACTTTAAAAAAAAATTTTAAAAAAATCCAAAATATAAAGAGTTTAACTCCTTATTTGCCATTCCTGGTAATTGTTAGAACACAGGTGTGTTTATTAATTTAATTGGATAGCTTTATTTTACAATGTATGGAAAGTTTACAAAGCAGTATATAAATCTTATATCATTAGTTACATTTGCACTAAATGTGATGTACTTTTGCAGTTTATTCTGTAAATAAAATTAAACTACAGATACTATTTGTAAAGAATATTTTACTTTTAGATAAAGGCACTGGTACTTCACTACAGCTAGCCCTGCCCAATCAGAGTTGTAAGAGGCTTCTTAAAGAATACGGAAGGAGTTATAAGATTGAGAAAATGGGTATTAATTGACCTCTTTAAAAATAAATTTAAAAAAGGCAGTTCTCTGCAGGCCTCTCAGATTGTCTGTGTGAAAGCAGCCATTAGATCCTTTCTTCTGGAAGGAATCTTGCTTTTGCAGTTTTATAAAATTTGCCCTGTCTGAGCACATCCCTCTTTTCAGTCACTGCCATGTATCTGTGCACTCTGAGTTCACTTCTTTCTGTTAATGGATTGGTAGTATTTTTACAGCTGTGGTGGTCTTTGCAGAAGCAGCTCCTGACTCTAAAATGGATATTTTTATAAGCTGAACCAATTTGAAGGGCTGAGAATGCAGCAGTCTTCTCTGTCAGATATCGTTCTCTGAATATCTGTGTCCGTTTGGAGAATTCGGATGTTGCCAAACTAGATCTGGAGGAAATAACTTGATAGGACTTATATTGGGAATGAGGACAAGATGGTTGTTGTTATCCTGTCTGAGAACCTGAACATCTTATTTTGACAAGTTTATCTGTGACAAATGTGATACGCTTTGAAGGAAAAAAAAAAAAATTGCCATTTACTTAATTGGGCTAAGCTGGTTTATATGAAGTTGTGCAGATTCTCTTTAATCAGATTGTCCACCTGTATTTTTGTCAAGTTGTACAGATAACGCTGTATTTGAATTACCACTGTTCATCTACAGACTTAAAACATGAATGATATTTTTGAGTACCTTGAGTGTGTAGAGTGTAACTGTTCTATAATAGCTCTATGATCCTAATGATAAGTTTTAAAAATTAAAAGAAGTTGGCTCTTCCATGTTACAATCACAAATTTAAACCAGTATTTAAAAGTTAAAAGTATTAAAAAATATGAAGAAAAATCCTGGTTTGTAGTTATTTTTAACTTTCAGTGCTTTGGAGAAACTTACTTAAAATATTTTATCTTTAACCAATTTTTAGATAATGGATAAAGTTATATACAATATTACAACATAAGGAAGACATTTAACAGGAAAGCAGTTTGCTTGTATTACTGAGGTTACTGAGATGAAAACTTGAATGCCACATTAGTTTATATATCAAAAAGGTCATCTTGTGCTAGCATATGAGGCATGTTAAAAGATGTTCCTGTACAGTATAGTCTTAATATAGAGCACTTCCAAAGTATTTCAGCTCTTGTCTTTGTTCGTACAGAATTAACAGCATTATGGAATTTCCATGGGAAAAATAGAGATCCAGGACTGAGGAGTGCCAGAGGATAGACGTGGATTTTTCTAAAGTATGAAGAATTTTTAAGAACAGAGATGAGCTTCTGTAGAGCAAGCTTTCTTAATAGCAGAAATAGCTAGTGCCTCATGGATCAGTAGCAACCCTAGCTTTATTTCTTCTGCAGGAATTTCTACTTTTCATATAGTAATCAGTAAAGTTGTAGAAACCTTACAAGTATGCAAGACTGGAGGAACAGTTTGAAATAACAGAAGGCATTATTTGCACAGAAGAAAACTTAAGCTTAGCTGTTATCAGGCTTCAGGTAATACATTGCAGCAAATACAGAGTCCTGAGGTAAGCCCTGCCCTTGAAGAATGCAGCTGGTGTAGCTGGCAAAAAGAAATCCCTCAAGATAAAATAAAAAGAATACAGTCATATTCTTGGTCCCATAAATTACGCATGCAACTTAAAAAAAAAATACGTACTTTCCAGTAAGGAGAGGTCGAGCATTTCTGTAGCTGTCTGTATAACTACAATAAAATTTGACCCTAGCTATAATGAATAATAATTAGTTAGGGTTATGCCATGGAATTTACTGGTGTGTTTTACTAATACTATTGCTATTATCTTAGTCTCCAGCTATAAAAGCTAAGTTTTGTAGGACGAGAAAAGTGTATTTCATTAGATAAAAGGGATACACACCTTGAGCATCGGGTGCCCGAAAGTGTCCATTTTTCTTCAGCTGTAACCATTGATGCAGTAAGCTTTTTTTCTCTGCACATCTGCTTCTTCTGTGCATAGGCTACAGCTAGAATAAGAAAGGCTGGTAATGTGTATTTTTTAACGTTTAAAAATGTGCAATTTTTAAGGTTTAAACTAATTCTCCTTAAAAGGAACTATTTTAAACGATCATTTATTTTTGGGAACTTAGACCAAACAACAGTCAGACCTGTTGTCATGTAAAGTGTAAAAACTTCAATTACAAATTTTCCATTCAATCACAGAATGGTAGGGGCTGGAAGGGACCTCTGGAGATCATCTAGTCCAACCCCCCTGCCAGAGCAGGTTCACCTAGAGTAGGTTGCACAGGATGGCGTCCAGGCAGGTTTTGAATGTCTCCAGAGTCGGAGACTCCACCACCTCTTTGGGCAGCCTGTTCCAGTGCTCTGCCACCTTCAAAGGAAAGAAGTTCCTCCTCATGTTTAGATGGAACTTCCTATGGTCAAGTTTGTGCCCATTACCTCTTGTCCCATCACTGGGCACCACTGCAAAAAGACTGGTCCCATCCTCCTGGCACCCTCCCTTTTAGCATTTATAAGCACTGATGAGATCCTCTCTGAGTCTTCTCCAGACTAAAAAGGCCCCAGTCCCTCAGCCTTTCCTCAGAAGAAAGATGTTCCAGTCCCCTAATCATCTTTGTAGCCCTCTGCTGTACCCTCTCCAGCAGTTCCCTGTCCTT
>VYXH01007796.1:21286-32297 GCA_013397275.1 Burhinus bistriatus
ATGCAGCCTGTGTTGTATGTTCAATTATAGACTGATGGGCATTACCAAGACCAAACATGGGAGGCAGACTACAGGTGAGGAAAAGCGGTGGGGGTGGAGGAAATTTTTGATAGGTTTCCAGGACCTGTAGCAGGGTACTGACTAACAGCTTACCCACTTTGCTGTTACCATGCACTATGGTATTAAAAGCCCTGGTAAGAATTTCAAATAGTTCTTGATGTGGTACTGATGGGTTCTTTTACTCTTCCAGCTTAAACTGTCTTGCAAGAATATACAGTACTGTGTATTTTGATAAAATTACATTTTCCGGGTGAAAGCAGTTTTTAAAATTCAGGTAGCAATTTAACAGGTTAAAAAGCACCTTTGAAACTTGCATTTTGGTGGACATGGGAGAAACTGCTACAAGTATAATAAACAGTTTCCTGGAAGACAGGAGAAATCCCCAAAGCAGAAGGTATTGCTAATGCTGCAGTGAATTAGTTCTCCCACCTGGACACTGCGTAATTCGGAGTTGAGGAGAATAAATGAGGGCAGGCTGCTACAAACCACGCTGAGAAGTCCCAGTCTCATAGCTCCACTGTGTTTAGTGCTGTAGGCCAGTCATATTTTCCTTAAACCCCTTATTTTATGTTGGCTAGTAAGGTATGAAGTAAGCTTGAAGTATCACAATTAAGCCAATACATTTTCCATTGTTTTACTGAAACTTAAAAAGTAGTTCTGTACCAAAATGTACACAATTTAGTATTAATACAAAATGTTAATTCTGCAAGACAGAATGTCAGTTAAATCCACCAAAATGAACACTGAACCACCATTTATTGCCAGAACAGTGTTACTTTAAATAAAGATCACTGAATGAACATAGAAACAAAGTAGTTCCACCTTTCCTTAAATAAAATGGTAGCTATTAGCAACAATACTGCAGGAAGATATACATTCATGATATTTACATGCTATCATAACATATCTAGCATGTAGTATGTCTTCATGCTTGCACATTAGCTTTATGAGCTCATTACAATGATATTAATGTGTTGATGTGCTATAAAACAACCCATCATGATTTATATCAAATTTGCACATTAGAAAAGCACCTCTGCTAGTCACCCCTTTAGGAATGCTGCCGCGTTCCTGTAAGAAACCCAGTCCAATCCACTGATTCCACCCCAAAAAAAACCCCAAACAAAAAAACCCAAACTAAACCAAACAATCCCCAACATCAAGCATATAAACAGTTTTCCTCCTGTGATTTAGCGAGGCAGGGCAATGCAGTGACCACTACTGCCACAGGTGAATCAAACTAGAATACACCTGGGTTTTCTGTATTACATTAAGAACACCTGAGACTGCATCACTGGTCCAAGTACAGTATTTTAATACAAAAACTGCTTGTTGCATTAACATGTCATTTCACTGAACCCCCTTAATTAGTACTTTTCATTGAAAAAAGGATAAGATTTCTTCTTAAAATAAATAATCCCCCTCAAAAAGAAAGTTTAAAAGTAATTAAAACATAAAAAACCCTAGTGTTAAAGAACAGTGTGATTTTCTGGCTTCATGTTGTCTCAGCTTAAGCAGTGGATACATACCTATTCCTGGGGAGTAAGTGTCAAACACTTAAAAAAATAAAATAATAATTAGGAATATACAAACACACTGTACCTTAAGAGACACCTTTTAAAAGAAGTGTAAACATCTGTTCTTGACTTCTGTTGTTTGAATGCACTTCCATAAAAAAACAGTTTTGAGAAACTGCATTTGCTTAAATTACTAACCTGTCTGGCCTGTAACTGGTTTTGGAGTTACCAGTTTCAAAATCTATTTTTTTTTACCTGAACAAAGTAACAAAACAGTTGAAGACACTGGTTTTCCCTACTTCAGTACAGATTATATTTAACAGTTCAGAACTTCATAGGTCACAAGTTTTCTGTAAAGGAATAACCTAAATTGTGGAGTTAGAACAGTGAATGCTGCTTAGCTGAAGCAGCAGCAAATTAAGTACTATATACTAGACAGAGGTTTCTACAAAACTAGTATGATTCAATAGAATTGTCTTATAGCCTAAGACCTAAGTTTTGCATGTGAACAAAATTAAAATTGGGAGTTCATGGAAAGTGATTAGGCTTGCCATCACTTTAAGAAAACATGCTTGTCTAACCAGAAAATAAAGATGGCAAGGACCAGTGCATTCAAGTCAAGATTAAACCAACTTTTTTTTTNGCAGGTTCCCTGAAGATCTTGTAGATTTATTTTTGACCTAATAAAAACATTGAGATAACTACATTAGGTAGTGAAAATGTTACACTGCTATTATATGTTGCAATTAGTCATGTAATTATTATTGAATCTTGTGTCCTTGGAAGGAGGGCAAAACAGCAGAGAGAGACAAGACAAGAATTTTTCCATTTCTTACCTATTGTGGATCATGTGGCTTTTGACTAGATGCCCAGCTGCAAGAGCTGCCATTAGTGATAATTCCCCTGCCATCACTGTAGCACAAACAATTTTAGCAAGCTGACGGGCATTTTCACCAGGGTTATCTTGGCTTGCACCTTGAACCCCTAACATCTGAAGGGAAAAATATGCAATGTTATGCTATGAAATCTACATAAATTTATGCTAAATTTTAAAGTAAGCCTTTCCAAATTATATCCAATCAACTAGCTTTAAGTCTCTTTATTATTAAAGATCTTGAGCTTTAAAAACTAGGTATATGAAAACAATTAGATAATTCTAAAAATTTTAATGTCAAATCCACCAAGTTTCAAGAAGCCCCATTCCTACATTACTCGGACACAACACAAAAGCAAGCTTTGATTTAGGAAGCTAAATTGCTTTAAACTTTCTGCTTTCTACCTGCAGGCAGGCCTGCTGCGGAAGCAAGTTGGTGCCTCCACCAACAGTTCCTATTTCTATAGAAGGCATTGTGCAGCTGATATACAGGTCTTCATTGGTAAAACCAGTTCGCTCCATCAAAGTGATGCAATTAGAGCTGCCCACGTTCTGCGCAGCATCCTTTAGATCAGGAAGAAGAAACNAACGTACAAAGTACATCACATCACTTTTCAGCTTGGTAGTTACCAGGAGCTTACTAGTCAAAATAATCTCAACCTGTAAAAGACTGACCCTTTAGAAAATGATGTGTAAGAGTAAGAATTCCAAAGCCACGTTCAAGACTTCTGACAGGACTTCTTTCATGAAGTCATCTCTAACCACTGAAGAAGGTCAAAGGCGTAAGTAGTCTCACACAAGTCCATTGATCTCTCAAGTTTATCAGAGTTCATTGAGTTGAAAGTGATTTTCATTCTAAACTTCACAGATTTTTATATTTTTTTCCCCTGTGCACCTGGTCAGTTGCTAGAACAATTCTTCATTTCAAAGCTGTTTTAGTATTCAAGCCGCCTTCTTAGTGCAGGTTCCCTGAAGATCTTGTAGATTTATTTTTGACCTAATAAAAACATTGAGATAACTACATTAGGTAGTGAAAATGTTACACTGCTATTATATGTTGCAATTAGTCATGTAATTATTATTGAATCTTGTGTCCTTGGAAGGAGGGCAAAACAGCAGAGAGAGACAAGACAAGAATTTTTCCATTTCTTACCTATTGTGGATCATGTGGCTTTTGACTAGATGCCCAGCTGCAAGAGCTGCCATTAGTGATAATTCCCCTGCCATCACTGTAGCACAAACAATTTTAGCAAGCTGACGGGCATTTTCACCGGGGTTATCTTGGCTTGCCCCTTGAACCCCTAACATCTGGACAGAAAAATATGCAATATTATGCTACAAAATCTAAGTAAAGTTATGCCAAATTTAGTATTAAAAGTAAGTCTTTATAAATTATATCAAATCAACTAGCTGTAAGTCTCTTTAATATTAAACATCTTAAGCTTTAGAAACTAGATACATGAATATAATTCATTAGATAATTCTAAAGTTTTCATGTCAAATCCACCAAGTCTCAAGAGGCCCCACTCCCACGACATTACTCAGACACAATATATGCAACATGAAAGCAAGCTTTGATTTGAGAAGCTAAGTTGCTTTAAACTTTCTGATTTATACCTGCAAACAGGCCTGCTGTGGGAGCAAGTTGGTGCCTCCACCAACAGTTCCTATTTCTATAGAAGGCATTGTGCAGCTGATGTACAAGTCTTCGTTGGTGGAACCAGTTCGCTCCATCAAAGTGATGCAATTAGAGCTGCCCACGTTCTGCGCAGCATCCTTCAGGTCGGGAAGGCGAAACCAAATAAAAACAAAACACTCAACTAAGTGTTTGGTTAAGAATTACTGAACTAAAGAAAACCTGAATTGGTGTAAAACGAACCTACCTGACCACAGGCAATGTAGATAGCTGTCACAATGTTTGCTGCATGTGCATTGTAGCCACCTATGCTACCAGCCATTGCAGAACCCACCAGATTTTTGTTTATATTGACTTCAACTATATCTTCTGTAGTTGTCTTCAATACCTAGACAAAGCAATACACTTTTACTACACCATTCCTTCGGCAGGAGTAGAAATACTCTATTTATGGTTAATAAGCCCTTGTCCCTTGTTTGCTTCGATACGGAATTTGACTCAATCGTTGCCCTAGATACCTGCTTCTATTTTTGTTCAAAAGGCGCCCTTTCAAATGCAGGCTGCATTGCCCAAGTAACAATGGAAAAGTCAGTACGATGAGTTTGGACTTGCACAGGCCTTTAAGAAAAGCTCACCAGCTACCTTCTCTGTTTCAAATTCTCATTTATCTTCAGAATCACAGAATCGCAGGGGTTGGAAGGGACCTCTGGACCCCCTGCCACAGCAAGTTTATCTACAGCAGGCTGCACACTCCAGGCAGGTTTTGAATGTCTCCAGAGTCGGAGACTCCACCACCTCTCTGGGCAGCCTGTTCCAGTGCTCTGCCACCCTCAAAGGAAAGAAGTTCCTCCTCATGTTCAGATGGAACTTCCTATGTTCAAGTTTGTGCCCATTACCTCTTGTCCCATCACTGGGCACCACTGCAAAAAGACTGGTGCCATCCTCCCGGCACCCTCCCTTTTAGCATTTATAAGCATTGATGAGATCCCCTCTGAGTCTTCTCTTCTCCAGACTAAAAAGACCCAAGTCCCCCAGCCTTTCCTCATAAGAAAGATGTTCCAGTCCCCTAATCATCTTTGTAGCCCTTTGCTGTACCCTCTCCAGCAGTTCCCTCTCCTTCTTGAACTGGGGAGCCCAGAATGAAACAAACAAAATCAACTTAGCAGAAATATCCCATTAATTCACCTTGACATGACAGCAACATTGCTTCCAAGTTGCTCCAGACACTAAACACTCCCCAGTTTTGCTCCGTGTAAGAATATGGAGCTAAACTGAAGAGTTCAAATAAAGCACTGTCCTATATTGGTAAGTAAACACTGTGCACAGTAATATCAAATTAAGTGAAACATTTATACTATACTGACTGTATTTTGAAACCTTCAGATAAGAGATTCACACTGAATTTAGTATAAAAATGATCAAAGAGAACAAAAAAAGATAGTGCTGTGAGCATAATTTAAGATACTCCAGTGTAGTAGAAACAGCAACTGATGACAGAGATCTGCACAAAGTCTACTACAATGACAAAAGTTTTAAACTTTATGTATTAGAGTTTAATGTAAGCAAATGTAGTGATGTACATGGTTGGGGAAAACCAGCCCAAATTTACCTAAAAACTATACATGCCCATTACAAAATGACTGGCAGACTGGCTTCCCATTACTACTCTGGAATGAAATCTTGGGGTTATAATACTGCCACTGAATCAGCTATAAAAATACAAACAATTTGAAAATTAGGAAACTACTAGGAAGCAAATCCAAAAGACACAAATTATGTCAATATATAAATCCAGCCTGCACACAGACTTTGAATACTGTGTCCAACTCTGTACCCAGAGTTCTAGAACTGAAAAAGATCTCAATATAAGGATGTTCATGGACATGCTAGAATAGTCTTTTTACTCATTCCTCATAGAGAAACTAGTACTTTTCAGTCTGAAAATGAGAATAGCTGGGAAGCTGGAAAGGCTGTGTTAGAGCTATAAAATCTTGAGCAGTAGACTGAAGATAAAAGTATCTCTTCCAGTACAATACTAGGGCATCATCAAATGGAATCAACAACAGGAAGGAGGTAGTTCTCACACAAGGTGTAGCTCCACTGTGGAATTCTGCCTGGAATACTAGTGCTAAAAGTTTACATAGTTTCACAAAAGGGACTGGACAAATTACTGAGGGAAAACAAACAAACAAAAAATCAAATACGAAAGCATCAATTCAGAAAATCTTGAACAAGTTGATGGAAGACTATGCTGAGTATGGTGTAGTAAACACATCCCTGGATATTGTCTCTTACGGCCAGTGCTAGTGACCAGGTAACAGGCAATGGATTTGGTCTGACACACGCAGCCACTCTTCTGGGCTCAGGCAGAAGAGAATCTAAGATAGCTCTGATGACGCAGCACAAGTTTGCCAGCAGCTAGGACTAGCACTGGTTGTGAACATTACCCTTCATCATGCAAGATGCTAATGCAGCTTTGGAATTAAGTGATGCACCTGATTATCTGTTTTCATTGTAGAAGGAGGCATATAAACTTTGAAGAGAATGACAGGTTTGTGCAGAGACAAGAAATGAGTGAAATGGTCAAAATGACTGGGTTTAATGACAGGCAAAACCCCATATGTAAAAATCTGTCAAACTGTGGCATAATTTTTCAAAGGTCAAAAGCAAAAATCCTTCAACTAGATAGGCATAATTAAATATATGTACGTTATGTCAGAAGAGAGAGTGAAAGGAAAAAAGTATCTACTTTGTCAGGAAAACTGGCTTATCCTACAGCAGTACTGGAAAATACAGGTAGGAATTATCCTTACCTGGAAAACAACTTACAGTTAGTATTTATGATGTAAGATAGGTGTCAGTTTTGTAAAATGTATGCATTTTTATAAACAAGTAAAACAGAGCACTTACTTCTTTAACAACTTTGGCTGGAATGACTGCTTCGCAGACAACAGACTTCCCTCTTCCTTCTATCCAATTTATAGCAGCAGGTTTTTTGTCTGTACAATAGTTGCCACTAATAGCTATAACCTGGAGATCAGGGAACTCTTCATTCAACCTTGCCAGTGCTTTTTCAGTACCCTGTTAGAAGAGAAACAGATAAAAGGCTAGTATACCATTACAGTTGCAAAACAAATGCAAGCTACTCAAGGACAGTGGAATGGCTAGATTAAGTCTAGTCAGATCATCAGTTATAGCTGAAGACAAGAACATAACTTCAGGAAGAAACCTGAAACAGGAAAAAAAAAAATTATCACTGTTTTCCCACTTTGGGAATTATATGGAGAATAACTGGTTCTTCCCAATATGTATGGACTATCTGGATACACTCTAGGTGCATGGGCATATGCTTACCATACGGAAGATACAACATGAACCAAGTCAAACACTACAGGCATGAAATTAATTCATTTTGGATGTAGTGCAAAGAGCTTCTCTACACTAGGAAATCAGACAGAAGGTCTTCTATATTTGGTACCGGTCTATGACCAGACCCATTTAGGTAATAGTTCTGATAGACATAAATTTTATATAGAATAGGCAATCAGTATTAATCTCAAACAGCAGAAGGCATCCTCTCAACCTACGGATCATGTCTCAGGTTCTTCTACATGTTTACATAAAAAATACAAACAAAACTAGAGAACACCCCTCTGCTGCCACTCACCAGATTCCTAATCTTTTATTTACAATGAAGTAATAAACACAGTATCAGATTAATTACTGCTGGATTAAATCTTTGGCCAAGAGCAACAGAGCAACAAGTTTAACTTCCATATGATCAAGAATACCTTCTTTAAATAATAATAGAAAAAAATTCAAATACAAAGTTACTGTTTTCTTTCATTGTTCTCATCCTATTCTTGTTTACACTTGACAAGGTCAAACACTTTTATTATTTTATAGCACTGCAAACAGCACTGTCTTATCTTTCTGTCTTCACATGCCAGGTAGTCACAGATTGGTAGGCTATTTATTTTTAAAAGAAATACATGTTTATTAAAAAGACTTAAGGGGACTGGTTCTTACTTTTGAAATCATATTCATTCCCATTGCATCCCCTGTTCCAGACTGAAAACGGATATAAAGGTTGCGACCAGCCAAACAGATGAGAAGTTTTTGTAGGCGGGCAAACCTGCAAGAAAATTTAACTATTACTTACAGTCCTCAAGGGAAAAGTTTAAATTAGTTTTAAGTGGAAAAATGACAGTAAATCATTGCAGATAGCACTGTTAGCTATAGTGTGTTCCTCCTCCCTCAGCACATGAAAAACCCTTCGGCTACCATGCACATAGCTCTGTCAAGTAAATACTTTAAAAATTTTCACTGCCTTTTTATGTTTTCTGTCCCTGGAATTCATGAAATAAAATATCCTGAAGTGCTAACATAAATTTAATTCATTGATAGCCCTTAAAATGTCTGACTACGAGGTATAAACTAATAATGAGGCCTTTGCAAATTCTTATGTCAGTTTTAACAGCACGGCAAAACCCATGCTATTTTTGACAACACTGCAAGCTCCACAAGTCAAACAAAACCCACGAAATACTGCATTTAAACAGTAGCATGAGTCTCTTCTGGCCAAAATACACATATGTCCTTGGCTGACATTTGTAAGATTGGTAAGAAACAAAACTGATAAGGAAATCTCTCTCTGAATCCTCCTAAAGAAAGCAAGTAATCATAAGCCTTAGAAAAAACTCTGGGGCTTGAAAGAAGACTTATTCTTAATACTGTTCTATGTTTTTTAGCATTTCAGTTCTAGTATTAGTTTATTGTGTATCCTCTGGAACCTCACAAATTAAGTTATTAACATCAGTAGTATCACCTGAAAGGCTAGATTCCAAACTTTGAATTACTTTTTGCATAGTAACTACTAAAAATCCAAGTATGCTTTTATGTTTATACTTAAACACTTAGACAAAATAAAAAATTATTTAAGTATTATGCAACGGAAATGTATTTGTTGCTAAGATACAGTTGTTTACCACCTGTCATTGGAAAATGTTTATTACAAGCCTTGGTACATAGCCAGAGTGACTCTTGTTCTCTTAGATTCCCACTACATGGGATAGCCAAAATGAGTATGTAATTTTCTGTATTGCAGTATGCAAAAAAATCAATTAGGAGCTTTCCACCATCCACAGAAGTCTTATATCGGGAAATAAGACTGGAATAGCCATTGTACTAACCTACTTGTGCTGTCAAAAGCTTCCTTCATTATTTTAAAGCCTTCAGGGCTTTCAAGCCAAACTTTCACTTCTGCAGCCTGGCAAGCAGTGGGCAACCTTACAACAGGTCCTCGAGTCATCCCATCTGCCAGAATGCGGCTACTTGCTCCTCCACCAAGCTAAAAATTAAAGCAGAAGGGAAAAAAATTACGATCACTGAAAGTGAATTTTAGTTTTTAGGAATTCAAAAACATGCCTTTATCACCCCAAATATGTTTTATAATATAGAAAGTTTTTCAAGCTAGTCAAACGATACTTACATATATTGCTCTACATCCTCTGTTTGTGCTTGCTACAAGACATCCTTCTGTTGTTGCCATTGGTACCTGAAACTCTTTGTTATCCAAAAAGAGTGGCCCTGCTACGCCTACAGGAATAGGCATATATCCAATCACGTTTTCACAGCAAGCTCCCATAACCTTACAAAAATAATACAAAACGTATCATTAAGGTTACACTACAGTGGTGTGGGTACAGCACGCTGCATACTGTGCCTGTGATTACAACAAGGTATCTTAGCAAAACCCCCACAACTCTACCCATAAAGCAACCAATTCCCACCTGAAAAAGTTAACAGCTACAGCTATCAACGGCTAATACTGTTCAAGTCTAGTATTTGGCAGATGTATTGAATCTTAAGTCTTAAACACTATTAAAAATACCTAACACTTAAATGCATTTTAAATAAACTTCCATTTTACCGTGAGCTCAAGGTAATATTATCATTCAGTTCAGCTGAATGATAATAATCATTCAGTATTAGCAGAATTCTGCATTTCTGAGATAAGGCAGCTGCATACTTTGATAGGAAATACCTTTTCAGTAAGCTACAAAACTTACCCACCTCCCTAGGTTTAAAAACGTCAAGGGCAATAAAAGGTAGTGCCTTACATTTGCCTTTTTTTTTTTTTTTTTTACTTCTACATCAGTTTTGACCAAGCTCCTTGGTAATTCATATACATCATTTCGAGCATGTATTTCATGTATTTGGAAAATGGTTTTACAGCAAGTTTTGCTTGTCTGCCTTTTACTTACCAAAGAATAATTATAATTCCTATAAGGAAGATATTGCAAAGATGAAGGTTCAGGGAGTTTCTTAGATAACATCTGTCTGCGAATGGACACACCTCGCTCCTGAGTTTCCATCACGGTTTCCAGTTTGTATGCAGGAATATGCTTAGCATTAACTAAGCTGATGACCTCAGCATCAGTAAGGAATTTTGCTCCTTTCTGGAAACGTAAAGGGTGAGGAGAGAAAGTACAGATTCCCTTGGTGAAAATCCTTTTAAATGTTTCCAAACAAAAAAGGGTAACAATTTTACTTTGACATTATCATAGCACATCTAAAGGAACTAACTGCCAATGTCAGGTTTTATAGTAGGCCAGGATATAATCAAAAAGTTTTTACCGAGACACCCACTTATACGCATACATGATGAAGCATCAATGACTTGGTATGTCATGAATGATGAAGCTGCTTCCCCCTCTCCCCTGGCCCCAGCTGACTGGAGGAGAAGTGACTTATGAAAGGACTTTGTTTTAGTCACGACCCCCTAACCAAGTTATTAAAGCCATGTAATTTTCGGAAGAATGGCATTACAATCAATAGGATAATTTAAAAGCTGGAAAATGAACTGTAAGAATTCTTAAATCAGATGTTGCAGTAGAGGTTAAAAAAAAAAAAGTTATTTTT
>VYXH01007797.1:0-17207 GCA_013397275.1 Burhinus bistriatus
ATTTAAATGTATGCTTAATTTCTCATCAGATTACTTGTAATATATCTATATGTAATTTACAATGTATTTAAAGAAAATTACAGGTGTAGTCCTCGGTTTCAGGAAATTGAATAGTAACAATTAATATATTCTTTCTCCAAAACATAGTAAGCTATTAAAATAAGTACACTTTAAAAAAATCTATGCTTGTTTAGTTTGGGTTTTTTAATGAACTTTTCTGAACTGGTGTTTTTTCTTATTGCTTCTATATTTTCAATTATTACAGTGAGCTAGAGCACTGGTTCTAAAGCATTTTTTGTTCAGTCCACAGATGTGGTTTTGACAGAAGATTTATTTGACTGCTGGTTTTTTGGAAGCCAATCTTTTGTTTAGTTGTCACCCATATCAAGCACAGTCCACTTAACCTTCGATGTGTATCAACCATGCATCTAAGGAGGAGTGGGAATGTGAAGTATTTTCATTGCTTCTAATGGCTCATATTCAGTTGTTGTCATTGTCTGATATTACAGAGGAAATTAGGGGGAAAGTTCTAACTCTTGACTACTTCTGATTTCCCCCGTTTGAAAAAAGAATAAAAATGTTTCTTGATCCCTGCAAATGTTTTTTTAAAATCTTTGGAAGGAATAAGTGGTCTATTATAATATATGCTCCTTTGTTTTCTGCCATATAAACTTAACAATAGAATTTCTTTACTGCTCTATCTCATTTTACTCCAATGCAACTCAACACACTTCAAGAGATGCTTCTTTTCTTGTTACACAGCTTTCCTTGTTAATGACACGAGTGAAAGCTTTAACAGCGGAATATCATCAATGGCAAACAAGAAGTCCTGAATGTAAGTAATTTCATCCATGTAAGTTATACATATCTAAACTTCTGTAAAGTCTTTTATCTAGGCATCTTAAACTGTGTACATACCAAATGTCTGCTGATTGTATTTTTCATACTATAACTATTTAAAAATTAAATACTTCCCACAGTAGCATATGTTCCATTTCTATATTCTTTTTGGACTTCAGTTCTAAGTGAACTTAGAATTCAAAGTAAATTCTACTATAACTTAATCTTATTATTCTGAACAAATAAATGCATGATTCATATCACCATTCATCAGTCAGTTAATGGAAAAATAACTGTTAGCAGATCTCCTAACAAAAGTTCATTATGCTGTTACCATCCTTCAGGTTTCTTGTTTCAGTAATCATTTCTTCTGTCTTTCATTTTTATTTCCTTTCTAGGACAGAACTAGTTTGGTAAAGAATTGTCGTCTTTTTTGCTTTTAGGAAGCTGATCTTTTATCTTTGCAAGTATTGCTAATAAACTACGAATAATCTACCCAGACATATTTTTAACCATACAGCCTTGGATTTTTTTTTGTTACTACTTCATGAAAGTGCATTGTATTGTGATGTACTAGCTGAAACTTTGAAGTAAACCTCTAGCGGTAAACCCATTACACCATAATAAAATATCTAGCTTCTATTTAACAGGGGTCAGAGATTTCAGGTTAAGAAAAGGTGATAAAAAAGACACCTCAGTTTATTTGAACAACACAGGAATTCAAATCACTTACTGATCCTGAGAAGCACAAACCACTGAGACAAGTGGAGCCCTTATATTTGTTAGGCGTTATCAATCAAAAGGTGTAAATTCCTCAGTTCTTCAAAATTCCTTTTGTACATAAGCATCAGTGGTGATTAATTTTACTCTGTTGCAAGGCTGATGTAGCCAGATGCTGAAAATAAAACCATTCAGAAGTGTGAGTAAAGTAATCTGTTTTTTCAGATGTCCTATTTGGAGACTCCTAAAACAGTTCACACTATGCTATCATTAGTATTCTGGTAGCGCTCACTGTTCTGTCTCCTATCAAGGAACTGTTAGCACCTTTCAACGCAGTGGAACTTAGTAGTTAATCTTTAAATGGATACATTGACTCATTTGAATATTTTTATGCCAGAAGAGGCTTTGGTTTTTTTAGTGATTACAAAATGATAGGAACGTGTTTTAGACAGCAAATGGTGATTTCCAATATTTTGTCGTTTGGCCAAATTGGAATGCATTTTCAGGTGACTATTAAAGTCACTTCTCCAGCTTCTTTCAAAGTCCATGTACTTGCTGCATATTATGATCAAATAATAGGAGATGGGGGAAAAAATATTTCTTCTTTCTTATAAATAGATGTTATTGCTCTATTAGAATAAATTCATAGTTCATGTGCTTTGCAAGCTTGTCTCTGAGAATGTCAGCCTCAAATGCTTCTAAGAGGTATGTAAACCAAAAGTGTGACATTGAATGAATTTTGGAAATACTGGTTTTTGGCTGCTGCTCATGAATAAGTTGTTGGCTTAAAGCAAATGAATTGAAAGCATTTACAGTTTTTATCTGGGAAAAATACCTGCAGATGTTGGGTTTCCTTACTAAAATATGTAATTATTTTAAACTTCAAGCTATTTGCTTAGAAATATTCTTCGAGCTTGACCTATTTTTATTGGCTTGCTGACTTACTTTGCTCAACCATTCTTACTTGTTCCCAGGTGATAAGATTTATTATTACAAAACTTAATTTTGTACTAGAGAAATGATCTATGGATATTAAATGCAAATAGTATTTTGCAGCCAAAGCTGTGCCTTTTTGGCTACCTTTCTGAGGAAAGAAGTTGCTGCTAAGAATTTGAATAGAGTTATAGTGCTTGTATGAAAATGAAGAGTACTGTGCTTACATCTTCTCTGTCTATCTTGGCTTCTTTCTACCTACCGTTTGTTTTGAAGGAGGGATTACTTAATTGAAAACATTGTCTGACTTTATCTAAATAGGAATAGCGGAAATACTAATTTCATACAATTTACTAATAGAGCATGAATGTCAGGCTGTCTTGGTACTTTGGTTTCTGCTTTTAGTAATGGCCAGATCATTTCTTGTATGTGAGGGCCTGTCAGCCTTTCAATTTTAAACCTTATTTTCAGAGGTTATAACTTAGCAGTTTTACATTTTTTTGGGCACAATATTGGCAAACAGGCTTGAATCCACAATGCAAATTTTATTTTTGCAAAGCTTTTACCTTAGTCTCTTGTTCTTTGTCATTTTCTCATAATATTTATGTAGCTCTAGAGCTGCTAAATCAGCTTTTTAACAAGCATTTGACTAATAAAAATAGAATTTAACTTTTACTTTGCAAAATAAGGAAGTGAAAGCAACCATATTTTAAACCTTGTAATGGTTGTGGTTTCTACATAATTTCTATTTTCCTTTGCAAAATGTCAGTATTCTGCCAAATTCCTCTTATTTTAATAGAAGTTTCTATATAAACATGTGCACAGTAGTTGCTTTTACATTCCTAGTGTCTGGTAGTGTTTTGCTTAGTAATTGTACTATGTATCATTAGGCAATTCTGTTTGACATTTGATTTTTGCAAGTGTAGTGACTCATAACTGAAAAAGCTTTAACTGATAGTAGATAGAGCAACCTGTGTTCTTTACAGTAGCAGCTGCCATGAATGTGTTGTCCCAGTGTCTTAGATCTGCAGTGTTCCTTTACTAAATTAGGGTTAGTGATTTCTTACCTAGGAAGCTGTGGCCTTCTATTCTGATACTCACACAATATGAATACTGAATGCGAAGCACGTACTCAGGATTAGGTATCTAAAAATGAAGAAGTGTTAGAAACAATAGTAGAAACTGATTATTCCAGGTAGTGAGGACTCAGGATAATCGGGGGAGGAGGTTGTCAGGGTGAAGAGTTGTATGGGTTTCTTCGAATATGCCAGTGAACGTGAATAAAAGCACACCAATGGGTTTTATCTCGTGTGTGTGTAGGATATCCACGTCATTAAAGATATCTTCCTCTCATATTAGCACAGACCACTACCTCCCACAGCTTTTAAACATAAGCTTAATTTAGGAGCGCTCTACTCAAATTTTGTGTCAAGACTCAGAGACAGAATTACTGTCTCTAAATAAAAGGGATTTTTTTGTGACATGTAATTTAATGCATTTTGAACTCAGTTTTGCTGATTTTCATCTCAGAACAAATGCTGCTTTTAAAACTACTAATCTAAGGCTTCTAAAAATTTGGAGATTAAAAACTATAAAATTACTTTACAAAAAAAGTACTTTTTTAATAAATTTATGAAATCAACTGTATTGTATTTAGGAGATATTTAATGCTTTTGAGGTGGTTAAGCATGTTCCTTTTTGTTAAAGGAACAGCTTTTATTGAAGTAATTATTTTCAAGATTAGAGATTTGGAGCCCAAGCTTGGACAAAAATATCCCCGTCGTATTAAGACTTAAATCTGTTAGAGTAGCTTTCATTTCTCCTGTTAATAGATACAAATGCTTCAATTTTTCAAAAGTTGTATGTTTATGCAGATGCTGCAAGTTGACATGAAATTGGGAACTGGTTGGAGTCCATTGAAGCCTATTAAAATACAACAATTCACTACTTACGCAGAAAATTCACGAGCCATAAGTCACTGCATTTTGCAGAAGAATTGTGAGGAAACATTACCACATCCTTGAATAGTACCGTACTTTTCTTCAAGTACTGCTGTTGCTTAGGGTTGGAGTTAGGATATTGGCCTTGCTGGGCCTTTCATCTCCCTACATGTAGCTGTCCTTGTGAACAGTAAGGATGGTGACATGCTTTTTAAGTTCCTTAAGTCTGATAGGTTTTACCATCCTGACCAAGCATTTGGGAGGCTGCTTAACAAGGAATTGGAAGACTGGAAGAATTTGATTGCCCACATTGGTAATGTTGATGGAATCCCTTCCACTGAAAAATCAGACTTGCTTATCTTGAAGTATGACTGTACTTGACATTTCAATGTTATGTACCTGAGCTAGTTCAGGTATAAAAAATAATGCAGAAGCACTAACATCACACTTTCTTCAGTCTAATTCAACTTGCTGAAAAGTGACAGTACGTTAGCCCAGCAGGACGCCACAAAACGTGGTTCCACTACTGCTGGCAGCCAAGCTAGTTTTTTAGAGGTTACACAAGTTTCTCTCTAGACAGGCTGCTTTACAGTATAAACAAGTCTGTATCATCCAATGCAAAAAAAACCCAATTCATCTTGTTTTTCAGTAATTTCTACCAATCCAGATGTACTGGTAGCATTAGGAAAAGAAGAGGTAAGCATTTTTTTTTGTTAAGAGAAATAAAATTTCATTTAAAAAAAAGTATATACAATTGCTGCATTTTCCTATGACTACTCCTGTGGTGGGCTACTGCTAAGACACTGTGTGTGTTTCTTCAAGTGTTGTTGTTCTAATGTTTTTCTTCCCCTGTATTCTAACTACTAAAATTCCCTAGTTGTAATGAATGATCTTTTAAACAAAAAGGTTTTATATGTTGCATTTCATACTTGATACAGAATAATGTAACCCTGTGTTACACAGAAGAGTCAGTATTCCTAGATCTAGAGTTCTGTGGCAATAATTTGCAAATATTTTGTTGAGTTCTTCCAGCCTTGGAAGAAAGAGCAAGCAAATCAAGAATGTCTCAGTTGCACTGTGTTGATTGGACATTGGTATGCAACGCGACCTGAGAATATTCCTGTGGCTGTGGCTTAACAAAAAACAACCACACAACTTTTTTGGTTTTCTTCTTAACAGCTTTCCTCCTTCTACTGTCACTCACAACAGGGAACACAACTGCTGTTGAGAGTCACTATTAAGTTGTTTGGTTATGCATTTTCATTTGACTGTATTGCTATGGCGTGTTTGATCTGATATCCCATTTTGTGGCCTATTTTATTGAGGATTCCAGGTTTTTTTCAGGTGTTGTGTATATAGAGCACATTTGCTTTTGTAGAATATTTTCACAATTTTTTTCTTTCAACTAAATAGAAAAGTTCTCATAGTTTGTACAGAAGGAGACAAAATACATCCAAATCATATGATTATATTAAAAAAAAAAACAAACACAAACATAAACTATTAGAAATACAACTTTCTAGAACATAATGCACTAATGAAAGACCCAGTCCACTGAGAGTCCACTATTCCCTATCTTCAGCAGTGCTTATAACTTCTGGCTGCAGTAGTTTTATTTCTCCCTCTTTCCTTTCCCAAATATGTCCATATAACTGAAGACCATTCAACTCATAGATGCAGTTAGTCATTCTTTGCAGCATCTTTGTTTTCTGAGTGCTATACATTTTATGTTGGTGCAATTAGCACAAATTCATTCTTGTAAACAGCTGCAAAAGTTTAGACAATGCAGCCCTGGTGCTGTAGGTGTTTTCTCCTCAGTCTTTCATCAGATGAGTGGTTCATGTGTTTGCTCCACAATCTGCTTTAGGTAAAATCAAGTATGTTGTTTTATAGAGCTTCAGTAAGACACTAATGAGCAACTGGTGACAGTAACATTTTAAATAGCTCCAACTGGATTTAAAAATAGTGTGGCACTCTGTAGCCATATTTCTTAAGAAATTACAGATAATTTTGGCCTTCTACCAGATTTGCAGATGTAACCTTGCATAGAACAAATACTACAGACTGAGCTATCTGCAAACTCTAGGTTTATTTTTACTTTTTTATAGTTGCAGAAAGTAAAGAGTGATCTTGAAATGGTGCTGTCAACAGTTCAGTCAAAGAATAAACAACTGGAAGAAGATCTGAAAAGGTAATACAGTAATTTGGACTTATAAATGCTGTAAGCTTTTTACCACACTTTTTTTTTGACTGTCCAGGAAAACTACTTATCTGTTGTGCCATTTCCTACTTTTCATGTTTCAAAGAGAACAGCAGTGGCATGAGGAACAGGAGCAGATACTGAATGCTCTTACTGGAATTGAAGAAGAGACAAAAACCCAAGTTGAACAACTTTCCAAAGAGCGGTATTTCTACAGTGTTGTGTATTTATATTTAAGAATTTAAGTATCAACAAGAGCAAATGAGCAAAAAAAACTCTTTAAACATACTTGTTTTGTTAAATAACTCAGTAATCCATATTTGAAACATGGAATATATTGCTACTATTTGCTTATATCCTGTGATTCAAGATGTTGAACTTCTAACAGTAGAAAATAAGGGGGTTATATATAACTTTTTAATTATTTTACTGAATTTCATATTCTATTGCTATTTTTTACTATTAGTTTGAATACCCAGGCATTTAATGAACTGCAAAATAAGATGTTGAAACTAAAGATGTATAAGGAAGAACTCTTGAATGCTNCCAGTTTTGTCCTTAGAATAGCTCTTTTTCTTTCTTGTGTCTATTCCTCTTGATATATTTATAGACAGCAATCTTATACCCTCTTTCTTTGTTTTGCTAATTGAACTAGCAAAGCTTNCTGGGTGAATTCCTAGAAGACCACTTTCCCCTTCCAGAGAAGGGTGGAAGTGCTAAAAAGAAGGTAAGATTTTCTTAATAACTATTAGATTTAGAATGTTCAATTTCTGTTTAATTAGATACAGTATCTTTTTAAATCACTAGCATAGAATCTGCAGTTGTATTTTGAAATAAGTATAGTCCTCACAGCTGATCGTTTAGGTTTAATTGATATTTTTCAGGTTGGTTTATATTAAAGGCTTTTTCCAGCTGGATATTTTCTTTTTTAGTGCGTGTATCCTTTACCCAGTGAGATGCATAGCAATGTATTGTATTTCTTGCTGAACTGCAAGCTCTGCCAAATTTGGAAATGGTGAGGGGTTCACTCCAAATTCTTCCATTTTCTTTTTTATGGGACTAGGCGAGTTTGTTTTCCTTGGCAAAGCAAATTTTAATTGTCTAACAATGTTTTTGGAACAATAATAAGGACAAATGTTTATAATTACAGCACAGTTTGAAATCTTAACCATCAGTTTCTGTTCAGGCAAACTGGGCCAAAAATTATCTTAAAACTTTAGGGAGAATAGGCAGTCAGGGATTATTTTGCATAATAAATTCAAAGTCTGCAGTAAAAATAAACCTTTTACCATTACTATTTGAAAGAATAGCTACAAAAAAGGCAGGGGTTGTTTTTGATTTTAGACACACTTAAGAATAAAGAAATAGAAAGGATTTCTTTAATCCAGTTCCCTGTTATTTCAGACAACCTCATAATATGATTTCTTTAATATTATCATTCAGCTCCATTTAAAAACTAATTATTTTTGTTACTACTGTTTGTATTGGGATTTGTTCTGGTACCCCAGTACTCTGGTTAGAAACTGTCTCCTAACTTCCAGTCTAAATTTATTCATGTCTAACACAGATCCATGTATTCTTACACCAGTTTTGTCCTTAGAATAGCTCTTTTTCTTTCTTGTGTCTATTCCTCTTGATATATTTATAGACAGCAATCTTATACCCTCTTTCTTTGTTTTGCTAATTGAACTAGCAAAGCTTTCTTGTTCTTCTCCTGTAAGATAATTTTTTTCCGTTCCCTGCCTTATCCTAGAAACACCAATTTTCTCTATCTGCTTTCACTGGGATTCATCTTTTTTTGAACCTGGCAAAAACCAGTATTATAAACAAAACTACTAGCTCGCAGTCATCACAAAAGCAACTGATTACACCATTGTCTTTTTCTTCCTGTTATTTCCAGCTGATGAACCCTGAGCTTTTAATTAAAAAAAAATCTGCACAGAAGTACATATTTTGCACATAAAAGTGCTAAATGGAGCCTTCAAGGCGTGGTGTCCATTTTCAAACTTATTCAGCCATCTTCAAACATCTATTCTATTATATCTTAGTTCTTCTGCATTATCAATAGCTTCCAGTTTCCTGCTATTACTGAACATGATACATTGTGTTCCAACATTAAGAAATTAAAGTTTCAGGGATTTGATTAAGTTGTCTTGCAATCATATTTTTCCTGATGTCAGCCTGATACATCATCCCCCTGTTTGCTGGTTCTTACAAATCTTACAATTGTTCTAGTACATGACTCTTCAAACACTGATGACTTTCCCAGGTGCATTTTAAGCAATTGTCTATTTTTCCCATATACATCACTAGTATTTCTTTAAAAATATATTTCCTATAGTAAGATACACCAATTTATTTGTTCCTGTTTATGTGATGCCATAGAAAAATATAGGCTGCACATGACCTCTGGAGATCTTCTATTTCAACTCCATCATCAAGGCAGTAACAATGTCAAAGCTGGATCAAGTTGCTCATGGTCATATCCAGCTGTGTTTTAAACATAAGAAACAGTGAATTTGTGTGTATGTTTCAGAACTGTGAGGAAGATTTTATGTAAAAACTCCCACCCCAGAGCAAAATCAACTGCTTGGATTTTCTCAGCCTCTGTTATAGTATCAGAAATTCTTATTAGCTACCCTGCTTTCATTTTTCTTCCATGCAATCTAAAGAAAAAAATAATCAGCCAAGGTGTTTGGGATTAATCAACCCTTCCCCTGCTCACAGAAGCTCACCTTCTACCTTTTTTTAATTTTACTTAAGTTTAAAATTTATTTTGATAAATTTCCAAGCAAAGTCTTGTCTTATCTTAGTTTTAATTTTATTTACACATTTTCTGAACTCTTAAACAGTTTGTTTTCGGACAAGTCTGTCTTTCTTTTCACTCCTTGTGAATTCATAGCTGCTTCTATATCTTTTTACTGAGTTGTATTGCAATGGCTGAACTGCAGGTCCCCCATAATCTGCATCTAAGTGATTAACCGTGAAGGCAGGAGAGACAGCCACTTTTACCTGTATTGTTTCTTTACTGTGTCAGAAATACTACTTGATGGCATTAGCAATGAAATCTGCTGCTACATTGATTTGGGGAAACATGTTATTCACATCTATTACCAGCTTGGTTCAACACTCTGGAAGCACTGAACTCTAAAGTCAAAATTACATCAGTAATTTTGCTTCACTCTATGGAAGCTTCTTATGTTCTTGGTAGTTCTGCATGTGGGGCTGATGACTGTAGGGCACAGCTCCAGAGTAGTGGAACTGCTCCAAGCTTCACTGTTCTGGTTCCACCCTCCTTTCACCAGGCACCTGTGTCTGGTATTGGGAGTGGGCGGGAAGACTGAATCATGGCAGCCCAGGTTAGCTTCTGTTGCCATGGCCCAACAACTTTAGTTTACATAGTGATTGAGGTAAGAATTATCTTACATTTTAAATCTAGGATAAAAAAAGACACATTTTTTCCAGATAAGGAATATGAAAAGTCATAATGTTGAGGAATATTCTTCATGCCAGTGTATCTCATGGAAGGGAGAAGAAGGTGCCTTTCAGGTTAAATAAATGCTGATCATCCTGCTTAAAAGTGACTTAGTAAGCATTAATTAGAGGTACTTATTATAGGTCTAGTGGGGGGTATCCTTGCCTGTGGCAGGGGGGTTGGAACTAAGGATCTTTAAGGTCCCTTCCAATCTATGATTGGAAGGAATCCCTTCCATTCTATGATTCTATATTGATGACACTTAAAATATGTAAGTAATGAAATTTTACAAAACAATATTTACAATGTATATTATAAACCTAGCAAAATAAGTTTGCTAGTTCTGTGAGAGTGCAAACCTCTTTACACTGATATCCTTAGGATTTTATTCTTTGTATATCAGTTTTAGTAATTACTGAAGTCATAACCTTATTTCGACTTTGAAACATGAATATTGAACCCACTACCTAAGTTATGAAGTAATACTTCTGGCCAGGGAAATACAACAGCTGAGGCTGCAACATATCTCCATGATTGCTCCAAGGAACCTCTTGCAGCTTCTTAGTGTAGATTCTATTTCCTCAGCCTAGTATCAAGATAAAGGCACAAAGATAAGCATTATTGACCCCTACTCCATGGTTTGCAAGATTTCGAGGGAGCAAGCTGTATGTCCCCATTGTGCCTTTCTGAAGGTGAGAATATTAAGAACTGTGCCTGGAAAAAAGGAGCCAGAACTTGTCTTTCACAAATTCTTCTATATTGCTTGTATTCTTCTTCTGTTCCAGAAGTGGAGTTTGCATAAGGTGCTGCAGATCTATTAATATTTTAGGACTTAAGTTGACGTATTTAACAGCAGTGCTGAGTAAGCAGCCACTAGTTCTGTATTTTCTCCTTTTATTTTGTTGAATGTGAAGTAGAAGGGGCAACAGGATAAAATTGAAAAATAAAAGAATCAGGTTCACGGTGCAACTCCACAAGCAGTTTTTTTGGTGTTGCTGCCTAAGGAATCTATATCACTCTGTATGCAAATGGCTTGATTTTCTATCAGTGCTTATAAATACTTAAANGATTCTATTTCTTATGCTTGGGCAATTTTTTTAACTGAAGACAGTAAAAGTACACGAATATTCATCAGCAAATCATGAAAAAAATAAAGGCACTATGAACTCAGGTCTTGAGCTGCGTCAAAGTAGGATTGTAAACATTTTCCTAAAGTTCAAGAAAAACATTTTTTCCTAACAGATCGTATTCATAGAATGTTTTGCACTGTACTGCAAAAATATATAATTTTTTTATAAATATGATGTACTTGCTTTTATTTAAATGTAAACACAGGTAGATATACCATGATCACTTAAGATTAATCTTTTAAAATAATTTAAAAAATATTACATTTAAAGT
Organism: Burhinus bistriatus; assembly: GCA_013397275.1. Lineage (NCBI taxonomy): Eukaryota > Metazoa > Chordata > Aves > Charadriiformes > Burhinidae > Burhinus > Burhinus bistriatus. The sequence continues at coordinate 11,510 of VYXH01007797.1, forward strand.
GTTTAACATTGAACTGGTTGATGAATGATTTAAATGCTACCTTGTATTTTTGTCATGACTAAATCTAAGTAAAAGTCTTCATCTGTTGTGTACTATGCAACCAAATAATTATGTGATTATTTTTCTTTGTCAATTAGCATTTTTCCTGACTATTTTGTTTTGGTTTCTGTTAATTTGGCTGGGGGGGTGGTTATCTTTGCAGAATTCTTCTGAAGAGCCAGCTGTACAACTGATAACACTGCATGAAATTTTAGAGGTAAGATGGCTTTGTTATGTAGAGATTTGGGGGATTTTTCTAATACTCAGATCTGATCACATATATTAGTAAGATAAATAACAGTATATGACATAGGGTAAAGATCGTTAATTGAAAAGTAGAATGTTTAAGAATGTTATGTCTTATTGCTATTTTAATTTTTATTAAATTAAACACCCCCTTTTTTACAAGAGATGTGGCAATAATTTAGATAACCAAATCTTCAGTTTAACCCAGAAAATTATTATCCTTTATTGCTTAATTTTATAATGATTATTTTAAAGAAGTTTTATGAGCCTTAGTGGCTCATATTAGTGGAGACAAATGCTATGCTTAACAAAAATATCAGTTGTTCCATTTCATGCTATACTTTGTACTGCTCCACTGAAATATACCATAACAGTTACAGAAGGACCAATTAATGTGTAGTCCTGTGTGTGAACTAGATTTTCTTCTCATGAGGAAATAAATAAATCTGATTCATGCACTTCCTATCAATTTTATAAGTATGCCAGCATTGCTTAATGTGTTTTTAATCACAGTGCAATTTATGAATTTGAATTGCAAAGCATAACTTTGAAGGAGCATTAAAAATCTTTTCACTAGCGTTGTTCCTTCTTGTCTTAAATATAGTATTTGAAGTGAAATTTCCTATTCCTCCTCCATCCTCACTCTTCAGACAATTGTAAGCATCTCTGTGTAAGACCTCCCAGGGGGGAAGGGGGGGAAGTTTTTTTCCTGAGGGAAAACTTGATGAATAACAGCTTTCTGTTATTAAGATGCTATGATCTGGTCACTATGACATTGTTGCAGTTAGCTTAAAGCCCAGACTTCGGGCTTACCTCATCAAAACCATTTTACATGCTTCAAGTATCTCAGCATGCCTATTAATACCAAATTAGGCAGAGCTTGAAAACATCAGAATTAAAAATAGTCACATTCCCTATGGAATTAAAATTTAAAAGCTCTTCTAGTGCTTTAAAATTGCCCTTCATATTTTTGACATTGTTAATCTCAAAATGTGAACACATCCAAGTAATGTCTGATTTCCATTTGGAACAACATACTCCTTCCAAAAATTCAGACTTATTTTTAATTTTAACTGTCTTGGTGTGAACTGTCAATGTCTCTTATCTTTGTTTTATGTTGTTTTTTCTGTTAAGCAACTTGATTCTAGCTTCAAGTGCCTGTTAAGTTTAAAAAGTTTTAGATACAGATAATAGTTTATTAAAGAGATAAATGCAAAGTCATCTTTGTATTATGATTACAGATTTAGAATTTGCTTTTGTAAAAGTGCATTTCATTCACAGAGTTAGAATCACTGCATGTGTTCCTGACTGTGTCTGCTCAATCTCTATGTGTTTTGTTAAATATGGAAGTGTACATTTTTAATAAATCCACTTTGACAAGCTAGGTGTATACATTTAGATTATTTAGGTATATGAGTGCCTACTTCACTAAGTTAGTGTAAGTAGTAAGTAAGCAAGCAAGCAGTAAATTTTCTCATGCAAACCTCAGAATTTTTATTATACTGCTCTTTAGTCTAGTAATGAGCTGAAACTTTTTACAAATGTAGTAATTTCTCTTCCTTTTAAACAGTTTGAGCATTATTCCTTTCTGATTGAGAATTTAGTGAACTAGTTGAAGATCTGAAAGACTGTTTACAATACAAATGTATGTAAAGTTACAGCCATAAAGGCTGTTTTGGAATATGAGATCACAGAAAAGACTAAGTAACAATTCATCTAAAATAATCCATTTGGAGAAAATATTCAGAATTGGGGCGGATAATTACAAAAGACATAAACTGGAATAATTCTTTGGAATGTTCTGAAAGAGAAGAGCATTGGGGTTTTTTTTTAAATAGCAATAGGTGAAAAAAGTGTAAAGGCTGGTAGTGACGATTTTGAGTTTTTCTTTAGTAGTAAAAATGCAGACAGAATATTTCATACCTACTCAAATTAGGAAAGCTATAACACTTAGAAGCTCTGAGTAGAAAGATCAAATATCTGGGATGAATAGAGAGAACACCATGGGATGGGTAAGGTTATTTGATCTGTAATGTCTGCAATATTCCCCACGGGCAATATTACGAGGGCATAAACATGGTTTCCAAGAACAGAAAAAGAATGTCAAAACTGATCTTTGTTTTTAACTCTATTAACTAATTCTATATTTAGATAAGGAACAAAGCAGACATAAGAAAGTATCAAGATGAGGTGAATTGTTGTAAGGTGCTTGTCATCCCTGAACAAGAAGTGATATTAAGAGTTTGGACCATCCATTTAGGAGATGAGCAAAAATATTTGATGTGGAACTGTAGTGAAGTTAAACTAGGGCTATGATGTTCAACTTTTTACTGGTGCAAACTCATTTATTTCTAACACTACCTACAGAAGGACACAAAATACAAGAAAAAGAACTCAGTGAATCATGGAATGTTAGGGGTTGAAAGGGACCTCTGGACATCATCTAGTACACCCCCACCTGGTAAAGCAGGTTCACCTAGAGCAGGTTGGACAGGAATGCATCCAGGGGGGTTTCGAGTATCTCCAGAGAAGGAGACTGCAAAATTTCTCTGGGCAGCCTGTTCCAGTACTCTGTCACCTTCAAAGTAAAGTTTTTCCTTATATTCAGACAGAATTTCCTATCTTCCAGTTTGTGCCCTTTGCACCTTGTCCTGTTGCTGGACACCACTGAAAAGAGTCTGGCCCCATCCTCTTGACACCCACCCTTTAGATATTTATAAGCCTTGAGATCCCCTCCCAGTCTTCTCTTCTCCAGGCTAAACAGACACAGGTCTCAGCCTTTCCTCATAAGAGAGGTGCTCCAGTCCCTGGTCATCTTTGTGGCCCTTTGCTGGATTCTCTGCAGTAGTTCCTTTTCTTTCTTGAACTGGGGACCCCGGAACTGGACACAGTACTCCAAATGTGGCCTCAACAGGGAAGAGTAGAGGGGAAGGATAACCTCCCTGGACTTGATGGCCACAGTCTTTTTAATGCACCCCAGGATACCATTGGCCTTCTTGGCCACAAGGGCTGGCTCATGGTCTGCTTGTTGTCCGCCGTGACTCCCGGGTCCCTCTCTGCAGAGCTGCTTTCCAGCAGGTCAACCCCTAGCCTATACTAATCCTTCTCAATCTAAGAGGACAGTTTAATTTTTCTTAGTTTTAGTGAGGTGAAATTTAGAAAAATTGTAAGATGGACGTTCTCTGATTAAAATCTGAAAGAGTTAGGGACAGTGATTTGTTGACAGTAAGTCATCGTGGTTTTTGAGGCAAGTGATTCCCAAAAATCTAATTTTCCCTCTTATTTAATGCTTTTAATTTTGAATTAACAGATAGTTATTTAAAGATTAATTAATAAGGATTTACCACCTTCATGTTCAGATTTTTCAGGCATTTACAGTTACACTATCTAAAATCCACTAAGAATTTTTGACAGATGGTAAAATCTTAGTCTGGATAAAAGGAGAATTCTGGTTCTGATTTTTTTAATCAAAAAAGATGTAATGAAGTTATTGGAAGTTCTTTGTTTTAATTCTACCTTGAACAAGTGCTGTATTTCTCCTGTTGTCTTGTATTTCTTATATTGCCTACATAAGTGTCTCATTACAATCACTTGTATAAATTTGCTTAAATGAGATAAAAATCTAGATGTCTTGTTCATTTCTTAAACCTTATCCTTTTGGTCTTCCAGATTCTAATAAACAAATTAATGAGCACACCACATGAACCCTATGTAATGATCAATGACTCATTTTGGCCACCTTACATTGAGCTGCTGCTGCGATATGGAATTGCTCTGAGACATCCAGAAGATCCAAACAGAATGCGACTAGAAGCCTTTCACATGTAGTGTGACCTACATGTTTACTTTAAAACAAAGCAAAGCACCAGTACTCGGGGGCTAAGACATACTTAGTTTTATGATCAGCTTTTTTCATATCAGCAACCTCTTCTTATTGGATGATTTGATTATTCTTTTTCTTATTTAATGAAGTGTGTATTTGGTCAGGGTGTGAAATATGAAAAAAGATAAAAATTTCTACTCTTAACTGCTCACAGTTGCAGTTGGCTTTCAGTTTTATGGCAAGTGATGCCACGATTTGCATTGTGGGTGGTTTTTTCAGCTTCTTTAAGATGCGAATTCAGGTAATAGGCAAAGTACAGACGTTTAATAGTCCCTTTTACCTTAAAAATCATACTTTATACATGACTTCTTTATGCTTGTTTCTTAGATTGCTTTAACTTCTCATTTTCTTTTAGTATTTTGTTGTACTCTGTAGAAGCAAAATTTGAAATAATTTGGCTTCTTTTGTATGTGGCCTTGCAAACATTTGGAACTAACAGTCAAGCAGCATCTCAAGAATGTGGTGGGTTTGGGGGAGGGGGTGTCAGGGTTTTTTTATGTGTATGTGTGTCTTTGGTGGTGTGGGTTTTTTCCACAGAGCCTTTGCAAACAAATTTGTTGGCTGTAACATAAACACCTAAAAAAGCTAACACATCTCTGTGCAAAGGGCTGCAGATGTTGTGTGCCACTCTACAACTGCATGCTTCCTAAACAGCCCATATTGTGTTATGCTATATTGCCCAAACAGTATCTGTCTTCACTTTTTCACATCTAGTTTATCAAGGCTTATAACAGATGCGTTATGTTGATTTCTGTGGTTTCTAAATTATGTCAATTCATAGTTACCTTCTGAATAAATGCTGGCATTCTGTGTCATCCTAATCTGCTGTTCTATAGCCTTCATTATTGTAATCTGTGGGTGCACAAAATTCCACTCTTGCATATCTTTAGTGACTATAACCTTGGGAAATAAAATATGCCTTTTATTAACCAGATTTCAGTTTAGTGAGGTAGGAAACTTAATGACTTGTCAGTTCGTAGGAAAATAAAGGGTTGTATAGAATTGTTTGGGTTGGGAGGGACCTTAAAGATCATCTAGTTCCAACCCCCCTGCATGGGCAGGGACACCTTCCACCAGACCAGGTTGCTCAAAGCCCCATCCAGCCTGGCCTTGTACACTTCCAGGCATGGGGCCTCCACAGCTTCCCTGGGAAACCTGTTCCAGTATTTCACCACCCTCAGAATAAAGAATTTCTTCCTAATATCTAAACTAAATCTGCCCTCTTTCTGTTTAAAGATATTACCCCTCATCCTATCACTACGCTGCCTGTACTACATCTTTCCTGTAGGCCCCCTTTCAGGTGCTGGAAGGCTGCTACAAGTTCTCCCTGGTGCTTTCTCTTCTCCAACCCCAACTCTGTCAGCCTGTCCTCATACAGGAGGTGCTGTACCTTCCTGAGTGCCTTTGTGGCCCTCCTCTGGACCTGCTTGAGCAGGTCTATGTGTTTCTTATGCTGAGGGCCCTAGATCTGAACTCGGGAGGCCCCCACCTGGACTACTGAGAGTGGAGTAGAGAGGCAGAATCACCTCC
>VYXH01007798.1:0-43586 GCA_013397275.1 Burhinus bistriatus
CTAGACTAAACTAGACTAGAATAATTTCTATTGAAAGGGATCTACAATGATTGTCTAGGCCACCTGCCTGACCACTTCAGGGATGACCAAAAATTAAAGCGTGTGTTATTAAGGACATTGTCCAAATACCTCTTAAACGCTGACAGGCATGGGGCATTGACCACCTCTCTAGAAAGCTTGTTCCGGTGTTTGACTATTCTCACTGTAAAGAAATTCTTCCTAATGTCAATCTGGGACTGGTCAGCCTTGGGATCATCCGCCAGGGCATATAAACTTTTAAAGACAGGCTGCAAAGAAGATGGAACCAGGCTCTTCTGTGGTGTCCAGTGAAAGGACGAGAGGTAATGGGTACTAAAACACCAGAGATTCCATCTGACCATCAGGAAACATGGAAACATCATTTTACTGTGAGGGTGACCAAGCACTGGCACAGTTTGCCCAGAGAGGTTGTGGAGTCTCTATCCTTGGAAATATTAAAAAAACATCTGGTCATGGTCCTGCACAGTTAGGTGCAGATCTAGGTGGCCCTGCTTGAGCAGGGGAGGTTGTACTATGTGACCTCCAGAGATCCAAAGCCATTTTCATTCTGTATCCTTTCTGCATGGGGTAACTAGTAATTTCACCAAATTTCTTTCTTTAGGACTTTCCTGGACTCATCTTCATGCTTCCAAACTTAAGTTACTCTAAATAAGCTCTATAAGTTAAACCTAGTTTAAATTCTTCTACCTTTCCCTTCTAGTTTCTACAGCAAAAGAATCCATCTGTCAAGCTCTTAAACTGAGCTACAGGAGCTATGTCACGTCCTCAGTTCATCTAAGGATTAGACATTTTAAACCATTGTGTTGAAATTTAAGGAAGTTTTCTATCATAATTCTTATCCTACCTCCTAAACTTGTGAATTTCACTTCTTGGTGAGTTGAAATTAAAGATGGACAGGCTTGATGAGCAAGCACCTTTCTTGGGGTGTAAATAATTGAATGAGTAACATAGAAAACTAAATCATTTCCATTAAGTAAGAATGACTAGGTCTCCAGCAGATATTCTAATTTACTGTCTGCATGTTTCAAGTATGAAAATATATCAAAAATTTATATTGAAATATTTTTAAAAGATGTTCAAACAGCTGGTATTTCTTTAAGGAGAATAGATGAAGCAAGCAAAAAGCAACATTTAAGATGATACACGGCATAAGAAATTTCCAGAAATTTTCTGCACTTCGAGCGCTCTGCCTCACAGCTGTTCTTCAAATATGAAGCACCAGTTAAAATTACACTGAGTAAATAACCCCGTGTTTCTGAAAGGCTTATCAATCTTTCCAGTTTCTTGCAGGTTGCTGTGCTAACACATCAGGTCATTATGAAAATTAAGAAATACAGCATGAAAGAGAAGAGTTTCAGCACAAATTTCATTTTGTCAGTTTTTTCTGTTTCTGAAGTATCCACACTTGTGGCTGTTTTATTTATAAAGGTGTTGTACAATATGCGTCAGATATAATTTAAAGAACTGAATATCCCATACCTCTCAAAACTCATACTTCCAGAATAATCATAGAATGGTTCGTGTTGGAACGGACCTTAAAGATCATCTAGTTCCAACAGCCCTGCCATGGGCAAGGACACCTCCTGCTAGATCTGGTTGCTCAAAGCTGCATCCAACCTGGCCTCAAACACTTCCAGGGATGGGGCCTCCACAACTTCCCTGGGAAACCTTTTCCAATGTCTCACCAACCTCACCGTAAGGGATTTCTTCCTAATAGCTAATTTAAGTCTACACTCTTTCACTTTAAAACTGTTACCCATTTTCCTATCACAACACTCCCTGCTAAAGTGTCCCTCCCCATCTTTCCTGTAGGCCCCCTTTAGGTACTGGAAGGCTGCTATAAGGTCTCTCCGGAGTCTTCTCTTCTCCAGGCTGAACAACCCCAACTCTGTCAGCCTGTCCTCATAGCAGAGGTGCTCCAGCTCTCTGATCATCTTCATGGCCCTCCTCTGGACTTGCTGCAACAATTCCATGTCCTTCTTATCGTGGGAGCCCCAGAGCTGGACACAGTTTGCATAGCAAAGGTGCTCCAGCCCTCTGATCATCTTTCTTTTGATGCACCCCAGGATGCAGTTAGCCTTCTGGGCTGTGAGTGCACATTGCTGGCTCCTGTTGAGCTTCTCATCCACCAACACCCCCAAGTCCTTCTCAGGGCTGCTCCCAATCCATTCTCCACCCAGCCTGTATATGCGCATGGAATTGCCTCGACCCACACGCAGGACCTTGCACTTGGCCTTGTTGAATTTCATGAGGTTCGCACGGCCCAACTCTCAAGCCTGTCAAGGTCCATCTAGATGGCACCCCTTCCCACCAGCGTGTTGACTGCACCACAAAGCTTGGTGTCATCAGCAAACTTGTTGAGGGTGCACTCAATCCCACTCTTCATGTCACCAATAAACATGTTAAACAGCACTGGTCCCAGTACAGACTCCTGAGAAATGTTNGTCAGTTGCTCTTCCCTAATCCACCAACCCTGTAACATTGTTGTAGAAGGCCACCAAATTTTTCAGGCACGATTTGCCTTTCGTGAAGCCACATTGGCTGCCACCAATCACCTCCTTATTTTCCATATGCCTTAGCAGAGTTTCCAGGAGGAAGTGCTCCATGATCTTGCTGGGCACAGAGATGAGACTGGCCAGATTGTAGTTCCCCGGGTCTTCCTTTTTTCTCTTTCTAAAAATGGGGGTTATTTTTCCCCTCTTCCAGTCAGCAGAAACTTCACCAGACTGCCACAACTTCTCAAATTTGATGGATAGAAGCTTGACAACTTAATCTACCAGTTCCCTCAGGACCCACGGATGAATCTCATGAGGTCCCATGGACTTGTGCATCTTGAGGTCCCTTAAATACTGTCCAACGCGGACATGTCCTACAGTGGGCAGTTCCTCATTCTCCCAGACCCTACCTTTGCCTTCTGTGTCTTGGACAGTGTGGCTAGAGCCCTTCCAGTGAAGACCAAGGCAAAAATGTCATGGAGTACGTCAGCCTTCTCCACATCCCACATGACCAGGTCTCCCCTTTCCTTCCTGAGTGGACCCACATTTTCCCTCGTCTTCCTTTTGTCACTGACATACCTATAGAAGCTTTTCTTGATGCCCTTGATGTCACTGGTGAGATTTAACTCTACCCAGGCTTTGACTTCCCTAACCTGATCCCTGGCTGTCTGGACAATTTCTCTGTATTCCTCCCAGGCTACCTGTTCTTGCTTCCACCCTCTGTAGGCTTCCTTTTTCTGTTTCAGATTGTCCAGGACCTCCTTGTTCATCCATGCAGGCATCCTGATGTTTTTAGAATCATAAAATCGTCTAGGTTGGAAGGGTTATCAAGTCCAACCATAAACTTAATACTGTAAAACCACTACTAAACCATGACCCTAAGCACTACGTCTACCCACCTTTTAAATACCTCCAGGGACAGCTTCCCTGGGCAGCCTGTTCCAATGCTTGATAACTCTTTCAGTGAAAAATTTTTTCCTAATGTCCAGCCTAAACCTCCCCTGGTGCAACTTGAAGCCATTTCCTCTTGTCCTATTGCTTGTTACTTTGGAGAAGAGATCAACCCCCACCTCTCTGCAACCTCCTCTCAGGTAGCTGCAGAGAGCAATAAGGTCTCAGCCTCCTTTTCTCCAGAGTAAACAACCCCAGTTCCCTCAGCCACTCCTCATTAGACTTGTGCTCTAGACCCCTCACCAGCTTTGTTGCTGTTCTCTGGACACGCTCCAGAATCTCAATGTCTTTCTTGCAGTGAGGGGCCCAAAACTGAACACAGTATTCAAAGTGCGGCCTCACCAGTGCTGAGTACAGGGAGACCATCACTTCCCTAATCCTGCTGGCCACACTATTCCTGACACAAGCCAGGATGCTATTGGCCTTCTTGGCTACTTGGACACACTACTGGCTCATATTCAGCCAGCTGTCAACCAGTACCCCCAGGTCTATTTTTGTTGGACAGCTTTCCAGCCACTCTTCCCCAATCCTGTGGCGCTGCATGGGGTTGTTGTGACCCAAGTGCAGGACCCGGCACTTGGCCTTGTTGAATCTTTTATTATTTGCCTGACTTCCTCTTTATCAGAATGCGTTGCTCGTAAGTGGAGGAGGTGGTCCTTGAGTATTAGCCAGCTTTCTTGGGCTCCTCTTCCCTCAAGGACTTTATCCCATTGTACTCTGCCAAGCAGATCCCTGAAGAGGTCAAAGTCTGCTCTCTTGAAGTCTGGGGTAGCAAACTTACTGTGCACCCTCTTTGCTGCCCTAAGGATCTTGAACTCCACCATTTCCTGGTCACTGCAGCCAGTGCTGCCCTTGAGCTTCACATTCCCTGTCAGCCCCTCCTTGTTGGTGAGAACAAGGTCCAGCACGTCACCTCTCCTCAACACATGTATCACAACTTTTTTTTGAAGTTGTCTCATTTAAACATCCAGGAAATTAATCTCATTTTGGCAGTTTGTGACTCTACTTATACTACTTTGCCTACTCTCTACAAAATGAGGTTTTGTTCTAGAAATATTTAAACTGGGAAAGTTAAACTAAGGTTCAAAAATTAGTTACTATTTTACAGTAAGGCATATTATTTCTTCAAGTGATTTTGGACACTATTTTTTCTTCAACAAAGTTTAGCTTTCACAAAAATTATCCTTAAACATAAGAAACATGACATAATATGAAGAACAAATATAAACATTTGCCTTTAACAGTATCTCAAAACAGTTCATTACCCTTTCTGTGTCAGAAAAAGTGGAGGATTATCAGTGGAAACAGTCTATTCTAGGGGGTTTCAACATGACTTTTGCAGCTCAGTCATCCATAATTTTATCACATATAAATATAAACTACCAGGCACGTTTACAGATTTATGTACTAAGTACTGTCATATATATCTACTTGAATGTTTAGCTGATACAGAGTCCAGCAGTCAGACACTGACTGCTGAGCACAGATGTGTAGGCTGAAATAGAGCTACTTTTGGTGTTTGGTTTCATGTTCTGAGAGTTCACTCCCTGCAGTTTGCACACCAGAATACTTACAACTACTTTATAATCAGAGGTCGTCATTCTCCTCTAAACTCTTGGAAAACAAATGAGTGGATCTGCAAGGAGCTTCCCACTTAGTAAATTGCAAGTTCTTCTCCCAGAAATGACAAAATTCCTTAGTAACATTGTAAGGCAGCTAATGCCCTAAAGATCTATCCAAGAATATGGACACTGTTGGATGTCTTGTGTAACAGTTCCATCTAAAAAAAATAAAAATTCATGAAAAGTATCCTCAACTGCATTAGACAAAATATTTGCAGCAGGTTGAGGAAGGGGATCCTTCCCCTCTTCTCAGCATTGGTGAGGCCACACCGGAAATACTGTGTCCAGTTCTGGGCTCCTAAGTACAAGAGAGACATGGACATTCTGGAGACAAAGATGATGAAGGGACTGGAGCACGTCACATATGAGGAAATGTTGAGACAACTGGGACTTTCAACCTGGAGAAGAGAAGGCTCTGGGAAGATCTTATCAGTGTATATAAATACCTGAAGGGAGGGTGCAAAGAGAATGGAGCCAGGCTCTTTTCAGTGGTATTCAGGAACAGTACCAGAGGCAATGGGCACCAACTCAAGTACAAGCGGTTCCGTCTGAACATCAGGAGACAGTTTTTTTACTGTGAGGGTGACCAAGCACCAAGGAATAGGTTGTCCAGAGAGGTTGTGGACTCTCTATCCTTGGAGGTATTCAAAAGCTATTTGGGCATGGTGGTGCACAACCAGCTCTAGGTGTCCCTGCTTGAGCAGGGAGGCTGGACCAGATGACCTCTTAAGGTCCTTCCAACCTCAACAATTCTGTAAAAAGAAACCAAACAAAAAACCTTTGCAAGAGAGCAACAAGGTCCTTGTTGTCCGTTCCTGCCTGTGGGCAGAGCACTCAGCAGTAAATTGATCACAGATGAACTCTCATTGCAACTGCACAAGACTTAGGTTTAAGAAATCCTATGCAAATATGCAAATTTATGCTTCTTGAAATCCTATTGGTTTATGACAGGCTCTTCATTCATACGTCTCCAAGGTCAGTAATATGGTTGGTCTAACACCACGAAATGCAAAAGCTTGGTGCTAGTTATTCACAGCAGAAGGTTTCTCTACAATTTTATATGAAAGGTACCATTGGAAAGCTTCTTCTCTACTCCAGGGCCACGGTACGGCTGTTTTACTGTCTCTTCTTAATGAAGCAAACTCAAAGTTGCGTCATATTCTGCAAAATTTTCTGTTACATACTCATAAAATTTACAATTAATAGACATATTCATTCAATTACACATACTCAGTCTTTTCTCACTCTTATGAAAATGCTTGAGTATACAAGGACAATATAATTAACCAGAAAGCATAAAAAAAAAATTATTTCTATACCTTCAATAATAATAATAATAATTTACTCCTACTTTTTCCGTAGTTAATTTTTAAATTATTTATGTATGATAGTAGTATATGTAATATTTGAGGAAGAGAGTCTTTAACACACCCAAAGATTTCTCAATTTACATAGGCAGTTTTCAAAAATGAGACATTAAACTCCTATACTGGTTTTCTGAAAGAACTGCCTCACAAACACCTTCTATTCATCTCCTTTTGGTTTTTGTTGTTGTTGTTTTTTTGTTCTTAAATTAAAGTGTGCTCAACAGAATGGATTTTCTGGTGTTTTTGTATAAATAAAATTGTAATTTATTTTATAATATGGAAGTATTTATTAACTATTGATGAAATACCATATAATATCCTGCATTGCACACACACAATGTTATTGTTTTTAAAAGAATTTAAAAACAGTCTATAAACAACACACACAAAACCCCCAGAATTTAAAGTGGCTAATCTTCTAATTGTGGAGCATAAAACATTGCATAAAATAGCATAAATAAAGCTTGAAATTATCTGAAAAAGAATAACAGGAATGTGTGTCTTTCTCTTCAAACTCAGGGACATTTAAAAATTGTGTTACTAGCAAAACACTGACCATGTATGTCTTAATCAGAAAAGGTTCTGCTGAACATCTGCAACTTTTCATTAGAATGATCCTAGAAAGTCATTATCATAGCAGTGTGTATTGGGTAACACATACTTCCCTACAAAGCTCTTCAATGAGTTATCAAGGAATTAACACAATTTCTTATGTGGCTTTCATGCAGTTATTGTAAATTAGATGTATTACAGGTGTATCTGTAACAGCCTCCTTGACAGTCAAGGTCAGATGAGGCAGCTGGGGAACTTCTACAAAAATTTAAACTTTGAATGGGGGATATAATTTTAAGACAGATGTTTTAAATTGATGAAGTCACCTCTCCCACTAATACTCTAGCACTATCATTTGGGATAATTTTGAAAAATGTTGCCAGCTGAGTTTAATTACACAAACTTTTACAAAAGCAGTAAAAAGGAAGAAGAGTAAGGTGAGTGTGAGTAAAATATACAAAATTTGATCTTTGTTATCATCACATTAAAATAAATGCAGTTTTGATATTTGTCTGTCAGAGTCCCAGGACTTTCACTGATTTGTCTGTCAGAGTCCCCACAAAGGACTTCCACTGAGTCAGATTCACAAAAATCAAAATTAGTTATTTTATTGAGACCAACAGAACAGATTCGAGATTGCCATTGATAAAGTCACTGACTACAATAGTGTTACTAATTAAGGTTAATATTGCTAGCAAAAATAATAATACTACTACAACAACCCAGTGGTAACATTCACCAGAGGGTGAAACGTGCAGCACTTACCCAGAAGGCGTCCCTGCCTAGGGTAGAGGAAGAGAACGCAGTCCGTCGACTGCTCCATCAGGTATTAAGATTCTTCTCTCCCAATTTAACAGTCATTTTCTTCATCTTTTCATCCCCAAAATTACAAGGTGTCCCTCCCCTAGGTGACGTATAGTATGATTTGGGTGGAGAGACGAGTGCTATAGTCATATATGTTTAGCATGATCTCTATAATCTTCATTAGCATATGCAGGGGTGTCAACTTGAATATGCATTTCACAAGTATTGAGGCACAGGTCAGTCATGGGGCCTTTTGAAGAAACAAAGAACTACACAAGTTCCTGTTGTCTTCACTGATGAAAAGCAGGGCTGTCCTGCCTCCACAGGGCTCCCTCTTTATCTGCATCCCGCAATAAATATAAGCAAGAGCCTCTTTGCATACCATTCCTTGGTATTCAAAATAAACACCAGACCTTATCTGCTAGAAGCCGACACTGTCTGAAAAATATGTCATTAATTTCAGAAAGTTAGTTAGTTAGAAGAGACTTAAGTGAAATTAAAATTACTGAAAAGAAAACTGGTTCTGTTTTACCTCAAACCAGGACATTGCACTCCTTATTCCATATAATTTGCATCATGCTCAGGTCACTGCTACTTGGTCTTATCTTCAAATATACATACACACATATATACACACACAGATATATATATATATATAAAAATTTATGATTTATCTTTACACACAAAATTTTGTTAAGTCCATTCAGTTCATGATTGCAGGTTTCCATCTATCATAGCAGTCTCTCAGGGCAGAATAGATGGTATGAAATTCATCATGGTTTGTGCCCACAGGTAGCATGTCTGCCTTGAAGAGTTTGCTGGATGCCACCTGATGAAGCTAGCTCCAGTTTTGTCACTACTATGTTATCCTGAAAAACATTTATCAAATACTGTTAGTATTATATAGCAATTAACATCACACAACTCAAAACTGAGTATTCTCACCCAGGGTCAAATTTTCTCGAGGTATACATTGAACTTCTCCGTTGTCCCGCATCACCCACCAAGGACATGTAGGTCTTTGAGCAAACACAGTCCTACGTATCAGGTTGCCTTTGCCCAACGTAGGAAAAACCCAGATGGTTTTCCCCAGCATATTCCTTTCATGCACCACGGGAACTTTATCCCCTTCTACACTATGTAAAACGTCTGATTGAGCAGGACCACCTCGACTGATGGATCCTCTTGCTGTCCCAAATCTGGGTTCTTTACCCGGTGTGCAAGCCAGTAACACAGAGCACAGGTATTTCCAAGTTTATTCCATTAATGAGAAGAAATGGGGTGCTCATCCTAAAATGGAGCACANTCCTTATTCCATATAATTTGCATCATGCTCAGGTCACTGCTACTTGGTCTTATCTTCAAATATACATACACACATATATACACACACAGATATATATATATATATAAAAATTTATGATTTATCTTTACACACAAAATTTTGTTAAGTCCATTCAGTTCATGATTGCAGGTTTCCATCTATCATAGCAGTCTCTCAGGGCAGAATAGATGGTATGAAATTCATCATGGTTTGTGCCCACAGGTAGCATGTCTGCCTTGAAGAGTTTGCTGGATGCCACCTGATGAAGCTAGCTCCAGTTTTGTCACTACTATGTTATCCTGAAAAACATTTATCAAATACTGTTAGTATTATATAGCAATTAACATCACACAACTCAAAACTGAGTATTCTCACCCAGGGTCAAATTTTCTCGAGGTATACATTGAACTTCTCCGTTGTCCCGCATCACCCACCAAGGACATGTAGGTCTTTGAGCAAACACAGTCCTACGTATCAGGTTGCCTTTGCCCAACGTAGGAAAAACCCAGATGGTTTTCCCCAGCATATTCCTTTCATGCACCACGGGAACTTTATCCCCTTCTACACTATGTAAAACGTCTGATTGAGCAGGACCACCTCGACTGATGGATCCTCTTGCTGTCCCAAATCTGGGTTCTTTACCCGGTGTGCAAGCCAGTAACACAGAGCACAGGTATTTCCAAGTTTATTCCATTAATGAGAAGAAATGGGGTGCTCATCCTAAAATGGAGCACACCTCAGTTTCAAAAATCTCCACTTTTATACATTGACTATTACATATTCAAACAATTAATACATATTCATTGTTATTCTCAGTAATGATTGGTCAGGATTTCTTTGCTTCCCATATAAACTAGTGCGCAGACTGTCGTTTTCTTCCATTGTTCTCTTTTGAGTAGGTGGTACCATTTGGGTAGGTGGTTAATGAGTTGGTGGTCACGATCTCCCCCTGCCGAAATTACCTTTTACCTTCTCCTCTAATCTTGGCAGTTCCAGGACATTTTCTTGGTTTGCTGACCAGACCTACAGTTCATCACTCCCTTGACAGGAATATCCTACTTATCAACAAAGCTACACTGTCTAGTGGTTAGTTCCTTAACCGAATCCTAGATAAATCATGTTTAGTTACTATTTCTCTATTTTAATATTAGGTAAATAATTAAATAGGTTTTGGGGCTGTATAGAAAACTCTAGCAGCAGCACATTTCCCTAGTTGCTTCAATTACATTTTACATTTCATTTTTCTAGTTAATATCAATTTTACTACAACACCCTGGTATTAACTAACTAGCTAGCTTGCGTTAAATGTTTGCCCTAATTTTTGAAAGTTCCACCACCCATTGCTTTCAGGGTAGTTTTTAACAGTCCTTTATATCATTCGATCTTCCCAGAAGCTGGTGCATGGTGGGGATATGATATACCCACTCAATGCTGTGTTCTTTGGCCCAAGAACTTATAAGATCGTTTTTAAAATGAGTCCCATTGTCCAACTCATTTCTTTCTGGCGTGCCATGTCACCACAAAACTTGCTTTACAAGGCCCAGGATGGTATTCCAGGTGGTGACATGGGGCATGGCATCAGTTTCCAACCATCAGGTGCTTGCTTCCATCATTGTAAACCCATAGCGTTTACACTGGCAGGTTTGAGGTAGTGTGATATAGTCAATTTGCCAGGGCTCCCCATACTTATATTTAGTTTGTTTGATTTCGGCAGATGTTTCACAATCATGGATAACCTATGGAATAGTGTTGTGTGAGCTGACACAGGTAGGATGCAAGAACAACCACAAAACCATGGATGAAAAGCAAAGAACAAATTTAATCTCAATACCTCGTGCACCATGGGATCTCTGAAGAAGCACCCAGGCAGAGGCATGCAAGCGGGGGACGCAGACACCATGGAATAAGAGAGTCCTTATTAGCGAGAGAGTCCTTGTTAGTGAGAAAGTGAGAGCTCAGACTTGCTGTTCTCACCTGTATTTCAAGGGTTCAAGCAGGCAGGCTTTTTCACTGTGCTTTGATCATCTTCAACAGCAGGGCAGGAATCTCAGGCGTGTTCGATAAGGTGCCCCTGAGTCCATCACAGGCCTACATTATCTAAGAGCAGATGTTCTATTTCTCGAGCATGTAAGACTAAACAAGAATTAGCGTGATATATGTGTTTTCCAGCACCCTACGTGTGAGTCACTTGAGAGCGTTTACAGTCCTCCTCGCCAATCTTCTGTTACTTTCCCACAAGCATCTGTAGTTAAATTCACCCCTTGGTAATAAGCTCATCTATATGTTGCATCCCTTCCTTGAAGACCTGAAGTGCCATGGGCCCATCGAGCTAAAATTATCCCCATCATGCACAAGCTTCTGGGAAGATCGAATGATATAAAGGACTGTTAAAAACTACCCTGAAAGCAATGGGTGGTGGAACTTTTAAAAATTGGGACAAGCATTTAATGCAAGCTACCTGATTACTTAACACAAGGGGATCTATCAATCGAGGTGGTCCTGCTCAACCAGACTGTTCCCAGTACAAATCTCTTTGGAAAAATTTAGCAGGCTGATCCACTTGTTTATTGTTTTGATGTTCCTCAGTGGCCTGACTCATGGGTATGTGGGCAGCCAGTCAGCAATATCTTGCCACAGTTAGCAGCCCAGATGGGTTTACCTCTGTGCTGCCAGTTGCTCTGCTTCCACTGTTTTAAGCACCTCCACAGAGATTCTACCACCATCTGTGACTCACTACAGAGATAGTATACTGGCCACTTTTCTCATTCTGCAATGTCTAAAGCCAGCTGGATGGCTTTTACCTCTGCAAATTGACTCAATTTACCTCTCCTTCAGCAGCTTCTGTGACTCAGCGTGTAGGAATGCACACAGCAGCTTTCCACGTTCAGTGTTTTCCTACAATACGACAAGATCCATCAGTAAAGAGAGCATACTGTTTCTCATTATCTGAGAGTTCATTATATGGTGGGGCTTTTTCAGCACGTGTCACCACCTCTTCTGGTGGCATTCTGGAGTCTTTGTCTTCCGGCCGGTTTGTGATCATTTCTACAATTCCTGGACGATTTGGGTTCCCTATTAGAGCCCACTGTGTGATTAATGCAACCCATTTACTCCAGGTAGCATCGGTGGCATGATGAGAACTTTACCCTTGAACATCCAGCCCAGCACGGGTAATTGGTGTGCCAGGAGGAGCTGTGCTTCAGTACAAATTGCCCCTGAAACAGCTCTAACTCCTTCGTATGCTGCTAATATTTCTTTCTCAGTTGGAGTACAGCTGGCCTCAGACCCTTTATATCCTCAACTCCAAAATCCAAGAGGTTGACCTCAAGTCTCCCCTGGTGTTCACTGCCATAGGCTCCAGGTAGGACCGTTGTCCCTGGCTGCGGTGTACAACACATTTTTAATGTCCCATCCTGTTCAGACTCGTCCAAGGGCTACTGCATGCACTATGTCTTTAATTTGTTCAAAGACTTGTCATTGCTCAGGGTCCCACATAAACTCATTTTTCTTTCGAGTCACTTCACAGAGCGGTCTTACAATCTGATCATAACCTGGCATATGCATTCTCCAGAAACCCACAGCACCTAAGAACACTTGTGTTTCCTTTCTGTTAGTAGGTGGTGACATAGCTGTTATTTTGTTAATCACGTTCATTGGGATCTGGCAACATCCATCTGCNACACTTTTGGGTCTTCAAAATACCCTCTCTTGAGGAAGTCTATGCCAAGGGTGCACAGAGCATCTGGGCCAGTCACAGTGGGATGCTTCTCCCATTCATTCCCGGTGAGGCTCACTTCGGTCTCCGGTACAGACAGTTCTGGAGACTCCCCTGTCACTTCAGAAATAGTGGCGGATTCTGCCTCTTTATGATTCGATCGCAATTGTGTGCACTATGCACCAGTGTGCATCAGGGCTTTATAGTTTTGTGGCTTTAATGTGCCAGGCCATTGAATCCACACAGTCCAATAAAATCGGTTGTCCCTCTCCTCCACCTGGTTGGAGACAGGGTCCCTGTCATATTGAGCATAGTAGCCATGATTAGCAGATGAGTTTCTACCCGGACCGGAGAACCGCTCACTGTAGACTAGAGCAGCCATCCCCCTGGGAAAATCCTTTCCTCTATCTGTTTTACCTTGCAACTTGTGCCTGTTGGGTTGAGGTACGTTTTCTATCCCATGTCCTCATGTCCTCTCTGTATTCATGGAGAACGGACCACAGGGTACTTCGTGGCATGTTCTATCTGTCTTGAGCTGGTCTTGTAGGAGGGCATCTTCTAACTGCTGCGATGTAGGTCCATGCAGGGTGAGAGTGGAATCTTTCCTCCATCCTGGACAGTTTATCAGTTTATCAAATAATTTCTCAGATTTCTCAGTCATTTTCTTGGTGTTCTTAGCCATCATTCTCTCAGTTTTCTCAGCTAGTTTTTCCACGGCTGCAACAGTGAGGGGATGAGAGAGACTGTCTTCACACTGTCATACTTTGTTAATCACTTCATTTACAGTTGGTATGTCAACATCAGGTCCTCCCCAGATCATTGCTGACAATATGTGGGAATACGTCAGTGGTACACTCTTGTTATGTCCCGGTCCAATTGAGGGTCCAGGGTTTGTAATAATTCCAAGCGTGAGATTAAGACACAAACGAGGTCAAATGCCGTTCACTAGGGCTTTATTGTTATTTCCCAGCAATAGTCACTGAGATGAGCGATAGAGTAAAGGCAGAAGTAGAGGAAAGGTAGAAAGGAGAAGCAGTATGACAGAGCACAGCAAGAGTATAGTCACCACCACAGGTCTGCAGCATCCCATTGGTCCTCTGGAGTCAGCGGTGTCTCATTGATCCGTGGTTCTCAAGTTGTGACGGTGGTGAGGGTGCCAAATGGGGTAAGGCACAGCACCAGTTTATAGTCCTTGCTGACTTGCAATTCAGCCCATCAGCACTATGGTCACCTTTGCTCAACAAATCATCGTTTGACACTGTTGCCATATAGGCTTTTCCTGCCTTTATCACTTGGGCAGTACTTAGTATTGCACAGTCATGAGAAACAGGGTCTGGTTGCTCTGATAACCAAGCATGTACCCGCTTTGTTATCAGTATGGCAGCAGGTGAACTTTGAGACATCTTGTTTTTCTGTCAGTCCCCTACAACTCTGCACAAACTTCCACAACTTAGATCTGAGATTTTGCAAGATAATTTCTTTTGTAGGGTGGAATTTCTGGTTGGAAGCAGAAAGACAAGAACAGCCCTATGTAAGCAACTGTTTTCAGAGCACTCACTTGATATGTGAGAGACTAGATGCTTGACTCCTTACCCAGAATTAGATTAAGCAAGTATCTGAGTCTAATTGTATACAAGAGTTGATGAGGGTGTAGCCAGTGGCTTTCAGGATGGATGGATGGGTACATACATGCATTTTCCTCTTTCTCTGTTTTCTTCTTTTAACAAATACTGAGAAGTCTTGGTTTTGTTCAGATGAAAAATAAGATTAAAAACATGCACAGAATCACAGTACCAGTTCTGTAATTTTAAAATAGTGCAGTACAAGCAAGTGTGAGTGGATGGCAGACAAGAAACCTGTAGAATCTTGAAGACACTTTAACATATGGAATTTGTATTATCCGTCCAGAGAGGGCATTCACACCAGCTCTGTCAGTACACTTGGGCACAGTTTGGATAGCCTGAGTCAACGAGAATGCTACCAGATGGTAATTCAGAGCACCTCAGATGGATAAGTAGGGGAGACGTCCCCAGACCTATCAGCTATATCAAAATTATTTTCTTCTTCAACATAGAAATAGTCCACAAGTGGAATTCTAAATGATAATACGGTATCTGGGGAGAACAACAGCAACCTGAGACCTATGAATTACAAACTTGATTACTTAATGTGGTGTGAAAATAATTTTAAGACCATGAAGAGTTTCTCCGTCTTGCAAATAGATCACCACAGGAAGGCAGAAAGAACACTCCAGATTTTTGACAGGACATACTGCTGTCTTAGTAATACCTTATCAAATTCAACCACTGTAATCAGCTTTTTTTCCTCCGAGTAATATATTATATGAGGAGCTGTATTATCAGAAAGCTAGTAGAATTAGTTTCCAGGAAAGCGAAGTACTAAGTAGAGGTTCTTAGAGTGAGTAAAAATACAATCTGTCTGCAACAACAAAGCTGCATTCACTTTGAAACACTTGGGTAATTAAGGCAGAAAATGAAGCATTTTGATCATTTCACTCCAAACTGCCTCTTTAGACCTTAAACATGTTAAAGCAGAATTGAACCTATACAAAGGCAATCTGCTTCCACTGTTAAGATACCGAAAAGCAGGAAATGTGAAGAAAAAAAAAATCCTACTCTTATGGTTAAAAAGTTGTAAAAGAAAAAACCTAATTACATATGGGATGATGAACATTTGGTGGGAATGGCAGACATTGTCAAATTGCAATGCTGTTTCTGAAAAATGTGGTCAGTATTTGTCCCATGAATCCCACCCATTTCCCCACCATCCATTGGAGGTCCCTGTCACTCATTAACTTTTAAAAGAATTCAGCTGTATCACTAAGAACATACAAAGAAAACAGAGTCCATGTATTACAGTCATGTATGACTATCACAGTATCATCTTCAAAATCACAGGCCTCAACAATAACCAGAAAGTTCATTGTATGCCCACACTGTATACTAGCAGTGTAAGGTTTTTTAAAAAACAGACCTAACTGCACAGATCTGAATTTACTAAGAGACAAAACAATGATTGTTATATAATCATTTTTCCTCTTGTGTGTCCATCCTAATATTTATATACTATCCTGTATCTTCACGATATCTATTTCAACTGTAACCTTTTGACAGTAATTAATTTTTTGTAAGCTGTTAAGTACCTGTTATATTGCTATTGCTATGTAAATAATATATAATTTAAGCTATAATATCACTATAATCAATAAGAAGAAAATTTGTGATAGGGCATCATATTAAAGGCATTTGAGTTAAACAGGGCAGTAAAGATGTTTCACACAGAATAACAAGCTCAAGTCAAGACATTGTATGGTGTCTTTTCCTTGTCCGTTACTTTTCCTGCCTGTAGTTTTCTTTTCTCTTTCTCTTTTTCTTTCCTTTTCTCCCCCCCCCCTTTTTTTTTTTTTTGTTGTTTAACTCTATCTACTTAAGCGCACACTATTTAGTATATATTTTTCTATTTCAAGTGTTAAAGAGCATCTCAAACCTGAAACTGTGTAGGATAGACTAGGAGAAAAGTATTAGTGCTAAAATCAAAAGATTAAAAACCAAACAGTCAACTATTCATAACCATAACCAGTCTTTTTAGGTGGCACCACTCTGTGTCAGGAAGTGTACAAAGAGGCAAAGATATTGATAGTAAGTTGCATAATTATAACTGTAGTAATTTGTTACAGTGGTATAAAGTATTATTATAAAAATGCACTGAAGTGATATTACACATCAAACAAAACCATTTCTAGAATCCGGACTTAACGTAATGACAGTATGCTTCATAAATATCTTTTAATATAGCGTATAACTACATAATGCATAACATTTTCATTAAAGTTAAGTCACTGTATTGGAATATTGCAGCACCTTACCAAATGTGTTTGACCTTACGCTGTAGTTTAAAAGAAGTTGTCTTTAAAAATGCAAATAAAATACTTACCATGTTATTATTTGTGCGGTGAATTTAAATCTCTTAGTCACATCATTACAGACCATTTTAGATGCAAACTGAGTGCTCAACTTAGAGATTTCACATTCTCCTCATTTTCTTAATTACAATTGTAATTTAAGGTTGGATACTGAGATTCACTTCGAGGAGTCATTTATAAAGGCTTATAATTTTGTCAAACTTTTATAGTAGTAGATGCAAGTTAGCACAAATTGTTAATCACATCTTAAAAATTTGCATTGAGGACCAGTTGTTACTTTATTTTCAAGAGTTAAAAAGAGGGCAAGCACATACTTTGAAGTAAAAAATTAATAATGATTTAACCTTAGAAAAGTTTGTGTTAGCAGGGAATGAGACTGCAGTTCTGCAAAACATGTAAATTAAAAATGTATCACACTCCATATGCACTGGGGAGGAGAATTAAGCTACTAGCAACTTACTAGAAGTAACTTGCAAAATCATTTAATTTTGCATTTTTATCCTTAACTAAAGATACCTGCTATTGTTTGTTTTTATAACAAACTAAATAAAACCCTTTCTGAATAATAATGTAAAGTTGTTTCTTGCATATGAAAGGCATAATAGGACTAAACACACTATATAGCAGGGGGTTTTGTGCAAGAAAAATATTTATTCTTTAAAAGTATATAAAGTATACCACAACATTTCTAGAGTAAAAAGAGATTTTCACCCCTCACATTGGTACAGCCTCAATCAACCCTGCTGCTTATTTTCACTGCCTTTCTAAACAATTCAAGAGCTGCCATACAATATTCTGAAAAGGCAAAGTAGAAATGACTTTTTATGAGGCTGAGATTTGACTAACCAGAGCAAGGCAAAGCTATCTTTATTCAGTCCAGATACTTCTATTTATATTGACCAAAGAGTTACTAGAATCATCTGCTGTCTTCTATTCATGTATAATTTCTTGCATATAACTCCGAGTACACAGCACATAAAACCGTATGATGCTAAGGCACAAAACAGGCCATTCAAAATTGTTAATGAAATGCTGATCATCCACTAGCAGTGGGTGAGGCCTATCCAAGACTTGAGTTTTGAAAAAAGTTTAAAATTAAATAGTTCAAACACATAAAGAAAGAAGGTCAGGGAGAACCTTCCCATATTTTTAGGTCTTTCAAGTTTCTCGTTATGTCCAGTGTTAGCAGTCACCATTTTCATCAAAATGTGAGGTTCACTTACCCCTAAGCCTTGGGAAAAGGAGGCTTTATGGATAGGTATTTCTCATTAAAAACTTGTAGTTTTGCAAAATATAGTCTAACCAATGCTTTCATCTGGCGCAAGAAAGACTAACATAAAACAGTGCAACAGTTTCTAAAGAGCAGTTTAAGTTGCAGTGGAAATCACTTAAGAAACTGAGGAAAATCACCATATGAACAAACAAAAGAGCAAGAGAGAGTGATACATTAATAATATTTATTAGGAAGCTGGCTAATTCTGTGGGATAATTATAGCTATTGAGAAGAAGGGCTGAGCACCCTAGACCCAGCTGATGTTCATGAGGGACACTCGTATTCTGTATCCCTAATAAACAGCTTATTATTTATGGGGCTTAAAGGAAAACAAACAATTCTCAATGTCTCACTAGAAAAGTAGCACATGCAAATTTTAAAATTAATTTGGACAAGCTGAAGTGTTTCCCAGTGTGAGAGGTTTGTATAAACAATTTAGAGCTTCTATCTGGCTAGTTTAGAGTGAAATGATGTAGCAGAAAAGCAAGGAAAGAAATGGCAGACCATGAAAGTGAGATTGTTCTAGCACTAACAGGACTGCTGCGCCCAAACTCCACATTACTCCTTCCTCACAAGAAACGTCTAATCACATGTCATTGATACCATAGACCCCCATGTTCTCTGCTGTATTTTCTCTCTTTTCAACTAGTATGGAAGCAGAAGCAGACATGGCAGTGATTTTCTTTCTCAAACATAATTACAGGCATATTTATTCCTGTGTATAAATTAGTTTACAGCTCTCCTGCATGTTCTACAAGAGCAGAGACTACTGGAAAACAGAATAATGTTGTGTAAAAATAAAATTACTGGGAACATTATAAATTACAAAAATGGTGTTGATGTGACAAAATTAAACAAGACAGACATTGATTGATGGGTTTAAGTCTGATATTTATTCTAGGGTAAGATTAACAGTCAAATGTATGTTTTGACAAGGATGCCTATACAAAGATAACTTTTAAACTGTAACTAGCTGTAATTTTATTTCTTTAATCACTTTTCAGGCAGTTTAGACTTTATAAGAAATAAGGAAAGATCCATATTCATACTTCTAATAATTATGATCACAGACATTTGTCAGATTTGGTGACATGCTACGTAAACTTGCAAGTAAGACCAAAAAGTTTATTTGAGAAAGACCTTAAATGGCTAACATGCTCTGCAGAAAAAGAAACAATTTTTTTTTTGTTTCCTAGGATCTGTTATCTGGTAATGCCATGAAATTAGGTACTGCTCACGAGAATGTAATATCATGCACCTGAAATTAAGAACCTGAGAACAACCTTATAAATACCTCTTTTTTTTCCTTTGGAATTTGGAAGACGAAGCACAAAATCATGCAAGTTTTTTATGGTTTTGAAATGCTATGGATCAAACACATCATGCTCTGGATAAAACCTTAATTTGTATTTGCTATAAAGAAAAATAGCCTTTCTCCTGTCTCTTCCTTTTATTGTGAGTGGGAAATGATTTTCCCATTTGAGAAATGGTCAGAGGAATGCTGACTGGTGTTTAGCTCGGCTAAGTGTTCTTGGTTTCAAATAAACAGGTTGAGAGTGTTAAATTTATTCCTTGCTATTGACAGACTGAAATATACAATTATGAATCATGTCAATTATTTCCAAACTGTCTGCAGTATTGGTTCAAGCTATTTGTATGGAGATCCCAAAATATCTCCTCTCCACCCCACTCACCATCTTTCTGTCTGTACTTATCAGCTGTTGCAAATGACAAAAGTTCCATGGAGAAAATGTTGCCATCAGGTTTTGGGTTTTTTTAAGTAGATAAGGCCCAAGTATATTTACGCTTCTTTTCTTGGATATCATAACCCTTGCCTGTACAAAATACTTCTGCATTTTATTATTTTAATAGTTACTCCTATTAGTTGCTTTTTTACTAGTTCATTGTACAACTCCATGAGTCATTTCATAGTGTATATTTTGTAATGGAAAGTATCCCATACTAATGTGTCCCCTACTCATCATGAGGATAACTGACCCATTTCTGACGCTGAAAAATGAAGCTCTGAACTTTACCAGTGTTCATCCTTCAGGAAAAACTACACTTCTAGTTTCATAGATGGTATTATTGCAGCCAATATATACTAAATTTAGTGCTACACCATTTACATAAAGGAAGCAAAATGACTTGCAAAAGGATATCTTTTGTGCCAGAAGAATCAAGAATATAATTCTGAATTCCAAATCCAAATTGGGTGAGATTCTTCCGCGCTTGTAGCGTTGTTTTTGGTACCACCTGCCCAAGCTCCTTGAAACCATTTCCATCATGGACATTCAACCTGTTTTTCCAAGCAGTGGCTGCAAGTATCAGCAGGACTCCATCATATTTCCTTCTTTTGGTACTTGCCAAATCGCACTTGAGATCATCACATCTTTTGACAAAACTGAGTCTTTGCCCTCTAATTCCTGTACAGTCTATACCTTCAGCATAATAGTTTTAATGAGTTAATACATATTTAAAAAATGGTTGAACTCAAAAGACAGGGTTGAAGTGGAGCGTAACTTCAGGAGCACACCACTGAAAGTATATCAAGCTAAATTTAATAACTAAAGAGTCTTTATTTCCTAATTAGAGAGAAAAAAATGAGTCAATTTGGGAACCTTGGCCAGCCTTCCCAGTCACCTGTGGCACAGAGGGCTCTATGTGAGCACAGGTGAGTGCACAGTGGAAGCACCATATGCTGACAAATTATTACACCACTCATATCTATGCTCTGACAAGGAAAGTCTATAAAAGTTACTCTATTTTATTCTAATTTGTTCCATGGACATTAAATCTATTCTTACTGGCAAATACTCCAGCTTTAGTAAGAGCCAGGATCTCCCTGAAGTCATTAAGAGAGATTTTAAGTCATAATGCGTCACACCTGACACCAAACTGAAATCTTGACATGCAACTGATACCTAAACCTATTGATGAATCTGTACTGTATATGAATCTATATGAATATATCTATATATAGAGCAACTTGAAACAGTCTTGGTCATCTTCCAGACTCATTTGTGAAAGTACTCTATATCCTTCATATATAGGAGACCTGAGTTGCATTTCTGGTATGCAAAATACCAGCATTCTGGTAAGCATGTAAGCTTGTAGGGTCATAGTATTTTCTGTTTTGTTCTAGATTCCTTTCAAAGCTATTCTTGCCATTTTAACTGTATTTTTTACTTGTTATCCAAGCACTGCTCTGCTGTTGCCAGAGACCAAACTACAGCAACACTTTCTTGATCAGTCTTAGATAATGTAAAAGCTGCAAATGAGATCATTACAAATCAGGAAAGTAATACAGTGTTCTGGGGTCTAAAAACAAATGTGTGGTGTAATTTCCAATATGCTTGAAGTCTCTCATCTTGTTCGTTAGTCTGGAGAAGAGAAGGCTGAGGGGGGATCTCATCAATGCTTGTAAATATTTCAAGGGAGGGTGGCGGGAGGATGGGACCAGTCTTTTTTCAGTGGTGCCCAGTGATAAAACAAGAGTTAATGGGCACAAACTTGAACATAGGAAGTTCCATCTAAACATGAGGAGGAACTTCTTTACTTTGAGGGTGGCAGAGCACTGGAACAGGCTGCCCAGAGAGGTGGTGGAGTCTCCGACTCTGGAGACATTCAAAACCCGCCTTGGACGCCATCCTGTGCAACCTGCTCTAGGTATCCCTGCTCTGGCAGGGGGGTTGGACTAGATGATCTCCAGAGGTCCCTTCCAACCCCTGTGATTCTGTGATTCATGATGTGAATGCTCTAAAGAGGGTGTTATTATTGATGCAAATGTTTCATTGTGGTAAGATTTAACTAACTAACTTAGAAAAACTTTACACATAGACAGAACAAAACATCCCCATGAGACAGAAGAGAGTGAATAGCAATGTCAGAGCAATATTGGAAGAAATCTATAGGTATCTGGAAAACTGTCAAGAGAAAACAGAGATAAATGAAATAATTGTTACCTCCTTAGCATTAGGTTACGCTATCTTGAACAAATTAAATATTTTATTTAGTCTCAAAGGTTGTTTTCATTTATTTCAACCTTTTTATTTCCTGTTTCTTCATCTTCTCTCTCACTTCACACTTATGAAATGGCCATCTCCCTGTATCTTCCTATACTCAAATCACCTTCCTTCTAGTATTTCCATGTGATTTTGCAAAACTGTAGGATCATAATGTAGATCTGCTGTGTGTTTTGCCACCAAAAGAAGGAAGAGTCCAGGTTGTGTTCTGATAAATGGGGAAAACAGGCAATTTAGTTTCCAGCTTATCTCTACCTCAACTTTTTTTAAAAGCCCTTGATACTTGAGCAAATTTACAGATGGCAGCTAGAATCTGTTTCCAAGATACTAGGGAAATCTTGCTCGAAGACTATATCAGCAAAGAGAATAAGCTGAAAACTTCCAGTGCATGTTGTCCCAAATGAAGAGGAGGCAAAGGTGAACCTTTAACCATGTTTCATACTGAGTTTTGATGCCTCATTGTCAGCTTCACTGGATTTCTAGCACACTTTTCAGCACCTGAGTTTCATTTCCTAGAATTCACATTTTGCTTGTGAAATCCTGGTTCTTTTTATTTCATTTTAATTCCTTTCATATCTAGGAATGGAAACATGCAGAAATGCTGTCTTTCATGTTCCTCTTTCAAATTGCAAAGATGATTGGACAGCTGTTCACTCTCCCTTTAGATACAAAATATATTTTTCATCCTTAAAGACCATGTATTTTATGAGGAACAAAGTCTATACAGCTGCAATGACCTGTATCGCATAGGCAGTCATTGGAGTTTTTCAATGATATTGTGAAAGAGTTGTCCCGTTTCCAAATCCCATCACAATGTTATCACTTCTCAGCAGAGAGGAAGCATACCATATGGTTATTTTTTCTGCATATAACAAATATAAATACAGCTAATAATACAGTAATAGTATAATAATACAAACACAAACACAAACACAAACACAAACATAAACATAAATATAAATAATATAAATAAATATAAATATAAATATAAATATAAATATAAATATAAATATAATAGCAGTACAGTTCCTTCACCTGTTTGCCAAATAGCACTGTAATTTTTAAAAGACAGAGCAAGGTTAATCAAATGCCCCACTCTCTCCTTTGTATTTTGAGGTTTATTGTAGACCAGAAGAAATTTAATGTGGGAGCATCTTTTCAAACACCAAAAGAACTGGCAAAACAGTCAAATGAACATAACCGTGGTACTTCTGATTCACTTGGAGACAGTGTGTCTAATACAATGATTTTGATGACCACAAATTATCATGGATGCAAAGTTCTTCATTAACATCTCACCAGCATAGCAACCAGTTCACAAAAGAGCCATGCATGGCTTTATTATTCCTGATCCCACATTACGCCAAATTTTCTTAGTGGAATGACATTATCAACTTCTGAAGACCCCGTTGCAACTAGAAAAATGGAAAAGAAATCAGGCTTAAGCAGTTTGAACTTACTTTTTTCATTATTCTACTTCTGTAGCTTAGGAAAAGAGGAACACATAAGTTTGCCCTTGCATGATTCTTTTCTTCTGAAAAGCAAAATTTCCCCTAAAGTCGAAAGCTTCAGTCTGATACAGTCAACCAATCTTTGCTCCATAAGGAAACACAAACAATTTAGTTAATAAATAGTGTCCATTATTTCAGAATTCTTTCCTATTTCTCAAACATAGTTCTGAATCTGGAAAGATGATCCAGCCCCCAACAAATGCAAATACTTGGTGCCATGGATAAGAAAACATGCTGAAGTGGACTGTTCTCAGATATGCAAGCATATATAGAAATGGTAAGAGGATATAAATAGGAATGATATGATACTCTTTGCACCTCTAAATCTGGTATTTTGCTTGTCTCAAACTTCCACCAAAATGAGGGAGTAGATGAGCTGGAGATGTGATTATATTGATATGAATTCAGTCTTCTTTGTATTGCATTTGAATGTAAATGTCGGATAAACTGCAGACCAAGTTGTGAAATACATGCATTTTAAGTACAATTTTCCCTCTTCCACTAGCAAGTACACTACTTAATATCTTTTATTTGTACCCCTTGTGACCGCATGGATTGTATCACTGGATTCCTTGTAAGATCATCCTTTTCACTGCCAGAATGACATTTGGAGAAGATTAGCTGCAGAATTCCTTATCAGCTGAGCTGCGCAGCTGATGGAACGCTAGTGACGGTTATACAGGTTTACCCCAGAAGTCTCCTAGGCAGAACATGGACTCTTAGATGTATGACTGTGTCCCCTTTATCTGAAAGCCACATTGTCAAATACATTTAAACTAGTACAACAGCTCAGGACAAATTTTGTGGTCCCTCAATGTGCCTGTAGTCTTTCTGTAATGTTGACAGGTGCCAAGCCAGAGAAATCAGCACAGGGAAAACAGAGCCAGAAACAAAATGTCACAATACAGAGAGAAAGTGAAGCTGAAGGGTGAATGACACTATCTAGTCCTTAGCAACAGCTCTTATTTTTAAAACTGTTGTCCTTGACCTGCAGAATACATAATGGGAATTATTAAAATGTAGTCCTTTAATGTAGGCCAGTACAGAGTAATGTCTGTAAAGTAATTTCAAATTAAAGAAGAAGAAAGCAATGAGAACAGTGGTTGGTAGATAGGTGACTGTGGGAACAAGTGTGTTTAAGGTAAAGCCTTTTCATCCAAATGAAGAGAAATGAGGAAGCAGCAGTAAAGAGAAAAGTGCCATGCTGTAGCTAGATCTGCTTTGACTCAGCTTATTTTCCCCATCACTGAAAATGGGCAGCTGCACCATCAATTGCAGTCAAAACATTTTTTTTTCCTGTTAAATAGACAACTTGTCAGGCAGGTAATATGCTTCAGCAATGTAACTTAGGAAAAGAATCAACATGCTAGGCATGACTTTCACAATAAAAAATTTATTACTAAGACTGTTATTGTTTCAAATGAAGCTCTGAGAGTAATTTCCCAACAGCTATTCACTGAGCCAAAATCAGCTGAATATTAGTGGAAAAGTGTGAACTTTACAGAAGGTAGGTTTAATTAAAACAATATGTCTCAAATAACCTCAAACTTCCCAGACTATAATAAATCAATACATTAATTAAATAAAAAATATTTAATCAAAACACTACAATTTAATTTTTCCACTGTGATGATATTAATTTGTGTTATAACAAGGTAACCTTTTAAAAGGGCTAAGCTTCATCAAGTCTAAACAATGACATTTCAGTCCAAAGAACTCCATACAGTAAACCAGAAATGACCACATTAAATACAGATCTTCTAAGGAAATCTGAATATATGATAGTATTATTTTTAAAGGACACTGATTTATCATTATAAAAATCTATTACAGGAAAATTACTTTCAGTGCAGCTTGTCTGCAACTATTGATGTGAATCCTTAGTGAAAGGAACCCACATAATTATTATCCTTTTTCAAGGTATAAGGCATATATTCTTACAACGATAATATATTTTCTTACAGTGACATACAGTGACATATATTCTTACAGAATTTTTATCTTATCATTTTATCTCCCTGTTTTATTCCACCACCACCCCCCTCCATATTGCCAATGTGAACTGAAAATAGTTGGCAAACCCAGAAATTTTGCTAATGCAAAATTATGTACTTGTGCTGCCACAGTACTGATCTTTATTCTGCATTTGCTATATGCAAACTGCAATGCTGTTTTGCACTTTGATATTATTAAGAGCACAGCGAGTTCTAAGTCCTTTGCAAACTTTTAGTCTTAAGTGTAGTGCACTGTACTGAATAGGAGATACTGAGAGTTTCTAAACTTTCAAATTTATTTGTGTGTGCTAGGGACATTATTTAGGAGAATAGCTACAGTATACATATATTTGTCCCTGCAGCATTCTGCATCCTGAACCTTTGAGTGCTGTTTTCGTAGACCCGCCATCCTCACAAGAAAACCAAGCACTTTGGCATTCTCAGCACAAAATACTCTTGTTTATGAATTAACTCATCTGAGATGATAATTTTTTTCAGTTGTCTTAATATAAAAGATGTTCCTTTTTCAATTTCTCTTCATTTAGACTACCCTTCACTTTCAAATTTGCATATACCTAGTCTTAACAGTTATAGGGAGAGCTTCAAAATGGTGTGCATTATTCATGCATTTCCTCTTCTAAACATGTCACATGCCTGATGTTTTTCAGAGCCAACCCCATTATAATGTATGAACTCCACATACAGTAAAAAAACCTCAAAACACCAAACCCCAAAAAGTATAAGAAATATCTTTGATTGTTTTGTGTTACAGCAGGGAAAGAATCATTGTTCTTTGTTTAACCAAAAATTATACTAGACATACAGAACAGTCCCTGAGCCAGTATTTGGTAACTAACTTGTAAGCAAAACTTCACTCACATCCTGGAATATTGTGTCATTTGTTAAAGATATCAGGTATTAGCTGTTGTGAAAATCTTTTTCTAAGTGGTTCATTTATGCAGCTAGGAACAAGACTTCTGCACTGATTAACACTGAAGTGATGAGCTCAGAGAAGTGTGATTGTTCTGGGAGATCCCTCTGCAGGAAGTAGAGGGGAAAAAATGTGTTATAATGCAAATTTTCTTTAGACTCTTACAAATCCCTTCTACAGGGATTTTGTCTTTTAAGAGTTTCTCTTTCACTTGTAACTCTACTGGTTAAATTGTAGGTCTTCAAACCAGGATTTTTCTGTGCAACAGCATTCAGGCTGATTCTTGAATAATAAGAGGATTTTTTTTTCTTCCAGCAAAGATACAGAACCAATACCATACAGCTATAGTTACAAAACCTTTTTTAATGTTTGCTGACCAGTATTGTTTTAGAAATAATTCCACAAAGTTGAATTGTCCTTTTTTGATGACAATTGCAAGACTATGTAGAGTGTAGAAAATGTAGGTTCTCTTCACAAAAACTGGAAACATTCCTGCACAATCTATTACCTTCAGGAGCTGATTCAAAGTATACAGGATTTTCAAAAACATTTTTTAATATTATCAGTGGGATAGTATTTCAGTAACTATTTCCCTCAACACAGGGTACCTTCAATTGCCTAATATAAAGGAGATGCTCTATTCTGTACAATCAAATACACTCTTACCCTCATAATAAGAGTGAAAACAACATCTTGTGTCTATTCAAAAGAATCCTGAAGTATTTCTTGCATCCTGAAAATGCAAGGAAAAAATAATTTTTATTGTGTTCCAGATGGTCTTTAGATGCTCTGAAAAGCCACTTTCATTTGAGAGATATTAAAAACATTAAGATCATCACTCCTACAACATTTTTCTCTTAGTCTTTTGAGACACTCATAAAATCTCCTTACAAGCACGAGGATTTTAATTTCCACATATCAATGTAAACTCATACATTCAACAGATTTAATTTTGTAAAAACTGAGTTTCCAGCCAGTTGACTTCCTGTTTAATGATTTCATTGTTTTATATTTATGGAGCATAATATGTCACCTTAAAAATAAAAAATACAATATAAAATATATGTCATTAACAATTCTCTCTTCATTTTCAGCAAAAGAATAAAATCCACTTTTAGTAAGAAGCAAACACGTTAGGAACAGGAATTAATGCAACACTACTATTCTTCATATTGTATTTGCTTACATCTCAGACTGGACATGGCATGTAGTCTACAACAGATGTGGCCACAGTCAATCTCACAGGCTCAATATAACTCCAATGCATATACAACTGTCTTAATTTATGGAGTGTTAGGTTTTAAGGTGCAGGATTGCTATCAACAACTTGATCCTTCCTTCCTTACCCTATTGGGGGACATTCATGCTCAGCAGGGGCTTAGGAAAGGTAACATCTTGAACTTCTGAACATCCAGTGTATTAGTAAAACCTGAAAGTGAGAGAATGCTTCTTAAGAATGAACATGGAAATTCATGCCACAAGAGCTTCTTCTCCCCCAGCTGTTTGAGTTCAAAATTTAATTTTACTTACTTATTTATTTGCAGATGTCATTGACATAGTGGACTGAACTTTGCAGGAAAAAGAAAAACATCCTAAAGATTTATTTTTGCTTTCACCAACAATTTTGAAACTAATGAAATACATACATTCACCTTCTTCCCACTCCATCACTATAAAATGATGAAGAAAGCAAGTAAAAGAGAAAGAATAAATTTAAAAAACCTCTCAACCCCATAAAATCTTAAAGAATCTACATCAGTTTAAAATAAAAATCTGTTGAAAATGTGTGTCAATGTGTTCTTTGGACAGCAATGGTATAAAACAAGACCTCAGGTGTCATTTTACTTACACACCTAAACTGACCTATGCAAAAAACTTTTATTAGATGAGTTTGTAGTTGTACTTGAACTTATGTGAACCTACCTTCTGATACACTTTCTTCCTAATTTGTAACATTTTTATTATACACAATGTGCATTTCTAACATGTAATATCTGTGAAAATATCCTGAAGCTAATGTCATACTGGAGATGAGAAATATGCAATGAAGACATGCTAGAATATGTTTTCACCAAAGAAAAAGGATGATATTCTGTCATACCAAAGGCAATGGCAGCTAATTATTGATATCAATGTCATCCTTTTTCTCCATATGTAATATGCCTGATTCTTTCAAAAATTTAAGAATGTTCATGGCAATATAACATTAGAGGTCACATTTATGGATATTATTTTCTTTATCTTCATTTCTTTTTCCATTCTTTTGACCATTTAAAGTATTGTTTCCTCGCCTTTTCTCTTTTTTTCTTTTCTCCATTTAAGATATTGGAATGTAAAAAGCAGAATGAAAATAGTGGTTATAGTTTTCTCAAAAACATGTTCATATATCCCTATTTGATGAGAATTTATATGATAAATCACAAAGCTAGAGAAATTAAAATGGAATATTCAAGAGTCCAAACCTGGATTTTAATGCTCAAGAATATTCACACTGTGGAAATAATCAGCTTAGTCATTTAAATTAGGAAATTTGATGTACTTTTGCCCATTTCTGTATTTTCGAAAAGATATACTAAAGATGAAACAAAACAAAAAAGAAAAAAATCTCATTTAGGGGGTAAGAGAAGAAAAGGGGAAAAGAACAAGGGAATTTGTGCAGGAATAATTAATGAGAATGCTAAATAGTCTCTATATCAATCTAGCCCAATGTACTCATTTAGAGTGGCACAAGGTTGGATTGTTTATATCTGGGTTGCAGAAACGGGTGGAGAATTATCTGCAGAAATAGAACAGGAATATGATGTAAAGAATAATTGTCAGTTAAACTTCTGATTGTAAAAAAAAAATTGCCATTTTATTTCAAACTATCTCACATCCTGATCATTATTCTGTCTTTATAAGACATTTCCACAGATAACATTGTATTACCATTTTTACATTTTTTGAAAGATTTTTCTAATTTATCTTGATATAGAGCTTTTTTGACCACTTTGCTTGACAAGACTGTAATAAAGAAAAATTGAAGATTCCCTTGCAAGAAATGATAGTCGCATACCTCTTCCAAAAACACGTCTCTTCCTTGTATAAGGTACACAGAGAAATTAATAAGAATCAGGCATCATTTACCCTAGGAGGCTTCTAAAATCTCCAGTTAGGACTGTCACATTGAAAAACTATGGTCTAAGTTCAGAGATTTTTACGTATTTGGGTCTTCTATATTGAGAGTTTCACAGATTTTAAAGAACTATAAGTAAATTACTCACCTCTTATGAAACATGGCTGAAAAATGCCGACGATTTTTTTTTAATATAGATTCAATTAACTAAATTCTTTTTTTCATAACAAAAAATCTGATTTTTATTGCTAATTATGCCTTTTGCAGCTTTGTTGTGGATATACTTATTACATATATTTTACTTTGACTCTCTTACTGTAAATGCCAAAGTTAATGTTTCACGTTTACATTAAATACCAGTGTTTCGTCTTTACATTAAATGCACACCCTTATGCACAATTTAGAATGTCTTTTTTTGTTGGTTTTTTTTTTGTTTGCTTCATTGGGTAGTTTTTGTTTGTCTGTTTTTGTTTGTGTGGGTTTTTTTGTTGTTCTTTTTGTTGTTAGAACAATACATACCCCACCAGGGAACCGTTAGCTACTCCTTCCCGTTTTGTGATGATGCAGGTTTTTGAGAACTTGGCTAGTGATCTATTAGGAAATTTCCTTGACTTTATTTGCATGGTAAACATATCTCTTAATTTTTTTTTTCTCTCTGCTTAAGTGTATTCCTTTTAATGTGTTTAATCAATCTAATGTTTGAAGAACTTTAGGGGTTTTAGAAAGATGAAATACCTAATATAGCTAACGCTTCTCTGGCCCCAAAACCCTGATTTAATAAAGCCTTATGGGAGCTCTAACTTCAGGTAAACAGGAGACTCAGAGTTACATAGTCTATTTTTCCCATTCATCTCTATTTTATAAGTGAACGTGTGGAATTGTAAAATTTGTTTATACATTTTAGAAGAAGCTTTCATTGAATTTTCACAGACTTTGAAGGGCATGTTTGGCACTGCTTGAGATAAGGATTAAGGTGGCATAGATCTTATAAAGAATTGACTTTAGTTGCAATAACAGCTCCCTGGAAGCTGAAACAATCAACACAGATGTTGGACAAGGAAACCACTGCTACTTGTGGATGAATAAAATGAGATCTGTGGTAAAACAGTGGCTTTTTTTCCCCTTGACTCAGTTCAAAGGCTGGCAATATCCTATTAAACAAAGCATTAGTATTGCACCTGCTTCTGAAAAATAATGTGTCTTAAGAAAACTATCTTAAGAAAAATTACTTTCAGACCCTTTTTAATCTGTTTTAAATGGTACCTTGAGGACAAGCACGGCATCACATGAGTGAAGGAGGACACTACGAAACTTAGAAAATAAATTAACCCATTGAGTGGACAGTTCAGTATGTTGCTTGCTTACAACTTATCTCATTTAGCTTTTCAGCAGATCTTATTTTATAGCCATACACCATTACTTCAATGCTTTGTTTTCCAAATGCCATATCCTCAGCTTATGTAAACTGTTGTAATTTCGGTGGTTTCACTGAAGTGCTATTAATTTGCTTTGACTTAACAACCAACCCAAAATATGAAAGTAGCGTCAGAAAATGTAATTTTCTGTGCCTTGATGGCTTGTTAAAAGTTAGTATGCTTTACAGCTGAAGAAGATAAATACCACTCAAGAAAAAAAATAATTTTAGGGGACCATCCAAGGAAAGAACAATTTTCCTCTCACCACAAAATTTCTGTAGTTGAATAATGGTCTTATAAAGATGAAAAGAATGCTAGATATCAGGAAAAAAGGCAGAACTGGAGTTGCTGGTGGAGATTAAAAAAATCACCATGATAGGTTATGAATATTTATGGACTCAGGAGACAAAATACAAATCAAACATTTTTTTTACAAAATGAGCTGTATAATTATAATTTCTTTCAAAATAAACAACTGTCTTGTCTCTTAACTGACCTGTCCTGTTTCTTAAAAAGAAAGAGAGGGAAAAAATCCTAGAGTGATTACTTCCTAACAAAACCTTTCACAAATAAACTGTCTTGCTTGCTAAAATAATGAGAGGCTACATGGGATGTAAGTAGCACTTGAACTCAGAAAACTGTGCAAACAAGATTTTGAGTGAAACCTGGCAACAACTGAGGTATGCAGGAGCTTTCCCTTTGAGTATTCTGAGACTAGAATTTGTCACTTACTTTGTAGTTCTGACTACATTATTAGTGGAAAAAATGTAATATCTCAAGGTTTACTGTGTCTTCAGGTAGGCTTAGTTTCTTATTTTCTTCTCTCTGTTGAAAAGCATACCAGCACCTCCAACCACCTTTTACCATAATATACCTAGTCTGTGTAAATGAACCTGCAAATTGTAATAATCAAACTGTTTCTAATCAGACATTATACTAAGTACAACAACTGTATTGCCCATGTACTACATTCAAGAAAGCTAGGACAGTTACCTCAAACTTTTTTAACTAATATTGAATATATTTAATATTTCCTAGAATTATTGAGCAAAAGCATTAACAAAACTTAAATAACAATGATTAAAATAATTGTGAATACTGATATGTCAAGGACACACACATGTCATGGTTGTTTTATTTATTTTAATGCAATAGCCACACATTAAAAGTAAGATCCCACAGTGCAGTGTATTCTAGAATGGTTTTAATAATCCAGCAAGACTTTATTAACCCAACAGAAGAGTACAGAATAAGTACCCCTGCTCTGTGAGAAATTTGTCCCACAGTGTTCCAAATTAACCAGTTGACGCAGACTAGCCCCTAGGAAGGGTTATTTATTCTTTGGCAGAGTCTCAAGATCAGTGCTGTCCCCCATTTTCTTCTAGAAGGGTAGCCAGGAAAATAGCATTAAGGGTATGATGGGGCTTCCAAATTATACCCCAAAGCATCACTTTCTGTTGGGAGTTCTCAGCATATCCCTCCTCTCCATGGAGTACTCAAGGAAACGTGGGCTCCAGCTGCACATAGCCGGCATTACCAAGAATCAGTGTTTCAGTATACTGGACTGACATGAAAACTTTATTCCTAATCTTGCCTGGAATTAGCATTTTTTACATCTCCTGGCTTGCTAGAAAAACAAGATAACACTGAACTTTATTACCTGGAGTCAATGAGAATATTGCTTGTTCACACAAGGACAAACCCTCTCATTTCAATTCTGACAAGGAAATGGATTAAGTTCTGTATCTTCACAGAGTGAAACACAGATATTTAATTCCAGCTTTCATGTTACCATCTCACATATGTGGTTTTTTGAGAACAGTCAGTAGCATAAAAATAAAAAGGATGTACCCACAAATGAGAAGAAATATTCAGGTTACTTCATAAATATGGACAACAATGGCTAGAAGGAGACATTAAAAGCCTCACAAGATTTTTTATCTTCAATAATTTAATATTACAGCAAAGTCAGTCAGTGGTTGAAAAATAGTAAGTTGAAATGCTGTAGTCTGAGCAAAGCTACTATTTTTTGTCATCAAACACATTTTACTGTGCAAATCAGGTTTATAGACAGATTTACATGTTTACAGGGTTTCCATGAGAAGAGGAGCCCCAACTTTGCACAATGATAAATTTTTCAAAGTATTCTTCAACATCTCTATGAATCTTTAGGTGCTACAAAACCCTCCTTTATGTGACCGTAGTTCATTGAACTTTCCTTTGAATTAAGACAGAGAGTTTACTTTGTAAAAAATATAGAAGCCTATTTAAATTGAGGGTAATAACGCAGAGGAGAAATTTCACATCAGTTATAACTTGCAACATAGGGCTATAAAAAGGTGTTATAACGTGTATGGGGCCAGAAACTTTCATGGCAACATCCTCCAGCTGAAAATTATTTTACCAGACCTGAAATGGTGTGTGGAAATGAGACCACACACCATTGTTTTCCTGCTAGTTTACTTATGGAATTTCTCAGGAATTTTCTGGGTCTGAGACACCTCAGGATATCCAAGACTTGCAGCTCCAGGACTGCAGTATTTCAGAAATTTACCTGGATCTGGCTTCCGAAGCCAGGTGGTTCCAGATATGACCCAGCTCCCATGTTTTAAGATGCTGTTTTATCTGGGAGCTGTGCTAATGTGGGTTTCTGTCCTCTAGAGGAGTCTACAACCTAACCTCAAGATGCAAATTTTAAATCTGGTAACTCAGAGCTCAGTCTTCACAATTTCACTTCAACCCACTGAATACAGCACAGATTTATCCATCACTAATATTTTTTTGAATTTTTATTTTATTATTGGTTTAATACTGAGAGTTTTCGACAAATTCTCCCATTATAAAAACAAAAAAGTATTAAGTGTCTTGATATAAATTTAATGATTCTTAGTATTTCAATATAAATTTTTTCAAAACATTCACAATATTCTCATCATTCTTATAGACTGATGCTTTGATCAGCCCTAGTACTAACTTATACAACAGAATGATTTTTGGAGTAAAGTCTTCACATGTCATTAAATGCCACCATCTGGATATTTTAGGTGCTTCAGAAAATCAGTCAAAACTCATAGTTATCTTCATGGTTCATTTACTAAAAAAGACTGAAAGATTATTATAAACCAGTATTATCTCATGCCTCCATAGCTATTAATACTATTAATAATAACAACAATAGCTGCAACAGATATACACTTTTACGTTGGAGATGGGATCTTTAAAGGTATAATTGTTTTAACAATATATGTTATTCTTATATTTGAATTTTGAAAGAATCAGTCATAAAATAAAAACAAAAAAGACAAAGAAATTCCGAGCTTAGACCAGGACACTATTTGAGAACTAACAAGGTAGCATAGCTTCTTCATTCTTTAAGTGCTTGTCAAGTCACCAAGTGACTAAGATAGGAAAAGCAGGAAATAATAACATTTATTACAGCTGCTATGCTTTCTTTCCGTCTACTTACAGTCTAAAACAAACAGCATAAAAAAATTAAGCATCATTCTAATACTGTGCTTACAGTTTTGCTTCCATCACACAAAACTTCACCAGAAATTGCTAGATTTCATCCATGAGAAAATTACAAAACAGATTTATGATTATTCATTCAGTCCATATTTAAAATTCTTTTTCCAGTTTCATACCTCAGCAAAGGTCTCAGCATTCAATTCTAACGCTTACACATGAGCAGAGAATTTACACTGGCCTCCATTCACATCAAAAGTTCTTTAATGAGGAAAAAATTGTATCTTCAATGTAATAACAGTCATTATTCAGTGATACAGCACTAATTGAAAAATTAAAATCTAGCATCAGAAATGCATCCCTTCTATAGATCTTTGCAATGTCTTACAAGATACTGTGACCTTCTTAAAAATCGTTATTTAATTAAAAATACCTTTTTCACTCTGGAGCAAATTACATGATAGTTTCTTGAAACACTCCTGAAATATTCAATTAGCCATCAGGTAGTATGGTTAATTATTGCATAAGAAAAGGAATGTTAAAAATAATCCCATAGAAGACTTAATCTCCTGAACAAAAGTCTATATGTAAAGCAAATTTCAGTAACTGCAAAACACTGACAATGTCTGACAAAAGTAGCTGTTGAACATTCTCAGTCTGAGAACGTTGCCTAATCTGGAAATGTTAATTCTTGTGTTTATATATTAAGGATCACTCTCTCTTACATACTAAAAGCAAGTCCAGTGCTACAACACGTCTCAACAACGGTATAAAATAATCTCAAGAGCAGTTCAGTTAATACTAAGGACTTCAGAATGAGGAAGGAAACTATGATCTGAAAAACAGTACTTGCATATGGGACTTCAAAAGGAAGAGAAAGCAAGAGATCATGAAGGCATGGCAGAACCAACCTATGAATTAGGGTAAAAATTTAATTGATAAAAGTAGGAATTGGCCAGAATACCGATAAATTTATAATTCCAGCCATCTTCTTAACCTGAGAGGTAGCATGACATTTTGAAAGAAACCCAGCAAGATAAACTCGAAAATAAACCTCTAAAATGTTGAATTTATCACTAATAAATTATATCAATTGCAATAATAGTATGCAATATAGCATTGGCTCTCACAGGTAATCATTTTCCCTTGACTATATCAGAAGAAACATATTGCTGAAATTAAGTGCTGAAAGAATGTAGCAACTTCACTATGATATTAGTTGCAGGTACAGGTAAACCACAGATGAAAAACTGCCATATTAATTAGATAGTAAACATGATCTGTTTCTTTGAAAATTCTGCCAGGTATGGAAACATAAACCTGGATTCAGAAATACCTGTGAAAAAACAGTTTCACTCTTTTCTCTACCTACTGTGGCCTCATTTTGTAATTTTGCCATCATTTGCAGTGGTTTTTGTAATTTGTCACAGTTGTTCTTCGGATTCGTCCATCACCTGATATGATATTTTTAGTGCATGTAAAACTATGGTATCTTAGCAACAAAAAAATTGTGGACTCAACATTGTCTCAAAATGACCATATTCTGTGTTTAATAGATGTTTGAAAAGAGCCCTGCTCATAAAATTAAACCAAATTTCCATTGTGTGATCAAGTTGTCTTCATTCAGCTGATGGGACTGAATTGTAAATGTTGTGGCTTAATGTTTCAGAAGTGGCGCAAAATATTTATTCCACAACACAGCTGTCCCTGCTGCACAGACTTTCTAGTTCACCTTCAGCCTCTGTGGAAGATAAAGCTTCCACTGAGGGGGGCATGATGTAGTGTACCCTGGGCTTCAAGGCTTCCCTCATCAAGCCTTGCATACAACCTTATGGTACCTATGCCATTTTACAATCTGCCTCAGGAGAAGACACAGCATGATATATTTCTGACGTGTTTATACACCAATGCAAGTAGTAAGCAAGTAGATTTGAAAAATTAGGAAAGAGTAAATAGATATGTGAAAGACATTCCTATGATAAAACAGATAGAAGACTGCTACAAAGAAAGCAAGTACCAGACAATACCCACATCCACTCAGATTAGAAGAAAAAAAGAAAAAAGAAAAGAAAACAAAAAACCTACCCAAAATATGTATTTTTGCCATCAGGAAAGGTTAAATTAAATATTAGAGAACTATTTCTAACTATGATTATCATAAATCTCCAGTGATAAAGAAGGGGAGCTTGCAATATGTCAGTCAGTGGAACTTATAAAAGCAAATTATATAAATATGTCAGGGATATACTGAGTCCCGCTTAAGAGCAAGAGTCAGCTGTCCTTAAATCTTTTCCAGTCCTAGATATCTATGAATAGCATGCAAATCTAGACTGGCTTTTTATATTCATCTGAAAAATTTATCTGAGTCAAATTCTTATATTGGTATTTGACAGTATTATTTTATTTATCTGAAAGATTAGACAATTTTTTTTTCTGTGCCATAAAAATACTTATTTTTTTTTAAAACTAACTGACAGGCTCTTTTTGAGATGTCCTAGTTTAAGGTAAAACAGAAGCAATTTTCTTTTCAGTAATTTTAATTTTCAGCTAAGCCTCTTCTAACTAACTGAAGTCTCTGAAATGAAGAGCATGTTTTTCAGACACTGTCCGCTTCCAGAGTGATAAGACGTGATTGTTTACAATTTATGCCAAGGAATGGTATGCAGAGAAGCTCCTGCTTATACTTACTGCTGTAACAACCAAGGTCAGCTTACTTTGCTATATGCCCCATTGGAGGGTCGGAAGCAGAAAAGCGTAGAGGGGTCAAACCTGCAGGGAAAAGCAGATAGGACAAGTGACCCAAAACTGATCAGTAGGGTATTCCATCCCATCTGCCTCATGCTCAGCATAAAAGCTGAGGGAACAAAGGGTCAGCTCTCTTTTACTTCAATGGACAGCATCCAAGGCGGACTCTGTGTCTTCGTCTGCCTTTGATCCCAATCTATGCGTTCCTCAATCCAGATCTGGAATCCAGTTCCCATCTGTCACTGAGTCCAGTCTGGGACTTCCCCAGGGCCTGTCCACGACATGGTTGTCATCTTCGGAGCTTGATATGGTTTTGTATATATTGTATATATTTCATTATTTTCTTTTTATTATTTTATTAATATTTTCATGAAAGTAGTTTAGTTTCTTTTCTAAACTGGTAAGTCTCTTTTCTCTCTCATCCTTCTCTCCCTGAAGGGAGATGCTCTTCGTTCTCTGAAGGGGAAAGAAGTAAAAGAGAACATCTGTCATTCATTTCAGTGGCCAGTCCAGCCCAAACCATGACAGATTTATTGGCTCCCAATGTGGGGCACAGCCGGGGCCTGACCAGGGCTCTGATAGATTGCCCCAAATAGTTTGAATTCCAGCTTGCCCAGTTGAGAGAACATAGCATTTTTTCTATGAGAGTCTTAAGGGACTGGAAACTAAAAGACACAGTTCACGTCACGACGTTCTTGAACAGAATATTGTATTGTGTCTTCAGTTTAAAGTTAGTTAATACAACACTGCTTAACCAGCTGTATGTGTTGTATAATTTATTTGCTCTTTGTGTTTGTATGTGGTGGTTTAAATGTGCTATTCTGCTGCTGTGTTTAATTCTGATCCCTAAAGTAACTGATTGGATAACTACTTCACCCACATACCTTGGGCGTCATGTAATGGATTCTGTGATGAATTGCACTTTTAATTTCACTTTGGGAAAGTTTACTTCATCCTTTAATACTCATGCCAAATTGACACCATTACAGCTAGGGGATGGAAACCATTTGGATTTTGGAAATGATTGTTACCTTCTTAAAATCATGATTTTATTGTTATCTTCCTGCATGTGTTGCAGGTGTGGTTTCTTATTAAATCTCAGTGCAGGAGTAGGTGTTTTAAGACCTGCATAGCCACTACTCCAGCTGCTCCAACAACAACCACTGCCACTATTCCAGCCTTGACAACAAGCACTGTCACTACTCCAGCTGCTCTGACAATGAGTACCGCTGCTACTCCAACTCCATCAGGACCAGAACAAATTGCTCCAGTGACCAGGAAGCAAAACGAAGAGGTCAGTTCATTCCCCTGTCCCTTATCACAAAAACCAGTTCAAGCCAGGTACCATGGGGGAGCACTCTTCTGGTGAAGACCCAGGAAAGGGTCCGTCTCAAGCAGATCAGGGAGACAGTCCTTCTCGGGCAGCATCAGCACAGGAAAAGGAATCAGACATGGAGGTAATCATTTGATCCTTCTCTATGAAGGACTTGTGAAATATGAGAAAGGACTTTAGCCACTGTCAGTGTTGCTCCGATGCTGGGATAATGGGACCAATACCATGGACTTAGATGGTAGAGAAGCCAGGCAGTTGGGAAACCTGGTGTGAGAGACTGGAAGGTCAAGTAACTGTCTCAAAGCTTGCTTGTATGC
The DNA here is from genome assembly GCA_013397275.1 of Burhinus bistriatus. Classification (NCBI taxonomy): domain Eukaryota; kingdom Metazoa; phylum Chordata; class Aves; order Charadriiformes; family Burhinidae; genus Burhinus; species Burhinus bistriatus. The sequence continues at coordinate 38,937 of VYXH01007798.1, forward strand.
ACCTGTCTGCAGCTTGCAAGGGACCTTGTGCAAACAACAGAACATTCATTTCGCTTATAAGGAAGGAAACTTGTGCAGACTTACTATAGTAGCACACCATTCTCGTCACTCATCAGCCACCTCCAAAACTGATCCCTATCCAGGCTGGGCTGGCAGCCCCCAAGCACCATGTCCTGGTTACCATAGTCACGCGAAGGCCACATGATAAGCGAGACCTGAGGCATGTGAACAGTTTGTAAGACGTATGTGCCTGTGCCTGACTGAGGATAAAAGGACCATAGAAACAAGCCACGGTGTGCACCCACCACTGAAGAACTGACAACCAAGGACCAATGGGATGCCACTGGATCCATGGTGGTGACTATCCTTTGCTTATCTTTCTGAATGCTTCCTTAGTTTCTTTCTAATATTTCCTGCCTTTCCTATTGCTCCATTCCTTTGTACTCATTCAATAAAAACAGCCTGATTGGTGGCATTTGACCTCATTTGTGTCTTAATCTCACTCTTGGAATCACTACAAACCTTCCCTGAGCCCAGAATTGGACAGGGACTTTACACCTGGCCAGAGATGGAGGTATCGATAGAGCATTTGGGAGAAAGTCAAACACTCTCAGTCTCTGGAGGTGACTCTTGTCAGCCATAAAGGGTAGGTATCCCTTTAAGGATGATATTGAATGCCGCCTGAGCAAATGGACCTCAGAGCAAATTAAGTACCTCAGAGAACTGGCTGTGTGAGAGGTGGTTTCTGATGACTGGCAAGTGAATTTAGACCCTGATGAAATGCTGTGCAAGTGACCTATGTTGCAGAAGTTTGTGCAGAGTGCACCACTGATGTATTCCCACACATTGTCAACAATGGCCTGAGGAGGATCTGATGCCAATACAGCAACTGTAAATGAAAACGCTAACAATGACAGTATGAAGGCAGTCTCTCTCATCCCCTCACTACAGCAGCTGTGAAAAAACTGGCTGATAAAACTGAGAAATTGGTTGTGCAAACTAAGAAAATGATTGAGAAAAATGAGAAACTGTTTGATAAACTGCTTGATAAACTGTCCAGGATGGAGGAGAGATCCCATTCTTCCCCTACATGAACCCACATCACAGCCATTAGGAGAAGACATCCTCCTATAAGACCGGCCCAAACCATGACATGAGAGTTTGTTAGAACTCTCTTTATAGATACATATTACAAATACTAATTGTTCAAATGGTTTTGGGAGAAATCTGTATGAAATTCATGACCAAAGACTGCAAACCTTGGCTAAAGCCAACCAAAGCACAGACAAACACCTATTCAAGTTAACTGTTATGCAGATTAATAACTCCTTGATGTACAAAGTTCTTCCAACCAGGACCATTACAATTGCAAACATCATGTTAAGGTGTAGCTGTCACAACAGCGGCTGTATATATTACCATCCCAGAGCCCAAACTGAAAACCTGCAGAATCAAAATCTAAGGATCTGGTGATGGGAACTCAACTTTGCAATTCAGAGAAACTATGTATCGGTCTAGTCATACAAAATATGATATCTAGTGATAACTTCCTTCTCTAAGTGACAGAGGAGCAAACGAGGAGAGGTGCTATGCTGGACGTTGTTCTCACCAACAAGGAGGGGCTGGTGGGGAATGTCACGCGCAAGGGCAGCCTTGGCTGCAGTGTTCATGAGATGGTGGAGTTTGAGATCCTGAGGGTGGTGAGGAGGGCACGCAGTAAGCTTGTTACCCAGGACTTCAGGAGAGCAGACTTTGGCCTCTTCAGGGATCTGCTTGGCAGAATACCTGGAGAGGTCCAAGAAAGCTGGTTAATGTTCAAGGATCACCTCCTCCAAGCTCAGGAGCAATGCATTCCAAATAAGAGGAAGTGGGGCAAAAATGCCAAGAGGCCTGCGTGGATGAACAAGAAGTTCTCGGACAATTTCAAACACAAAAAGGAAGCCTACAGAGGGTGGAAGCAAGGACAGGTAGCCTGAGAGGAATATAGAGAAATTGTCTGAGCAGCCAGAGATGAGGTTAAGAAAGCTAAAGTGCAGAGAGAGTTAAATCTGGGCAGGGACATCAAGGGCAACAAGAAAAGCTTCTATGGCTATGTCAGTGACAAAATGAAGACTAGGGAAAATGTGGGCCCACTCAGAAAGGAAACTTGGTCTCCTGGGATATGGACAAGGCTGAAGTACTCAATGACTTATTTGTCCTGCTCTTTACTGGCAAGTGCTCTAGCCACACCGCCCAAGATGTGAAAGGAAGAGGCAGGGACTGGGAGAATGAGGAACCGCCCACTGTAGGAGATCAGCTTAAAGACCATCTGAGGAACTTGAAGGTGCACAGGTCCATGGGACCTCATGAGATACATCTGTGGGTCCTGAAGGAACTGGCAGATTAAGTTGCTAAGCCTCTATCCATCATATTTGAGAAGTCATGGCAGTCCGGTGAAGCTCCCAGTGACTGGAAAAGGGGAAACATAACCCCCATTTTTAAAAAGAGAAAAAAGTAAGACCTGTGGAAGTACAGGCGGGTCAGTCTCATCTCTGTCCCCAACAATATCATGGAGAACTCCTCCTGGAAATTCTGCTAAGGTACATGGAAAATAAGGAGGTAATCAGTGGCAGCCAACATGGCTTCACGAAAGGCAAATCATGCCTGACAAATTTGATGGCCTTCTATGATGGGGTTACAGCATTGGTGGATTAGGGAAGAGCAACTGACATCACCTACCTGGTCTTGTGCAAAGCATTTGACACTGTCCCACGTGACTACCTTGTCTCTAAAGTGAAGAGACATGGATTTGATGGATGGACCCCTCAGTGGATAAGGAACTGGCTGGCTGGACGCACTCAAAGAGTTGTCGTCAACAGCTTAATGTCCAAGTGGTAACCAGTGATGAGTGGTGTTCCTCAGGGGTCANTCCAGCTCTGGGGCCTCCAACATAAGAAGGATGTGGACCTTTTGGAGCAAGTCCAGAGGAGGGCCACAAAGATGATCATAGGGCTGGAGAACCTCTCCTATGAAGACAGGCTGAGTTGTGGATGCCCCATCCCTGGCAGTGTTTGGGGCCAGGCTGGATGGGGCTTTAAGCAACCTGGTCTAGTGGGAGGTGTCCTGCCTATGGCAGGGGTGTTGAAACTAGATCATCTTTGAGGTCCCTTCCAGCTCTAGCCATTCTGTGATTTTATGAAAATCGACTTCTCTTATAAAATACAACAGGAGTACACTGAAAATAAGATTGACTTAAAAAAAAAAAAAAAAAAAAAAAAAAAAAAAAAAAAAAAAAAAAAAAAAAAAAAAAAAAAAAAAAAAAAAAAAAAAAAAAAAAAGAAAAGAAAAGCAAAGAAAACAGAACAAAACAAAACAAATGAAACTAAAACCCAAAAATTACATTCATTCCCAACTTCTTATCCACAGTTCCCCTATCTTTGCAAACTTACCTTACTACGCTGTGCTAAGCACTAAGCTCAACATGGATACCTATATTTTCAGTAGAAGAAAGAACCACTTACGATTAACCAGAAAATCAATTTCTTTCAGTAATATATAATTATAAAATTTACTTTTAAAAACTCAGCATTTATGCAGGCAGATAGGTGTCATAGGCATTTCACCTCTCATGAAGAGCAGATCCTGTCTGTCTTCATGAGCACACATGCTAAATACAGTCAGTCACTACTCAGGAGGCCATGTGTTGCAAAATCTGAATTCAGAAAGCATTCACTGACAGTGCCACAATAACTTGGTAACAGGAACTCATTGCAATACACTCACACATCTTAAGATGTGCCTGGCTAAACTGAAGGTTATCTAGGACATTCCATATAAAATCTTCCTATTTATCACAGAGCAGTATGATATTTTAATACCATTGTGTGTTAAAAGGTATCTCTTGTCTTCATGCTAGAACATGCAGCAAAGTGTCTTGCTTAAAACAGCTAAGAAGTACTTGAATTCTTAACATACCTAATTCATACTAATTCTATTCTCAGAGTTAATCTACAAAATTGCATGGATGGAGACACTATGTTAGGTGATGTCAATTTACATTTGAACATTTTTAAAAAATCTTCAATTTAAAAGAAAACAGATAACAAGGAATTATAGAGTTTATGTAATCTTTAAATGCAAACAAGCAAGAAATCACCAGCTAATGAGTCTTGGGGAGACAAAGAGAATCTCTTATACCTCTAAGAACAACTTGGAAAGACATAGGAATTTTATTTGGAATGTCAAAACATTGCAGCAATCCCCATACTCTTTTCTTGTAATACACTTGTAAATAGCAAGCAAGGAAATATTTTAAAAATCTTTTTTGAGCTAACAATGCTGATTACACATCTACCCGTCTTTTAGACATCAATGTTTCCTAGCTTCAGGGAGGTGTACAACATGCAGTCCAGCCAGTTTAACAATAGATAAATACTTCTGTCATGTAAAAATCCCTTTCAATAAGTTAAGAGGATCACTCAAATACTATTAGCTCTTAATGCAGTAGCTTTTACTTCCCCATTATGCTAACAAAAGAGCATTATGGCTGCAATGGGACAGACACGCTGATGACAGACATCCATGAGGCAGTATCACCTGTCATGGTTTGGGCTGGACTGGTCACTGAAACGAATGACAGATGCTCTCCCCAACCTCTCCCTTCAGGGAGAG
>VYXH01007799.1:5122-18478 GCA_013397275.1 Burhinus bistriatus
TTTTTTTTTTTTTTTTTTTTTTTTTTTTTTTTTTTTTTTTTGTAATATATATGCCACAGAATCACAGACCGCTTGAGGTTCGACAGGAACTTCTGGAGGTCATCTGGTCCAATCCCCCTGCTCAAGCAAGGCCAGCTGCCCAGGACCATGCCCAGATGATGTTTGAAAATCTCTAAGGATGGAGGCTACACAATCTCTGTGGGCAACCTGTGCCAGTGTTTCGTCACAATCACAATGAAAGAGCATTTCCTTGTTTACCCCTTATCCTGGGTTAACACGTTAAACAGTCTCACATAAAGAGGATCACAGAATCATTTAGGTTGGAAAAGACCTTAAATATACCGAATCCAACCATTAAGATAGCCCTGCCAAGTTACCACTAAACCATGTCCCTCAGCACTACATGTACACATCTTTTAAGTACCTCCAGGGCTGGTGATTCAACCACATCCCTGGGCAGCCTGTTCCAATGCTTGACAACCCTTACGTTCCTAATAGCCAATCTAAACCTCCCATGGCACAACTTGTGGTCATTTCCTCTTGTCCTGTCACTTGTTACTTGGGAGAAGAGACCGACACCCACCTCGCTACAACTTCCTCTCAGGTAGTTGTAGAGAGCAATAAGATCTCCCCTGAGCCTTCTTGTCTCCAGGCTAAACAACCCCAGTTCCCTCAGCCATTCCTCAGCAGACTTCTTCTCTAGGCTCTTCACCAGCTTCATTGCCCTTCTCTGAACACACTCCAGTATCTCAGTGTCCCTCCTGTAGTGAGCGGCCCAAAACCGAACACAGTGTTTGAGGTGTGGCCTCACCATTGCCGAGTACAGTATGAAGTGAAGGACGATCACTTCCCTAGTCCTGCTGGCTACCCTCTTTCTGATACAAGCCAGGATGCTACTGGCCTTCTTGGCCACCTGGGCACACTGCTGGTTCATATTCAGCTGGTTGTTGACCAACACCCACAGGTCCTTTTCTGCCAGGCAGCCTTCCAGCCACTCCTTCCCAAGCCTGTAGCGCTGCACGGGGTTGTTGTGACCCAAGTGCAGGACCCAGCACTTGGCCTTGTTGAACCTCATACCACTGGCCTCGGCCCACCAATCCAGCCTGTCCAGATCCCTCTGTAAAAACTTCCCACCCTCAGGAAGATCAATGGAAGGTGAGCAGAGGAAGAGAAGAAAGACCTTGCTCTTTCAGCAGCAGTGAGCTACTAAATTGGCTCATCTCTTCTGTGAAAATAAAGCCTAGAAAAGTATCAGATGAGAAGGTAAAGTATTGCTTATAAAGCACCAACCCCCCTTTTAAAATATATGTAAAATTCTGGTTACTTAAATTCAAGAAGGATGAACCCAAATTGGAAAGAGTATAAAGGAAAAAATGGTAAAACGCACAGCGCAATGGATAGCTGAAGTTACAAGAGGAGACTGACTTATTTAGCTTGATAAACCAAAGACTGAAGGAAACATGAAAGCTTACAGTGTTATTTGGATTAAATTATAAAAACAAGATGACAACATTGTAAAACCTATAATGGGTATCTCTCATGATTAAACCTGAAATGTGAAAAATTAGTGAATAATAGACATGAAAGGTTTTAGAAATTAATTTGGTTAAAAAAATTTAAAAAGATAAACCGCTGTTTTTAAAAAGAAATTAAATGTTAAGATGCAACTTAAAAGTTGCCTGTACCAATATTGGAATGCAACATGAACACCTCTTCTGTATCCTAAACTTGCAGTATACTGTGCCAGTAAAACAAGAAGTGTAGAGCTGTATAAAATTACAAACAGAATGTGAGCTACCTCACATATCTTTGCAACAGACATTTTCCAGGGACTGCTATAATCTTGCAGAATATGTTATAGAAGTTTGTGCTATTGAAGAATCTGTTCATTATCTATACACAAAGATCTGAACTATCTGTTCATGACCTCAACAGTTTGGGGAGGTTTTCCTCTTCCTTTCTGCTTTTTCTTTTGGTTTTGCTCCTTTCTCTACCTCTACTATTACTCACCATAAAAGAGAGCATTTTGAATCTGATTACCATTCCACAGTGAAGGCTGCAGTCCTGAATGCCTGAAAAGCCTTAGTGAAACATCCAGTTAGGTACACTGCTCTTTCTCTCCTTGCTGAACAATGCGTTGATGCACTCTGGGCAGATGAGATCAGATAGCCCTTCCACAAAACTCAGCATCCAATTACCAAGAAGAACAAGGACTGAAGCTCAGGCTTCTGTCCAACATATTAATCTACTCTCCAGACAACAGCAGTTGCAGGAAAAGCAGCAAGGGAAAGTGTGGGTCTCTGAAGCAGTTTCTTTTCACAAAGGGAGAGAGTTGGAATTCCCTTCAGATTATGAACTTCATGGCTCAGTTTACGTTTTGTAAATGGTGTATTCTGCAGCAAAATTGCAGACCTGATGTGCTGTAAAGCATGCTAAATTCTTAGGTGAACAGAGCTATACAAATATAAAACTTTTCAGTTACCACAGTAGGCCTGTATATTGTTGGCATTTTTGGTTGAAGCCATCACAAGATTAGGACAGAGGAGCACAAACCTAAGACTTTCTGTCTCAATCTATGTTAGTTTTCTTACATTTCTCTGGTGTGCATGGAAAATATGCGCAGCACATAAAATCAGCCCTTAAATTTCAGAAATAGACTAGTGCTTGTTTGGAATACTAATCTACAGGAATATGACAAATATGTGCAGCACATAAAATCAGCCCTTAAATTTCAGGGAATGGACTAGTGCTTGTTTGGATTACTGTCCACAGGCACTTGAAATTTCAAACGTGTTGGTCTAAGCAGATAACATGATTGTGCCAGTTTTCTTTCTGCTTGTGATCCCACTACTTTCAATAATTTAAGTAGTGTCATCACAGTGAATTTCTGGACGTATTTTTATTATGCTCGTTTAGTTTTGGACACACAATGGAACTTTTTTTCCTTCTCAAATACGTCTGTTATTAAACCTTATGTATTACATTTATACAGCTTTTATATGGGATTATTCAGAAGGAGCTAAAAGGACTGTACCTTCTAACACAGTGAAGGCAACCCATTTGTCTGCTACTCATGGTTAAGCAAAGGCTGCAACCAAAGCAGTAAGCAATGAAGCACAATAAAATTACTGCCATTAATCTATATGGAAGGACAACTTCAGCTGTCCTCAATACATGTGGGGTGCAACAGGAAAGGAAGGATGCTCCTGGAACAATCCCAGTCATCAGCTGACGAAGTCACAAACTCTGCATGCGTTTGCAACCTGAAAGTTGGAGATACCTCAGAGATATATTTTTTTGTTCATGACACACAAGCTACTTGAAACCAGGTGTCTAACTAAAGTCACAAGCAGCGGATGGTCCAGCCAGCGGCTGGATGGAACATGTTAGTTGTCCAACATAATAAAGATAAGCTGGGGCTGTGTGTGTGTTTGGTTTTTTAAATTCATTTTCTAATTTTTATTTTTAATGGTTCAGTAATTGTTCTGGACATATCTTGGTAACTCTACCTGCATGCATGATGAACTGCAGCCATCAGAGATTTGAAGTGATATTGCTTCCCAATATTGCTTCAAGCAGTAGCCTTGACACTGGTTTAAAAAAAAAAAAAAGTCATACAAATATTGAAGATTCACCACCACGACGTCCTAAAAAAATCTTAACTAGTAGAGATGGATGTAACTCTCTAGCATCCCCTAAAATTTTCATAATAAAAGAAAAATTACACAACTGATGTTGAATCCAAGTTCATTTTATCTACTATTACTGAATACAAAGAAATTTATTCCCTTTGTAAGTCATGCTGAGAAATACTAGACAGCTACCCTCACAAGTGTATACCTAAGTAATTCTTTAGAAGATATTTAATCTTTATACAATATATAGTTAATGAGATACATTTTCCAAGGGAAACTTCTCAAATTTCATTTAGCTTGCAAATCACTGCTTTTTATTGGTGTGTTTTGTTTTTTTTTTTTAAGCAGGAACCAACAAATTGAGAAATTTAGCACTCACTTGCAAACCTTTTGTGGTTCCTTTCATCATAAAAGGAGAGTGAAATCCTCATGTTTAGATATCACCACTATGGTAATTTTTGTGTTGGTTAGAGTCTTGTACCAACTAACTTCTGCAAATCCTGGAGACATTTTTATCAACACATTAAAGGCATTCAGAAGAGTACTCTCATCAAGCATACTGACTAGATAATGGACTTCCAAAGGCTCGTCAAGCAGAACAGATGCACCATGTAAAACCTATTTAATCCTAACTCTATCAGGAGCTTAGACATTCAACAGCTAAAATTGTGACTGGCTGATGCTGCAGTTTTGCATGACTAGATTTCATCTCGTCTCATTCTTACCACTGCACATGAAATATGAAGCCCCGATACACAAGAACTCCTTCAAGAAAACCTGACTCCATCCTTTTGGCAAAATCCTGACAGAAGTGCTAGTGCATATAAGCATGTGGATTTGTCTGCTGAAAGCAAAGTGACATCTTTTTGGAAAGTAAAATGCATCTATCACAAAACTTATGGATGATGTGATAATCTGATCAGCACGAAATTTTGATCTCAGACATGTCCTCCTCCCAAGGCTAAAAAAAAAAAATAAAGATTACACATTATTCAAGTGAAATGTTTCTGAAACTGTGGTATTTTGACAGGAAATGAGCGTTTCCCATTCAACAAAGAATGGCTCGATACCACATTCCCAGTTACACCTTCATGGAAACGTTAAATATTTCTTCAGATACATTTGAATTCCTAATTAATTTTTCTTGTATCATTTTTTTGGTAAGTTGTAAAAGCTTATCTGTTTGTCCATTACTTAACTTGCTGAAGATGTCATGGAATAGAACTGTTCTTGCCTTTACAGTAAGTCCTCCATATTTCATTATTCTTTTCCAAAACCTGTCTTAGTCAGTAGTGACTAATTCTGTGGGACACAACATTAAATTGCAGAATACCTTGTTTCTCTGAATCTGAAGCAAAACTATCACCTGGGAACACCATCTGTGTAGCTAGTTAGCTGACAAATTTCTTTTTCATTATAATAACCAATCATTAAAACAGAGATGGAATATTTCCTGTAGTACTTTGTATCCAAAATGCATTTGCAGAGCTAACCAGGTGCCTCCTCATCCTGCCTAAGTTAAATACTCATTTGTCTCCTTACTAAATCATAGCAACAAACTAGAAGATTGTCAAAGGTTTACCCTTTTCATACTAACTGAAGGGAAAGAATTAGAGGCTTAATCCTAATAAAATATTTGTTCATTAATTTCAACTTGCAGAATAACTTGTATTTAACTTAAAATAAAGCTTACTGCAAATACCTTAATGACTTCATCTGCACAGTACTTGCAAAGAAAAAAAAAATAATTTTCTGCTCTTCTAAAAAAGAATTGCAGTATGGGTATTTTAGGGCAAATGCTTTCCCTTAAACTATTTTGTGAATGCTGTTTCTAGACACAGAAAGATATCTTAGTTTTATTCATTTCTTAACTATGAGAAATCAGGAAAATTAACAAGTTAGTTAAGCTTGCGTACTTTCCATGTATTAATTAGTTTTTCCGCTTGGTCTGAGGATTTAAAACAGGATCATGTTCCACAGCAAAAACATAGTGTCAAATTAGTATGTTTAAGACTTGCAGTCAGTATCAATTATAGTATAGGAGAATTAACAACATATTTATTAATGTATTCATGTACTCAGATGCATTAATGCATTTTGATGGAAAACTATCAAATGCCTGAACTGAACTCATGTAGTTTTCAAATACAGCCTCAAGCTCACTTTCAAATTTGAATAAAGATCTTGCAGAAGTGTTTCTGGACTGATGAATAAAGAAGTTTCACGGTCGAGTTCAGGTGGATCTTGGGTTCACAGAATGACATAGTATCTGAGGTTGGAACGGAACTTTGGAGATCGTCCAACCCAAGGCCTCTGCTCAAAGCAGGGTCATCTAGACCAGATTGCTCAGGACCATTTCCAGTCAGGTTTTGAATATCTCCAAAGCCTACAGGGACTCCGCAGCCTTTACAGGCAACCTGTTTCAGTACTTGACCACCCTCAAAATAAAAACGTTTTTTCTGCTATTTAAATTGAATGTCTTGAATTTCCATCTGCAGCCAGGTTCCCAAATCTGACTTCAATTCAATTCAGCCACCTTTTTTAAAATATTTCTGCACAACTTTGGGGGAGCAAAGTGCCTCTCCCTGTAAGAGAAGATCGGGTTCATGACCACCTGAGGAACTTGAACATATAGAAATCTATGGGACTTGACAAGATGCAGCCCAGAGTCCTGAGGGAATTGGCTGATATAGTTGCCAAGCCATTCTCCATGATATTTAAAAAGTCATGGCAGTCAGGTGAAGTCCCTGATGACTGCAAAAAAAAAAAACATTGCAACTGTTTTTTAAAAGGGTAGAAAGGAGGATCCTGGGAAACACTGATCTGTCAGCCTCACCTCTGTGCCTGGGGAGATCATGGAACAGATCCTCTTAGAAGCTATGCTAAGGCACATGGAGGACAGGGAGGTGATTTGAGACAGCCAGCATGGCTTCACTAAGGACAAGTCCTGCCTGACCAACCTTGTGGCTTTCTATGATGGAGTGACTACATCAGTGGACAAGGGAAGAGCTATGGATGTCGTCTATCTGGAGTTCTGTAAGGCCTTTGACACGATCCCCCCCAACATCGTTCTCTCTGAGTTGGAGACATATGGATTTGATGGGTGGACTGTTTGGTGGATGAGGAATTGGTTGGATGGGTAGTGGTCAACGGCTCAATGTCCAAGTGGAGACCAGTAATGAGTGGTGTTCCTCAGGGGTCGGTATTGGGACGAGTGCTGTTTAACACCTTTGTCAGTGACATGGACAGTGGGATTGAGTACACTCTTAGCAAGTTTGCTGATGACACCAAGCTGCGTGATGTGTTTGACGTGCCAGAGGGACGGGTTGCCATCCAGAGGGCCCTNGGTGTTAGGCGCCCCATGCCTGGAAACATTTAAGGTCAGGTCAGATGGGGGTCTGAGCAACCTGGTCTAGTTGAACATGTCTCTGCTCTTTGCAGGGGGGGGATTGGACTAGATGGGCTTTAAAAGGTCCCTTCCAACCCAAGCTATTCTATGATGATTCTATGAACTTGTTTCATAGCCTATATCTGATTTTCAATGCAATAAGATAATCTTTGATCAAAGTTTCTTCTACAGTACTTTTGAAATGAGAATATTTTGGGATCATATTGATAAGTCTTACATATATGCTCAGCGTAAGACTGATGGTATTTATCATCAGTGATGGCCTAGAAACTTCCATATCTTGGACACACCAGTNAAGCTATTCTATGATGATTCTATGAACTTGTTTCATAGCCTATATCTGATTTTCAATGCAATAAGATAATCTTTGATCAAAGTTTCTTCTACAGTACTTTTGAAATGAGAATATTTTGGGATCATATTGATAAGTCTTACATATATGCTCAGCGTAAGACTGATGGTATTTATCATCAGTGATGGCCTAGAAACTTCCATATCTTGGACACACCAGTTAATTAGCAAAAAGATTTCAAGCCGTAATCATCAGCACTGTCAGACCCCATATTTCAATGTAGCTAACAACCACACAGAAAGGTTTTAAAATGCCTACTGACCTTATGAGCTCCCATTTTCCCCTCCTTGGTCTTAAAAACCCTAAAAGTAGAGTTCTTTCACCCTTTCTTTTGCACCTTCACAGAGCAAATGAAGCAAATACATGAACTTACATACACAAAATAAAAATAGTATCCATCCCTATTAATGCAATCTCTATCTAAACCTTAGACAATTAAAATGGCTACTCAAAGTACGTAAAGATTTTCTGCCTCTCCTCCAGCTCGGTGGGTTAGACACCAAGCCAAAATTTCAGAGAACTTATTTATGAATCATCTTTAAAAAATAAATCATCCCAAGATTTTGCCATACCTATCATTACCATCTGGATCAAACATAAGTCCTCTTCCAGCTTCTGAACTGCAAAGTATTCAATTAAATCTCTTGGTTTGCAATTAAATGTTCTTAAAAGTTTCCCTTGGGGACATCAAATTCACATGTAATATTTTGATAGTCACTATAAAGCATAAGGAATTGGACAAGTAGCTCTTATTTTCACGAAAATTTAGATGATAACTTGGTGAATACACCTCCTAATGCAGTAACTAATAAAGAAGCTGGAAGCCTAATTCCTAACATGCTTTCACTGCATATTAAAAAAGCCAATCTGTCAAACAAAACACTTTTTGTTATAAATCATATTTTCAAATATTCAGAATGTTTTATATAGAAGTGCAAACATCCCATGATAATATTGTATTCCTGTACCAAGCTAAGTATTTCATCAATGAAAATCACAGAACTTTATCTCAAATTTCATTACACTTAAACGTCTCAACATATTGAATTTGTCTACAGAAATATTCTTCCAGTCTCCACTACTTGCAGTCAACTAGAAGCACTGTCCTTCAAATGCTGACTTTCCTGCAATAAAAAGAAATTTTATTTCTCCTTTACTTTGTTTCCTTGCAGTACATCAGGATGTGAGACAATAGTTACACTGCTATAATTTGATTTTCATTTGATTCACAGCATACTTAAGTCAGATGTTGAAAGCTTGAAAGTAAGGACACATTAGAAGGTTGACAACCCTATTTTTAAACTTCTCCTGCTAGCTATGTACTTCTCCCTAGACATACTGCAGTCAACATTAAAAATAAATGTATTTGGATTACAAAGGCAACAATCCTGGCTCTGTCGAAAACTCCTCTGTATGAGTCTTTTTTCCTGACAGGTAAATGCCTTCAAACTTTCATAAGCAAATGAAGCAAGGGCCCTGCAAAGTCTCCCTTATTCCCCATTTATGCAGAGAGCAATTCAGCCTATACATTCTGTTTGCTCACATGTTCTGTAAAGAGTTCTATATTATACCTTAATAACAAACAGAATTTGTAACTCTTTCTGGAGACAACTGTTTTTCTTATATAGACACATGCTAATGGAAAGCAAGAGGTACTGTATTCCAGTTGCAATTAAGAATGCTCTGTGCAAATATCATCATGATAATATTCTTTCACTAAAAAATAAAAGAAATCCCAATATAAGAAAAAGCCCCCAAATCAAAACATCCAAATGCCAACTACCAAACTACCACCAGTGACAGAGAAAAATAAAGAGATTTAGATGGCAGCATGATTATTTTTATCTGTAAGCAAGTAAGCTAAACAGCTTAAAATCAAAACAATTGTCATGCAACTGTTTTGTGAGGCTTCCATATGGCCACACACCAACTCAGACCAACTACTCTGACTTGAAGAATATTCAATACTTGATGCCAAAGTTTGGATCATAATACATAGTTATTGTATCCACAGTATGATGTAGAACTCAATTTCACCAGCCAAAGGGAGAGATGCAGAGATTTACAAGCCGCATTTTGACTTCAAGAAAAAGACAAACTAGTTTTTCTTACAATAGCAAATTAATGGGTTGTTGTTCTTTTTTAGAAAAAAGGTAGTAATTTGGTTTTAAATCCAGACAAGAATAAACATTCACACTTTAAGAAAATGGTTACTACATTTAGATTAAGTTAATTTTATGAAACAGTATGTCTCAGTTAACAAAGCAGAAACATCAGACCCTTATGCAGAATAAAAAAAAAAAAAAATTCTATTATGGGGACATGCAACAATTAACCAAGCAGCTCTCAGAATACCTTCTCCAAATTCCAAAAGGAAAAGGAGCCATGTTTCAAGATCCTTACAATTGCTTTGTAGCAAACACTTTGTATTAAAGCAAAGCAGTCCAAGCATTTTCTTAACTTTTACCTCCTAACTCTCACACAAATACGCTGTTTTAAAATTACAAATGGAGAAAGGTAAAATATTAAGATACTAAGAAAGGGAAGAAGTTTCCTATTCTGTATTCCTTTCTACCCATTAGATGTTAGGCATTATGCGAGGGAGGAGAAGAGGAAATGAAGCAAGTAGTGCAATAAAAAGTGCAAAGTCCTATGGCAATTCTTCTGGTTCTGCTGTCTAGAAGTTATTTTATCGACACCTTCAGCACTCTGTGTTAAATGTAAAGGAACTCTCGAACCACTAAGACCATTCAGACTTCCAAAGAAAAACCCCAAAAAACAACTTAAGAGTGATCAAGGTAGCTGCCTGAGTCCTTGTACATATGATAGATGAATACAGCCAACAATGACAATTTCACCTTGCCTGGAGGCTTTCCAGCCTAATACGTCACTTATTTTGTAAGTTGTACTGGGAAATAAGGCTGCTTTGTGGCAATTACTCCATGCAGAGAGTCACTGAAACAGAACAGTGTTTGAGAGGCTTAGTTATAAAGTAACAACAGTTATATTTATATTGCACAGTGATAACTTTGCAAAACCAATGAACTTCAACTGGTGAGAAGCACTACCACTGAAGCCATACAAAATGATACAACAAAGCTACATATACTATATATTCTTCATCCTTACTACACAGAAGGCCAAAGAACAGATACAAAATTAAATAAAATGTAAAACACTGTAGGAATTTTTAAATCATTGACACAAACACTAATATCAGACATACATGAACAACTGCATTGCAATTAGCAAAGATACACAGAAACAGAGGTGAGGAAATAATATTCAATTATTTAAATAACCTGCACACTCAAGGGGGTTAGGATTTAATCAGGTGAACTACACAGTATCACTATAAACCATTGAGTCTCGCTGGTCAGAGATATTTAATGAAAACAACTATTGCGCTGACTTTCCTTAACTGGATTACGTGAAAGGTGACAGCACTGCTGTTGTTCTATCCTGCACGTGCCTGGACACGAACCGGAAAAAAGGCCAGAAGCTGAAATTGCTTCTGAATGCTACTGAGAAAGTTTGTTCAGTTCTTAAGTCACAGATATATAATTAGAGTGGAAAGAATACTGTCCTCATCATTGAGCCTTTTGGTTTGGATTTTTGTTTTGTTTTGTTTTGGGTTGGGGTTTTTTTGTACCCAAAGAGAGATCTGTATTTTGTAGCAGATGAAAATGGCATTAAAATTTATGATCTTGGGTAGACAGAGAAGGAGACTGAAAAAGAAATAAAGGGAAAGGTATTTTTCTTATGCTAACATTTTAAAGAGATCCTACTCCTGCCGTAAGTACATTGGCATTTTCTTTCTTATATAAAGAATGTAATTGACTGTAGGGAAAAAAAAAACCAGCAACCTCATAAAGCAACAAAAACATCCTGTGGTAAAAGCAAGCTGTTTGTAAATGTACTACAGTTCACATAGTTGGCTAGAATATGGTTAATATTTCAAGTAAGCAGTATCAAGAATAGCCAAAACTGTACCTGGGTGCATACCCACTTTTCAGACCTGCAATCCTATTTTCTTCTAAAAGAGCATCTGCCCAGCTAGGAGTTTTCTGTTCATTAGGGAGTCTGATTTCACATCAGAAAATAAGCACATCTTCATCAATGAAAGCAGTTACTTTCAATTTGATGAAATTAGTAACTTCCGAGGTTTTTTTCCAAGTTATTAAACGTATGCAAGAACCTAGAATGTTCAACATAAACTACACAGTAATTTCTCAGTTTTCTTTCATCAGAATAACCATCGCCAATTTAGAAGTCAATGCCCAAACTTTCTCATTTCAGAATTTCCCAATTAGAATAATGCAAGTTTATTACTCTAAGTTTACATTACAGTAAGCAGCTGCATGCAGTTATAGTTCTTATACATAGTACATGCAGGTGTTAATACCAAAACTTTCCATTAAGTTAACTTTATACCACGAACAACACAGAGAATCACTAAATGCACTAGGAAATTCATCATCATTTGTATTTTGCAGACATAAACAGCATAACAAATGACATTTTATCTTGAACTAGCTTAATAGATAGGACTCTGAGCGGAAAGTTCAATTCATTCAGAAGTACTGATTGATAAGAAAATTCTAAAAGTATTAAGAAAAGTAAGTTTGCAATTTAAATATCATTCCAGCAATGAAGTATGACTGGAATATTTGTTACAGAACAGCTACAGCACTATGGCTATTCAATTTTGCACTATCCATTCCAAAAATTATGAGATCCTCAATATCCCTTCAGTATTTTGTAATATTTTTTAAGTCCTCTATTTCAAATTTGGCCCAGTATGAACATCTACAGTTAAAAAACAATCAATGAATTAACTACAGAGAGGTGAATTTGGAGAAGTGGTTGAAAAAACTGTTAGCTGAACAGAATACGTTCTTCAAATTAAAAAAGTAAAAAAACAAAAACATATTAGGGTTGTTAAAAGTGAATTACTAAACATAGGTACTTTAAGTAGATAGCATTTGATTTCTTAAGTTTGAAAGCATTGATTCCTGCTGATATTTAAATCTTACTAATTATTAATGTATTTTTAATAAAGACTTTAAAAGTTTGAGAAAAGGAAAACCTATTTGGCAACATTTTGTGGTCTAGGAAACTGAAAATATTTCTCCCTGAGGAGGGGGGTGGTGGGGAGAAAGTAAAACAAAATCAGCTAAAGTCTTATTCCCAATTTACATGCAAACTTCAGAATGGATCTTTTTCCAATTGGAAATTATTTTTTTTAAATTTTTTTTTTGAAAGTCAGATACTATCATTCTGAAGACCTATGCAGGAACACATGTCCGCAAAAATATACATATGTATATATATATATATACACATCATATTGAATTCCTATATCTGTGTCCAATCTAAACAATCACTTTGTATCTTGAAAATAAAATGTTGGCACCTTATCTTGGTAAATGCGAAAATGCTGTTGTATTCATTATACTTCATACAGCAAAGCCTGTCACATTTCATTAAACAATATAATACTGTGATGTGCTTAGTAATAAAAAAGCAATAAAATTTCAAATTTGAATTTCTTCTGGGGAAGACACTCATGATTTATGTAGCCTTTTCTACAAAAAGTAACATCTAATGGAGCACGATTGATGTACCTCAAGAAGGCTAAATTGTTTGGTTTTAAGAGAGAAGAACAGCAGCTTATTTGTGTAAAGATATATCTTAAAATCAACAGTTTATTTAAGACCAAGAGTTACAAAAGGTTAAACAGCATCTCTTTTTTGTGCAAATATGCATATATCATGCATCTTAAATATAAATCTTGACACTCTTTCAAAGCTTTGCTGTCAATTTTTGTTAGTGGTTTAAGCTTTTGTTTTTTCAGTAATGCTCCATTTAACAACTTAATAGACATGAAAAAGTTGAATACACAAATACGTTTTGACTCTTATTTACACACAGCACAAAATATCACGGAATCACAGAAT
>VYXH01007800.1:0-26255 GCA_013397275.1 Burhinus bistriatus
GCTGTCTGTAGAAGACCTCATCAGCTTCCCCATCCTGACCACGTGGCCTGCAATAAACCCCCACAACAGTGTCCCTCATGTTAGCCTGCCCCTTAATCCTTACCGACAAGCTCTCAGCTCTCTCTTCACCTGCCCCCAGGGAAAGCTTGATACATTCCAGTTGCTCTCTCACATAAAGAGCAACTCCACCACCTCGCCTTGGTGGCCTATCTTGGATTATTAACATGGCAGTGTGGCTCAGTAAATCCTATCCCATTTATGCAGGGACTCTGTGAGACCTTGCAAGCTGTGCTGCCATCACAGCTATGCTTAAAAATTTAGAGGTAGTAAAACTTCCACATGTTGTACTTCAAAAAGTACATCAATAAACAAATCCAGGAAAACACCTGAGTTTACCCCTGTCCTAACCCCAATGATTACAGTAGAGTAGCATCAAGACATACTGGAGTGAAATGAGATCATAAAAAAATTGCTGTAACTGAGCAGCAGCAGATTTGTCAGCCTGGGGAGCTTGCAAGAGCTACAGTAAAGATGAGCAGGGTGATCTGGGGGCAAAGCCTGTAATATCTGGAGCTCTCACAAATGGTAGTCATTTTTAATGGGAGCTGCTGAAGCTTGGTAGCACTACAGCTTGTCATTTCAAAAAATGTTGTAAAGGTAAAGTTATGCCCTGTTTCTGAAGGAAATGACAACAGTTTCTCCTTTGGAAAAGACTCCCCAGAGCCATGTTGATGATTGAGTTTTGCATAAATTAAAGCATATACAGACACATTCAGAGGGGCTGCTGTACCAGTGATGGGGAGAAATAAATCCCTCAGAGACAGAAAATAGCTGAGACAGATGTGGTGTGTATGAGATTGCCAGCCCTATACAGTGCAGTACAGGCATGTGGCCTGCCCAGAAATGTACTGTCTGAGTCAGAAAGCTATCAGCACAGTCCTCATCATCCCTCGGAGGTCAGAGGAGCTCTTAAGGATGGAGCTGGGCAGTGGACTAGCCTGCCAGCAAGATCCTGCCAAAAATGCTATACTACACCGGCTGGCAAGGGTCAAATAGCATTGCAAAAATATATCCAAGGGGGAAACATCTGAATAAGCAGTTGAGAGACAAAAATATGTTGAGCATATAGGTTGTGTCTGAAAGAGCCCTCGGTGGCAGCATGCTGCTGCCAAAGCACGGGGCTGGGATCTGCCTGGCTCAGGGCTCTTTGCTACCAGGGCAAAGGATGGTGACACTACGTGCCATGGAGGCTCTTGATCCTCCACAGTGGGAAACTGCATGCCAAAGGACCTGCATTTCTGCTTCCTGCTGCACAAGACTTCCTACGTTGTGCAGAAGGTAATGTGCTTCTTCTGGAGACTGGCAATGGTTGTGCTAGGCAGAGTCAGATCCTCAGTGCTGGAAGGAAACACACAGTCTGTCCTGAAGTGTGCTTCTCACCCCAGTGCAAACTAGGAACTCTGCCTCCTTTCGTATTACACTGAGAAATTCCTGTTAGAGATAGCCCTGCTTAGGAATCACACAAAGCACTGAATACACCTGTAGTCTTTAATACAACAACATTCCCATCCTCTTTTTTTATTCATTTTAATGGGAATTTGCAAGGACTGTTCCAACAACACATGAGCAAGGCAGATAAATGTGTCTGTGATTTTGTGTAGCTTATGCAGCTGGTTTTCTATAGAGGCTGGATATTATTTTGGATAATATTGATTGGTGTTATTTTCCTTCTGAGACTGGACAAGGTTTTGTAAAATAATACTTGTGCAAAATGAACTCCCTCCTTTAAGGCTATGAAGGGCTGGAACAATGATGAAAGAAAAGACATTTATGCTTTTACTTTCTCCACAGATCTGGAAAGCACCTTGTGTGTTTCTGAGTTGAAAGCTCTTACAAGAGAAGTGCTTTTTGGGGCAAAAGACAAGCTTGGAGGACAATGACCTAGCAGCCCAGCTGGCTGCTCTGTGAGCTGGTAAAGTCCAAGGGGAGCTTTCCCTGAGCAAAGCTGTCCACTGTCCCCAGTGCGGGGGCACTCAGAGGACACTTCACCTCTGTGTTGCTCCTCACCCTTCATCTAGTTTGTCTTTTTGCTCTGTGCCTTCTTCAGGGCAGGCATAGATGAGGCTCTGGTTTATTAGACACTCTTGTGTCCTGTTTCAGCATATACTATCTTGGCCTGTCTTTGCGGAGGGGTAAATATTTTTTACTTCTGAATGGAGAATTCTTTTAGATGTTTTTTGAATTACTGGAAGCTAGTACTTACATATAATACTAAATGCATTAGTTATATGTACAGCCAGTCTATTTCAGAGATGTCTCATTTGGCTGTGATCATTTGGGTAACTGCTCTGTGATGTGTACCTAAAGTGTTCTAGAAAATCTTTTACTGGCAAATGAGACATAGCTCTAATGTTCAGCAATTGGCAAAAATAGATAGAAGAACTTAACAAATACGCATATTTGTGTTTTTTCAGTGGTTCTCTTTTTATTAACTCAGTAAAGCAATTTTGAAAATTACATTTCAGGGCTTTCGAATGACCACAGTCTCTGGACATATCATTATCTTTAGGCTATTCAGTACGTTTGTACTGTATTTTCTGCACAGTATACATTTTTAGCTCTTTGTTTCTTGTTGAGAGAAATATTGATTTATCCAATGAAAGCTAATTAATTTAAGGGAAAAAAGTGTCATCCACAAGGGAAAGACAGAGAGCAGGTATATTTGAACAATGCATATATAGCAGAAAACATTTGTTGCGTAGTTGACTGCATTGAGGTTAAAGGGAACACAGTTCCTTGCTGCTCTAGAGATTAATTTCATCACTGACT
Organism: Burhinus bistriatus; assembly: GCA_013397275.1. Lineage (NCBI taxonomy): Eukaryota > Metazoa > Chordata > Aves > Charadriiformes > Burhinidae > Burhinus > Burhinus bistriatus. The sequence continues at coordinate 2,830 of VYXH01007800.1, forward strand.
GAAAGTAGGTTTCCTGAATCTTTTTATACATAGGCAGTGATATGGACATTGAAACGCTGCTGATCTTCTCCTGCTGTCAATCCATATGCCAGGGTATGGTAAAAAATGCACTATACTATATTCCTGCATCTGGTGACCGATCCAGTCAGTTGTGTCCTTTGATGTGTTTTACACAAGATTTTAGCAAATATCCTGAGGAGGAAGGAGTGGAAGAAATCTTTCCCATGCAGCTCCTTTGCAGGCTTATGACATGAAAAGTCGTGACATGCTAAACTCCCATGGTCCACGGTGAGAGATCAGCCCCTCTTCTGCACATTGCACGCACTCAAGCCCCCGTGGGTGGTCTTGCATCCTGCTGGTTGAGACGGCTGGTTTGAGGTTATTCTTTGGAGTATTGTGCCTTCTAGTGGTTTGGGGTGGAAATGATGCAGGCAGGGAGGCACTGGGAATGAAGGTTGAAACGGGCTGGAAGCTTGTTCTTGCATGCTTGAGCTGGATGTTGAAGCCTGAGACAGGGTGGGTGCAGGAAGATGGCTGAGTATAAGAAAACAACGAGGTGTTATTAATCTGAACTATTGATAATACAAAATACAGTCAGAAATTTACAGGTTTATATATATATGTATGTTAATATATGTATATATTTTATGTGTATTCTCAAATTTGTATCCAGCTCGGAGCTTGCAAAATAGTCAAAAAGCTCTCAGGTGGGACCCACCCCCTGGACTTTAAGGCATTGTAAACATCCATCTCCTACATGGCTCTTGACATGCCTCCCCGCTTGGGAGATGAACTCTTCGTCTGCATGTAGGAAAGCTGGAGTTCCAGCAAAACTCCAGCACAGTTCCTGTTTGTTTATATCCGTATAACCGGGATTGGCAGTGGAGTCAATATTACCTGTCTACTTTGGAGGTGTGCATGCTTCCCACTGTAGGAATTTGGGAGAAGGATATGAAGAAGGGTCATGAGGTCATGAAAAATCCTGTCTCGAGGCAACAGGGTGTTGGATTCTGAGGCTCACTCTAGCTCAAAGGCAATTTGGTCTCCGAGTGCTTTGGGCACAAACTGCCCCTGTACAGTGGTGTGCCTGCCCCATCGCCTGCGGCCCAGCTTCTCGAGGTGGGAGAAGAGGGTAGTGTTCAATCAGATAAATCCCCTCATCTGATCCCTCATGAGGGCCGTCTGCACAGCAGGCTGACTGGCAGCTGGAGGCCGGGAGGGGAAATATTCCCTGTGCCAAAGCCCCCCGTCTTCACAAGCCGTTTCCCCACATCCCTGCATCTGAGCTACAAAGGTACCTTAGCCATAACAGAAAGTGCTGGGAAAGGATATTTGTCTTCCATTTTGTGTGTGGGGTTTTTTTTTTCTTTTTTTAAAAGTATTAGCGTTTGTTCTGCTTTTCCTTCTTGAAGGGGGAAATTCTGTCTCATGGAGAGGTGAAATTTGACGTGCTGCAATAAACAGCCAGTGGGCTAGCTATGTATTTAGACAATTTGAAAACTTAGCACAACTCTAAAGTATAAGCGGTATGACATCTATCGCATTGGGTTAGCAGAGAGCTGAAAGAAGTGCTAACCACACACTAGGTGATCACATTAAAATCACCACAGTGACAATGGACACCAAAACATTTTCAGATGCAGTGTTTTGTGTCTCATTTTAAGGTGACCTCCAAAACAAGCCTGTCTAGAGGAGCATATTGGTTTAATGTAAAGTGCGACTGAAATGAACGGAGGTTTGCATGGCTCCTTAGCCATGTCCGGAGGTCCCTTAGTGCCCAGCAGTTACATGGGCAATCTCATCTTGTTCATCTCAGTTACAGTTCTTGAATCTATTTAGTTTTGGTCCACAGTAAAATAGCAGCTTAAGAGGACTATCTTTGGGATGCATTTCATTTTACTCTCTGAATGCAGACAGGCTTTTCTTTAGTGTGACCTCTGGAGTGTTGTACAGAGATGGGCATAAATTTTCTCTTCTAAAAGACTAGTATATGGTCTTCATTCATGACCAGAACAGTTCTTCCCACACCTGTCACAGTCCTGTGCAAATATTGTCACAGATGACTCAGATGTCCAGTATTTTGGTGGTGTGCAGAGGGTTGTGTTTTACCTGCATTCTCCTGACTTTAAAACAGCACAAGTGGCCCACATTCCTCACAAAGTATGGCTTAGAAGTGTAAGAAGAAAGAAATAACCTTTTTCATTCCCTTACTGAGATTCCTTTAAAGTGCCTTTCTCCAAATGGCTCCAAGTAACTTCCCTACAAACAATTAAAATAATAAAAAAAAAAAATTAGCAAAAGTTTTGAAACACAAAGGCTAAGTGAAATGAAACAAATCCATCTGCCTATGCAAAGTAGCCTTGACTAAAGCACATACTTTCTTATGAAGTGTAATTTACCAAGTACTTAGATAAACAGCGATAGTTAGTCTATTTTGCAACATCAAAGGCTTTCCTATATTTCTTGATCTTATTTCAGCTAGTACCAACTCCTCTCATTAATTTAAACCTGAAGGGAGTACTTCTCTTCAGCATCTAGGAATAAGCTTAAAATATTTTAAAATAAATGCAGTAGATCCACTTTTCTTTTTAGCTCTGTGTATATAAGAGACAGCCAGTATCATATACCATCCTCCAGATGTGGCTGACCTGATGAATCCATGAACCAGGTTGAACAAAGCAGCTAAAGAATGGTCAGGCTGCAGTGGACTGGAAATGTTATTAGTAGGAGCAGCAGTATTAATGATGCCCAGGGTTTCTTCTGCCTTTTCAGCAGGAAGCTTCAGTGTTCCTCATGGTGCCAGGAGCATCCTCATTTCACAAGGGAAGAATCCTGTCTGCAGAGAGGGGAAAGTGACTTGTCCCAGAGAGCCAGAACTGAGCCCAGGCCTCCTCTGCTGCTTTTAATGAAGTTTAAATACTCAACTACTTCCCAGGGGAGAGAGGAGAATGCGCTGGGAAAATAAATAATTTTGATGCATATTGAGCATAATAACATTTCTCTTCTCTCTGGGTCTAGGCAGCTTAGATAAAAGGGAGGAATTCAGATATTGGTGGCCTAGAGCCCAGCTGATATTAATAACGGCAGCTCTCTTGACTTCAATCACAACGGCTCATGCCAGCTGAGAATTAAGGCTGTGTTTGCAGACCTCTTTGAACAATAAACCAGCCATCTTCCCTCAGTACCTTTTCTCTCTCATAAGAAGCTGTCTCCTGGAAAACAGGTAGAAAAATAAAAAAAAAATCAATGTATAGCAGAGTGATAGAAGAGAAAGCTGTTTTGCCATCAGTGCAGAGGAGCTGCTCTGTCCTCAGGGGTGACCATACAGGGAATGGGGTTTCATCAAGGCAAAACATGGTCAAGCCCTTTTTGTCATGCAGGAAAGGGAGGCACAGTCGAAACCTTTCTCCATGTGGTTCTTGTGATGTAGAGGGGTTGAGCTTTGAAAGGTTAATAGGGGTAATAAATACGTTCAGTTACTTGCAGCAGCCAGCAGCACAAGGGAAGCAGGGGGAGATGAAGCACGAGGATTCGAGTGTATTGTCACTGAATACTATGCCCTCAATTACGTATGTAGTGGAGAAGAGAAAGCAAGTCTGGGATTTTTTTCTCCTTAGCATAATGAGAGTCTTGGACTCCAGTAAAGCTGCTAGCCATGCCTTGATATGGTGATGTCAGCACCAGTCCATGCATTAAGATTTTGGTTTTTATTAGGACATCAAGCAAAGACAATAAAACAAACAATATTTTTTTAATTTAAAAATAAGATGCAAATACTGTTAGGGCATATCAAAATGTGTTGCAACTATGGTATTTCCAAAGTGGAGGGTGGAAGTTATTTACAAAAGCTTTTTTCAAGGGCTAGGGGCTCTGCATCTGTTATCCTAGGAGCTTTCTTAGATGACAAAAAACAAAAAAGGGTAGTCTCCTTCGTTCAGCAACAACCTGTGAATGGAATGAATTCAGCAGAGACACTTTGCTAAGGCAGCAAAGTCCTCAAATGTTACAGGCAATGTGCCAAGTTCAGTAGAGCAATTGCATTCACAAAGGCTACTAAGAAACAAAGATAAATGATCACTTAGTGCACCAGAAGTGCTTATTTTCTCTCTTTCTCCTTCCTTCTCTTGCCTGTGAAGTGTGAAGAAATGCACTCATTTTGTAATATTTCTACTAATTGTTTTGGTTTCTGCCTGGAAATCTGAAGATGTAAGGATATTCCTCCTACTTCTCATCCTACCACCAGTGAGGCTGTCAACTTCAAGAACATCTGGGTAGAGGTAGAGTGAATCCTTTCTCTGTAATTAAAAAACAGTCAGGCTATAAGAAGGCTGTAGCTCTGTAGTGTGGTCAGTGTTGTGCTACTGTGTTTTACAAGATGATGGTTATCAATTGGAAAACACTAAAAAATTGAAAGACCAGTGCTTACGTCAGTTGTTTCTTATGGTAAATACATAACTTCTAAAGATGTGTCTATTTGCACTTTAAAATTGCTGTTTCAAACTCCAGATTGTTGTTCTGCTTTTTTCCATTAGTTCAAAGAGTTCTTCAGTGCCTCTGGTTTTCTCCCCATATAGTGTTTTTTCACATCCCTGGATCAGTTGTGAAATTAAAGGGGAGAGCGCGTTTGCCAAGGGAGTCTCCTTTCTGGCACTGGGTGAAGATCTGGCACTAAAGAGTCTCCCTTCCCCGAGCTGGCACTGTGGAATGACAAAGTATCTCTGAATAGGTCCAAATGTCTGGCACATAAAAAAAATCCTGTTGGATCCTTTGGGTGAACTCCTTCCCTGTAGCCAAATGAATATTCTTTTTAAGGGAAGAATTAACGGTTCTCTCCTTTGAACTTAATTCACTTTTACTCAAGCCCTTTTCTAGCACAAGAAAGGATTTATTACTTTCTATTATCAAAGCTATCCCAACCTATGCATTCCCACATGAAAGTGGCAAGCTCTATATGGATTTTGTGAGTGGCAGTTGCAGAAGGCAATGCATGGCTTTGGGACACACTTCTCAAAGAGCATGGCCATGTCCTTCTGCTATAGCTTGGGCACTGCCAGGCTGAAAACCCTCTGGTTTCAGTATGGAGGAGATGCTAGAAAACTTTAAAAAGCATTTTGAACTGTCATACACTTTCTGCCTTGAGCCCATAAATTCTGAATGTTCAGCCCTTCAGCATGCAGCAAAAGCTTTTTCTGCTCCTAGGCAGGTAGAAAGATGGGCCATAAGACTGAAAATGTAGATGGCAATTGATTAGGACTGGCAGAAATTATTTTAATTTCTCAGCTTTTGTTGGATTGAACTAGTGACTTTTGGTTTTGACCATTAGCAGTGAACGATCATGAGGATTTCAAGACAGTAGTTGGGTGTTTGATGCTTTTCATTTCAGCCCTCCTTTGCAAACACCATCAGGGATTGGTCCATATTGGAGCATGTCTGGTTTGGAGTCTGCAAGACAGATGCTGACAAGCTGGAGTGAGTCCAGTGGAGGACCATGAAGGTATTTGGTGGTTGGTGCACACAAGACAGGGAAGTGGGGGACAGGCTTTTTCAGCCTGAAGGAGAGAAGGCTTTGGGTATGGGAGGAACTAACTGCAGACCATCACTACCAAAGGGGGATCGATATAGAGGTGCTAGACTGTTCCCAGGGGTCCACGGTGACAGAACAAGAGGCAGCAGGCACGTGTTGCAACAAGAGCAATTTTTGTTGGGTAGAAAGTTTGGTCCTGGTTATCCCAGTTTGATGCAATTTCCATTGTTGCAAGTTTTGAGAATTTGAGCGGAAAAGGTGCTGAGCAATCAGATTCCAGTTTGAAGTTAGCCCTGCTCTGAGCAGGAGATGACCTCTAGAGGCCCCTTCCCACTTGGATTATTCTGTGATCGCATGATTGCATGCAGTATATGTGTTGCACATTGCACACAGTTATGTGTGCTTTAACCTATGGTTACAGACCTTTAGCAAAGGGGAATAAACTCTTAAAATGATATTATTGTCATTCCTATTGAATTCTCTTGTTGTATAAATATTTATAAATATTCAGTTTCCACTATGCAGTGTTGTATTTTCCTGAAGATCTCTGGTTAGAAAGAAAAGCATAAAGAGCTCCCCTGTCCTTGCTTAACATGGGACTCTTGGCTTGATAGTGAAACCTGCCAGTTGAGTGCCCATCTGTATTCGTTCTGTCTGCCTCAAGTGCTAATCCTGTTTATCCTGTTGCCATAACCTCACTAAGTCTGTTTATTTGCTGATTAGCTCTAGGCTTGATTATTCCCTTTAAGCACTGACAAAACAAGCTGAAAACAAGGTGTACACATGACAAGATCTGGATAAACAGAATTATCAAAGAAATACTAGAGAAAGTCCAGAACACAGAGCTGAAGATGCAGAGATGTCTGTTCACAGCCATTAGTTTTAGATGGAAATGAATAGGAGATTTAGGTGAGTAATGTGGGAAAACTGGGAAATATATAGGTGCCTGTGATAAGGAACTCAGATTTTTCATATCATGACAACTGATCAAACTCCACTTACTTCAGTGGAACTGCACTGATTTATTCTAGCTAAGGATCTGGCTTTGTAAAATCAGCTGTGAATATGCAATGGAGATGGTTTGGGCTTCTTCAGAAAAACTGAGACCTTTTAAATAATTATGCAACACTCTTAATATGTTGCTAGAGGAGTACCAGTTGCAGGAGAACCAAAGCACTTCATACAATCTCATCCATTACAGCTCGTAACAATGCTGCCCTGTGGTTTTAGACTGACCTCATGAATGAAACAGCCCATAATATTTTGTCCTGTGCTTATTCCTGCGTTAAGCTGATAACTTTTTTTAGAGTTACCACAGAGCTTTTAAAAGGCAGATGTCCTGCCTAGTTTTAAAGACATCAGGTGTCAAATCCCTAGGCCAATTGTTTCAGTGGTTAATTACTCCTCACTATTAAAAGAAAATAATGCTTAATGTGGCCTGAATTTATGTAGCCTTATCCCCTGGACACTGGATCTTTTTATGTCTTTGTGTGCTAGGTTAAGGAATTGCTGGTAACTGAAATGTTCTCCCTGTGTGGTTAGAGACCAGCAAGATTTGCTTAAGCTTTTGGGTTTCAGTTGTGGCTTTTTTACCAAAGTTTATGTTTCCCAAGACAATAGGCTAAACAGCTTTATAGCAGATGATGCAGCCCATATTTACCTGGCTAGCTTCCACCTGAACCTTTGTTCCTGTTGGCTTCAGCCACCCCTGGTCCTGCAAAAGTGTCTAATTAATGACAACCACAGACATGGTTGGAAATAGAGTTTAGGCTCACTACATCTGAGAATACCTTTAAAGAAGGATATCAGTGTCTGCTCCAAACAGAGTTATTGTAACAAGTTCTGGGATTTCATTTGCCTGTTATCGCTAATTTAGTTACAAGTAACAATGCATAAAATCAGTTCATGAGAATATATACAGACACTGTGCAGTAGTAATGAATTCATGTCATTAGTGTGATGAAAATAGCAATTGTGTTAATGAATATGGAAAGAAACACATTTATTTAATGCAGACTTCTGGTGTCATGACTTCTGAACTTTTTAGAAGTAAATAATAGACGTGTTATCTGCCCAACACACTGTTTTCCATTTTCCACTCTTCTGGTTTCTTTGGTAAATTTATGTCACTAAACGATTGGAACAGCTTCAGTCTGTCCCATAGAGCAAAGCTGCATCTTACAGGTGTTCTGTAGTGCCAGCAACCTGCAAACCTGTCCAAGGGTATCCGTGCATCTCTCCTACTACACTCGTGTTGTACTGTCTGCTAATGCAATTAACAAACTTTGGAGGATGATCCCTGTACATGGTAACACCTTTGGAGTTAGCACTCAAGTCTGTTCCTATTCAGATATTCTTATTTACTGAGTTTGACCTCTGGCTCCATTGAGAGAAGACTTGAGTTTGTCTTTGTGGGGTTGGTTAGAGACCAGCAAGATTTGCTTAAGCTTTTGGGTTTCAGTTGTGTGAAATCACCTTTCCAATGATTTCCAAAGTACCATTTTTAAAGTGCTTTTTCTCCACTTCTATGATTTTATAATGGCCAGATAGATTAAAATTTGGGCACACAAAAATATATCACCTCCAAAATTCATCTCTTGGGAAATATAGCTTAGTGTTGGACATGGGGGGATCAGACAAATTTTAGATCATATGCAATTGCTCACCTTATTCCCCAGCATGTTCCCTGCACAGAACCAGAGTCCAGGAGCATAGCAAAATTGCTATGAGTAAGAAGCAGAGACAGGCAGGGAATGAATGAAGATTTGCTCCTGTCCCCTCTTAATGCTGTGTGCTGCCTCCTGAAGATACTGATTGGCTATGAGCATAAGCCACTGTTGCAAGGGCTAAATAGAGGAGGGAGGTTATTTTGCACTTTGGAGTTCACTGGACATTATCTGGGCCATCTCTTATTTGTAGAAGACCAGCTGATAAATACCATAATCTCTGTTCAGCAACCTGGCGCATTGTTCTTCTCCTGTCATAGGCATGATGCAGGAGAATGACAATCTGCTCTATACAGCAGTAATTCCCCCCAGTGAGTGTTAGGAGTAATTAAAATGGCTTCTCCACAAAGAAAAACACATTGTAATATCTAATTAGGTGAACTTTTGAAACAGAAAGAGTAAAATGCTATCTCCCTCTGACAAAAGTGTTACTGTGGGACAGACTTTGCTGCTTTTAAACTTGCACGGGGAAGTCTTTATTTTAATTCTCCTGAAGTGTACAGCAGTGCTTTCCACATGGGAAGCAGCTTCATGCCTTTATTTCATTTGAAGTCAGTAGGAACCTCTTGCAGCTGAGGAAGTGCTAAGCATGAGTAGTCCACATCCCCTTCCCTGGGTGTCTGAGTCCAGGAGGCCAGCACTGCTGCTCACTTTCTGTGCTGTCCTCTATTCTGGCCTCACTGGCAAATCAGGCAGCAGTCTGGCTGCCTGCAATACACACCTTTCTCTAACTCTTAAAAAATATATAAAAAATGTGCTATAACTTTGAGTGCTAATTGCTGACACAACCTAAGTTATGGAGTCATAAACAGAGAACTTTTACTGTTGCATGGGGGATTATTTACAGTAGAGAAATATATGAATACCGAATTCTCTGAGTGATTTCGGGGTGGATTTCACATTTAACTTATGATAACTACCTTGATAAAAGCCCTGGGAGAATAATTCCATCTTGCAGCTTTTTCATGATTGCTATTGTACAGGTTATAGATCTTACACTTTTCATTTAGATATGCTAAATAGGTTTTTTCTTCCATTAATAATGAGAAAATTTCCCCTTTTTTGTATGCTTTTCAGAATTAAAATTAGTATTAACATTATTTTGCTATCTGGTTGTGAAGGGAATTTCAATGATGTGAGCAAGAAAGTTAATTTCATTTTTAGAAGAATATTACTGGGTGGAGAAGAGTCACACAAAGGAAAATTCATGGGATCGGTCTTCTCTCTAGCAGCTTCATGAGTGGTCTGCAATGATAAAATTATTTTCTTTTTGCAGAAGAAAACTTTTGGAAAGCCCACCAAGCTCCTCCCTGTCTTAAAAGCAATGTCCTTATTCTGTTAAACTCTAAAATTTACTCTGCCAATGTAAACACATTTTTGTAGACTCTTTAGAGACCTCCGATTAATGGTGATGGAAGGGCTAAGCCATGCCCTACCTCAGTTTCTCCTGTGCCACAGCAGAAATGAGTGCAGCAGTTTGCAGTGCTGGATGGTAGCATCTCTGCTCCTGGGGCTTTCCAGGCTGATGGGGCAGCTCGTTTTGCTGTTCATGTTGTCTTTGTGTCCCTGTCCCCAGTGCTCTCAACAGGTGCCCAGCTTCCTGTGACATGCCTGGCAATTGGATTGAACTAGAACAATTAGCAAGTATGGCATATTATGGATTTCTGGCATAAAACAACTGACTCCATCCCCCTGCTCTTTGTTGCCTGGATTCTCCTTTCAGCTGCCGTATGGGAGCTGCAATTCTCCCTTGTTTTTGAACCTTGTCTGGTCCCAATCTACTTCACAAGCCTGCTAGCTTTTGTCCTCCAACACCAACCCTACAGCAGGCCCAAATGGGCTTGCAGATATAACATGGGAATTATTTCTAAAGGCCAACTTTAGCTTAATAAGGCTAATGTCACTAAGTGCCTGTATAGTCCATGGAGAGAAACTTAGACTCTCCTCAGGGAGCCCAGCAGGGAATGGGTTGTTGAGTTGACAGTTACTGTGTTAGTCCAATGCAAGAACATCTCTTGTTCATTCTGAACCCTCCTCTGAAAGGCCTTATCCTATCCATCACAGAAGTAGAAAACAGAATTTTTACCACAGCTGAAGACTGTTATTCAGTCCTCTCTCAGTTTTCCCCTTTTAGGGGAAACTATTTAAATTCTTGCAATCCTTCCCACATAAATGTTGTTTTCTGAACCTCTGATCCTGTTTAGCGCTCCAGTCTAAACTCTATCCAGATGGCATCTGATTTTTTAGAAGTGCAGACCCCAAATGTGGTGCTTCAGCAAGGCCTTCTCCCTGCTGAAGAGAGCAGGAGAATTGTTTCATGTACCTTACAGGCAAAATGAGCCCTTAGTCCTGTTAAAGACCATTCTGGTGGTTGGGGCTAGAACTCTCATTTGTTAAATCATTTTCAATTCCAGGTCTGTTCTCCAAAGGATGTGTTGCTCTTCCTCGATTGGCATCATCTGCAGACTTAATGAGCATGCTCTCTGTTTTATCATCCAGATCATTAGTGGAAGTATTGAATAGTCCTAGACCCAGGGCAGCTCCCCATGGAGCACACAGGTCCATACTGCTATTTTGATGCTGAAACATTGACAACTGCTTTCCAAGTACTGCTTTCAGACTGTTTTTGCATTCTCCCTGCAATGTGAAACCCCCATGCGTCCTTAATACAGCTATGAGACTGCTATAAAAAAACAATGTCTGAAGTTGGGTTATATGACACCTGCTGCTGTTCTTCTACCTACAAAACCTGTCACCCTCTCACAAGAAGAAATTATATTGGTTTGACACAATTTGTTCTTGAGAAATCTGTGGTGGCTGCTACTGAAGTTCTGCTTTCTCCTAGGTGCATACATGCAATGTGTTCAACTATTTGTTCCGGTTTGTTTTTCCTTTTCTTTTTGCAGGATTTCATGTTGCTTCTATTTCATTTTTACTTTCAGAGAAGGAGCCAAAACCAAGACCTGTGATTTTGGAGAAGTGGACACTGATAATGCTCATCCCACATGTCAGTACTCTTTGAGGTAGGGGGAGGGATGGTTTTGTGTGAGGACCTGAGGCAAAAGTTCTCTCCTTGAGGCTGCCATATTTCCAGGGTGATAAATTTCAATCACCCAAGGCTCTTTGCCAAAGGTTTGCAGATAGGCCTTCCCTGCTCACACAATTCTCACTAGCCTTTTTGGGTTGTGATTTTTTTGCACTCACACTGTGAGTCAAGGACTACTACTGGCTCAAGAGCTCAAAACTGACCCTGATTTTTAAGTGTGATTTAGTTTCAGGTATAAACTTTACAGGCAGTTACAAAGTGAAAGCTATCTGTTACAGAAAATGGTGTTGTTTTCTCTCTTTTCCTCAATTCTCTCCCATGTAAATGAGGTCAGGAATGTTATGCAGCTAACATCATTAATGGTTGCAAAGTGTTTTGAGATCCCTGAATGGAAGGGCTTATATAAGTGAGAAAGTCTTATTAGGATAATTATAATTGCCAACTGTACTGGCGCAATATAGATCACAATGAATTATTTGGCTTTTCCTTTCTCTCTCTCTCTCCCCCTCATCTCCCCAAAGCAACATAAACAGACTGATTTTAATTGGCAACTTTCATTTCTAGCAAATGGATTTTTCACTGAAGTTCAAACTCAGCAGCAACATTTAGAAAATGCAAGTTGGTTTCAGATCAATTGGAATTTGCAGGGCCACAGTAAAGAGGAAAGTCTCTACGCTCTTTGAACTAGAGAAGCATACTCTGAACTTGCCTTTTGAATTATGAGCACTTCTCTCTCCATTACCTTGCAGTGTGTTCCCTGCAAGAGCTGTGCTGAGCTGTTGACAGATGATTGTGACTAATAGGATGAAGGTGAATTGATGACTTGGGCTGGCGACTAACATGATATAGCTAATGGTCTCTGTGGAGGAAAAGAAATCCCCTTTGTAGTTTGATCTTCCACTGCTGTGATTTACTGTCTGGGTTTTGCCAGCATTTCACTTGTGTTGGTTTGAATGTGTGGTCTTCTGGAACTGACCCGGAGATGGGATGAGGAAACTGTTTTATTAGGACTTAAAGGACTATTGGTAATCAGCTACCTTCCCTCCCCTAAGACTTTTTCTCTCTGCTGCAGTAACTGCTCATGTTAATCCTTGTGAGTGAGAAGTGGCTACTTAATGCTTTATAAAAATGGCTAAAGAAAGCTATCAAGATTTAGGAAATTATGATCTTCTTGTAGGTATTACTACCTTACAGTCAGTAATATCAATGCTTAAATCAGTACGGTGTTACTTCTTGTTGAGCCATGAAAATTGTATCTACAATGCAGTGTGGACCCATTTGGAAATGGTAAGTGTGTTGACTGCTATATATATGCCCTTTCTTTCCTTTCTTACTTCTTGTCGGTTACTTAGAAGTGGTTCCAGAGGTTGTTTGCCCATACATTGAAACATCATACATTTAATTTATACAATTGCCATAATAAGTAATGCAATACTTTGTTATTATTACTGCCATACAATATTTAGCTGGAACTCATACCTACAGTTCTGTCCCTTTCTGCTAAAAGTTTTTCAAATACACAGGTAGTGAAATCTCCACCCTATAAAACAAATAATGTATCACAAAAGGTTTTACCCAGCTTTTCAAGCTCACCTTCATTCCTGCTGTCAGCATGGGGGCAAAACAGCTCTTACAATACATACCAGGCACTCCTGAATCCTAGTGTTGAGGAGGATGTACCTTTGCTCAGCTGTGAAGCCATGGTGGGACTGGTTACTTGCTTAGCCATCACCTATCTAGGCTTAATGCTGAAAGGGCTGTGAAAAAAATCCTCAGTGAATAAGAGCAGCCCAGAGGACTGTGCAGCTCTACTCTGCCCGTGTTTAGCTGCCAAGCTGAGAAACCCTTGCGGAATACCACAAGGTGAGATGAGATGCAAATGGGCTTATTTATGGCAATGTTAAAGGGTGGTGATGATAGTTTTTTACCTCATGAGTGAGTGGTGTTGCATAGCCCTGCAGCACTGTATTCACTTGGGAGGAAGACAAGTCTCAGTCTGTATTTGCTGCTACATCAGTATTTTGTTCCTCACAGTGCTGATGACCGTACTACTTAGCAAAAAAACAGAGCCACAGCTACTACTAAGTTCAGCCTTTGTGAGTAGCTGAAGTTTTTCATGCACTATTCTTTAGGATGTTGTGTTTAGCTCTGGATAAACCACCATGGACTGGGTCATGCTTTCAAAACATGGGACAAGTCAGATGCGTAAATCCTGAATTGTGTCTCAGCATCCTCTGAAGCAGCAAAACAGGCTGGGTTCTGCCTGTTCCCCTTCCTACCCAACCACATGCTTGGTGGAGAGGACAGCTTACACTGTAGAGCTGCTGTCAGGTTTTTCCTAGGACAAGTTAAAAATTTAAATCTCACTGCCATCCTTATTAAAGATAATGCTGATGTTTAGAGCCCCTGGAAGCCCTTAGATAAATGTACTATGTCCACATTGCCTGCCTTGAATCTGAAATGTTGCAGCAGGAATCACATCCTATATAACACTATCAGCTATGGTCTTGCTACAGCAGAGCCCTGTTGCATGTCTAATTAGCTTTGTATCTCACTTGTATGTGGGTGCACGTGTATGTGTCTGTGTTAAAAAACACTCTTACATTAAAGACCCAGAACACCACCAGGTCTCTGAGGGGATGCTGCCTAATCTCTGCTCTCTGTTCAGCCTCAGACTTCCCACCTCGTGGATAATACTCAGTATAATGTTCCTGGTCCTGTTGGGCTGGAACATATGCACCCCTTGGTAGAGCCTAGCTGAACATTTCAGGTACAGCTCTGGGGACTTTTGCTTTGCGTGCCTGTTTGTTCAGTTAGCTGTTGTGCCATCTAAGCCTGGGGCTGGGGAGATGCCACACACTGCAGCATGCCGCTCTGCACCACACTCTGCAGTAAGCCCTCGTAATGGTTTGGCACTGCCCTAACAGCCTTATCTCCCTCTAGACCTCCGCAGCTCTGTACAGGTACGTGCATCCACATGGCAGCCCTAGGAAGAGTTTGGGCATCTTGAGATACCCAGTGTGAGATGCCCTTGTTCTGGACAACTGTGCCAGAGAACAGGAGGTAAACTAAGACTAAAAACTCCAGTTCTGTTTGTTTCTCAGAGTGCACAGCATGGCTTTACCTTCACTAGGATGAGTAACAGCAACCAGCCCAGCATCCGGCTTACTTCTTCAGGAGTTTCAGTCATTGCTTTGTCTTCTGTTACTAGTCAGCCTGTTTCCATACAGAGTGAGCGTATTGAGGTGGGCTGCAATGCGATACAAGCATCAATAGCAACACTGTGCTTGGCATAGGGAGCATTTACTCTGTGCGAGACGTTGCTAGTTCTGGTGACAGCTCTCATTTTGTCCCAGGGAAAGGTTATTTTTAAAGGCCTTTCCCTTCAGTTAAAACAGAAATTGTTAATATTGAAGGTATGTTACAGTTTTTAGAAGCAGAGGGAAAAAATGCTTAGAATGGCCAGCAGTGGCATTTTCCACTGTGACCAGTGCCACCAGTCTCCATGTTGCATAAGTTTCCATTAAATGCTTCATCTCACGCTACCTGATGGCTCAGCATCGTGGGGACCTGCGTGGCGGAGCAGATTGCTGTGGTTACAGGCTCAGTGCCATTCCTGGGGGCGCTGGGCACTGTGAGTGAGAACGAAGAGGCATTTATATCCTTTTGAGAACATTCTGCCTTTTCTTGGCATGAAATATTCCCATGCCCTTGAAATACTTTTTTTTTTTTAATACCATAGTTTTTTCACTGGCGACTCTTATGCTTTGAAAGAAAGATTTCATTTCTGCTGTTCTGCAGAGGTGATGTGTTTATAGCATACCTCCTCGCCTCTTTCTCCCAGCTTTTGCAGCTTCTAAAAATGGAATTGGACCAGGGCTGTGCATCAGCTGTGGGTGAGAAGGGTGCTGGCAAGTGGCAGGTCCAGGCGGTCCCACCTGCTGCTAGCCAGAGACTCCCCAGAGCTGCAGTGGGAAAAGCTCTTGACAAATAGTGCATATATCAGAAAGCAGAAGAGAACTGACATTATTTACTAGTTCAGTGGGGACCCGGCAAGCCCTAACAGCCCCAAAAGGGGGGTGGGAAATTTCTGAAATTCAAGACCTTTCTGATTTTCCCCTTTTTATTTATTAATGTTAAAGCAATATGAAATTCTCAGCTAGTTCATTCCTGTGGTTTGCAAACAAAATTTGTTAGTTGTTTTGTTTTCTTTCCAAAAAAGCATTTCTTTATTTAAATATTGACCTACCAATTTAAAAGGAGAAGAGATTTAGAAAAAGGATCAATAATCTCAAAATGAGATGAAGGATTTTGTACCAGGCTGAATAGAGCATTTTACCCAAAGCGTATTTTAAGCTTTTTTTCTTTTTTTTGGCTGAAAGATATTTTTATTTGGACTGCAGTTAATTGTTTTGTTTCAGGATTACAGACTGCTGCATAATTTCAGAGAGACACAAGCAGGGGAGATTCCAATAATTGTTTATTAGCTATGGACAGTGAAGCTAAGGGAATTAATTCTTGGACTTGGGATTTTTTTCTGCTACTTTCACGTTTTATGCCTTTTGGCTAATTTTTGCTTCTTGCTCCCTTGCATTAACACTCATTCTTTAAGCATCTCTTTAATTGTGAATCTCACAGCAATTTTTTTGTTTTCTCTTTCTGTATTTGTTTTATTTTAATTGCTCCACCTACAAGCTGTTGAAACTCTTCAGGTATCATCAAGGAGAGGGCAACATGGATCAGGATTGGGCCAGCAAGTGCTGCAGGCTCAGCTGCAGTGGTCCTGAAGGCGTAGCAAACAGGAAACACAGGCTTTTAAAGTAAGAAAAATGATGATCAACAGTTGTATTGCCAGGATACTTAGGTGCCAAAATTCAGTTCAGGGCAGTATTATGCCGACCACTAGTGCAAGAAGTAATCCTTGACAAGAACACCTCATAGTCTAGGTAGACATACTGGAATTAATAGGTAAAAGCAGCATATTCAACAGGTCTCAGGTGAAGTTGCAGTACCAGGAGATGGAGGCACTTGCTGGGAAGTAGGGGACCATCAGCAATGCGATGCTGGCTGCAGAGGACCAAGTACCAGGACCAAGTACGTACCTGTGCTGTCAGAAGGGATGGAGTGCCAGGAAGGAGCTGTGGGAGATCCCCACTGTCCTCACCGGTTGTGAGCAAAAATGCCAGAAGGCAGCATGCCATTTCGTACAGTCAGCCTGCTGTTATCCTGATCTAGCATGACAAATTGGTGTTCCCAGAGTGGCAGCAGAGTAATCAGACTGTGACAAATGGTTTACTTAGAGCAATTTGTTTTCATTTTACTGAAAATTTCCGCAGTCTTAACAAAAGGTTCCCCCCTGCCTCCTCACTCCCACCTCCTCCTTCTTCCTTTAATGGTATTTGCATGATGTTGAGAGAGGGACTTGGTCCTGACCTGTGGCTGAGAGGGCAGTGTGGCAGCTGGGAGATCACATTTCCAGGGACCTCAGGCTTTTTGCAGCTGGAAGCTATTACTGGAGGCAATGCGCTGGTGAGTGTGAAGCCCCCCCTCCATTAGCCATAGGGCTGTACACGTGCTTTTGCCTGCATATGTGTTTCTCACATAGGACCTGAGCTACCTCTCACCTTTTGCAGGATGGTTCCTGGTAGGTGAAGGGTGTGTGGGAGCACAGGTTTCCCTGAGGGTCTGAAAAGGATGTCTGTCAGTCTGTCACCTTTCACAGTTACCTAAAACCAAGCACAGCCCTGTAGTGGTGCTATAGCTAGGAAAGGGGACCAGTGTCTACCTGAGGCACTGCCAGCCACATCTGCCCTGTGGGTGACAGGGTAGCTGTGCAGATCCATCCCTGTTCGTGGCACAGCTGGATCCATCTGCTTTAGCACACTTGGAAAACCCAAAGAATACAGAGAGAAGGGGAAAACTGCTAAAAATGAAACAATGCCAAAAACTGACTAGGAATTTGAGTGTTCAAGTCCCAGTCATGACAGGACATCCTGGGATGGGGACCTTACTGCCAAGTCCCAGTCATGACAGGGCATCCTGGGATGGGGACCTTACTGCCTTTCCCAGCTCGAGTTTCAGCCCAGTCTTGCACTGGGCTTTTCAGTACCATGATGCCACTGCAAGGTTAAAACTTGAATGTATTCACCTGCTTGGCTTTCCTGGCAGAGAGATGAAAAATGGGTAAATTGCATTGCCTGTTTAGCAGAACTTGACCCTGTCCTACGGCAGGGAAGTAACTGCCATGAGACTGACCTAGGAGCAGGCTGAACTCAGGCTCCTCATCTTCTGGTTACTCCAGTTGCTCTCATTTATAATAACCTGCTGCTTCCAAGTGCAGTTCTTGCAGTTTCAGCAGCCAGTGCTTTCCATTGGCTGCAGCAAAGGGAGACCAACACCTTGTGTAAAATAAAAGGGTAGTGTTATGCGGGGCCTGGAGTCAGGGGGTCTGTGCCATGGGGAAGAGGCTGGGAGGAGGGCAGGGAAGAGTTAGGCTGGTGGCAGGGGACTCTGCTGCAGTTGGCCTTTAGACATGGGTTATTGAGATGAATATTGAGAGTGCCCCACTCAATACCATTCTCCGAAATCATGCACTGGGATGGGATTGGTGGCAGACCGGGCCAGCAAGCCTGTGCCATCTAGCTTTTTTTCAGTTCTGGCTTCTTTCCTGACTGGTCTTTTCCAAAAATGCATTGCTGCCCAGGGCACAGGACCTGGGGCTCTGCAGACGTGCCATGTGCTGCTGCACTCCTTTGAACCCACACCAAAGCCAGAAAAAATTATTTGGGGCCTTCTGGGGTGCAAGCCTTACTTCTGGACAAATGGTGGGCCTGGAGCATTAGAGGGTGAAGTGATGGAGTCAAGGATTTTCTCCATCATGCTGCCTGTGGCTGCTACTTTTTTATACCTCAATGTGATTGTTTAAAGATTGTCTCAGTACTGGTTAACACGATGAAATGCTTAGGCCACTCTCATATGGGAGGTTGGACGTGACAGCCTGTAATGCTCTCCTTTGAGACTCCAAGGTCTCCCTGTAGTCTCAAGGGCTTGATTTGGCAAGCTGCTGCATTAGGTGCTGGTACTACACCTTGCATCCTTGTGCTACTGCACAAATACTCAACAATGTGATGCAATTTACTGCTGTGTCCCCCATCCAGCCACCAGAGACATCCATCAAGGTCTGGGGAGTAACCAGCCCAGTCCTGTATCTGCACTTCATAGCAATGGCAGTTGTGTCTGAAAATAGTGTGGTGCCACTTAGAGAGCCTGGCAGTGTAATGGCTTTCCTTAAATGAAATTTCCACTCTGTTGGCAGCTTTGCTCTTTGCAGAAGCCCTTGGAAATAGCATAGCGGTGTGTAACTGACTGATGCGCACTGGAACATGTCCCTGGCCTTGGGTGGAACGAGCTTTCTGGTATATGCTCACACGACAAAATGACTTAAGTAAGACCATTATCACAACATGGTTTTCATAATGTATTAGCAAACATATTAAAGTGATGGAAAATTACTTGCACTAATCGGACATCCATAAATAGACTCAAATAGTATGTTTGACTCTCAATTGGAGTGAATAATTTATCAGCTGATTAAATCTGATCATTTTGTACAACCTGCCAGTAGTTTTCCAGTGCATGTTTTTACTGTCCATATATCTCTATTAGATTGACGGATTTGGATGGTTCAGAATTGTAATAGGCAGGGAAATGCTATATGTAAGTAAATAAAGCCAGATTTACAGCATTGGGGCACCACTCTGAGAAAGCTAACACTAAAATGGGGTTACGTATTTAAATTATAGCTGCTCTGCATCTCACAGTGATTTCTTAAGACCTAGGGAGAAAGAAGAAAAAGACCCAAGCCGTCAACTGCCAAATATAACCTTCCAGATATTGCAAGTCATGCAGGAAAGCTGCCCAGAGCCTCTGCAGTGCCTTCCGGGGCTGCTCAAGGAGAGCAGTGGGGTTCACTGGCAAGCAGAGTAGATCACAGCACTCAGTGTTTAAGTCCTACTTTGTCAGGAGCAGTAAGTCCCAGTGGTGAACACCCTTCAGACACCATCTGTCTCTGTGCTCTGTCCAAGTCTCCGCTCACTGTACCTTCTCCCATCTCCACATGCACGCTGTCTGCACCTACGTGGGGATTTTCTGAATGTTTTGGTGTTTGCTTTCCTTCCTTGATGTTAAACACTAGCTCTCTGTTGCTGTTTGGATATGAGACATTTTCCTTGATGACACAGTAAAGTCTATAGTTCGGTACAGAATCCCACGTGGCTGCAAAACTTCCAAAAAGACACGATTAAAAAGAAATTACAATTGTGCATAAAATGAATATTAAATAGCTGTAGAGTTCTTAGGCAAAGCCTTCTGGGAAGTGCAGTATTACTGAAGGCGAAGGCTGAGAGCCTGTGCTCTGGTTTGCTTTGCATGGTCACCTCATCCTATGCCACACAGACCTGAAGTCACCACATCTCCACATCTTTGGAGGCTGATGCAGGATCCCAGGGTGCTGCTCCAGTGCCCTACAGTACACAGTCCAGAGCTGGCATCACACCCTGGCCAGGTTGGTGCCTGGAACTGGGCCGCCACAGGGCCAGCAAGGGGAGATGGATTCCCCACTCCTGCAATATGTGCAGCTCGCATTTAATCTGTGGAAATCAGAGGGCGGTAAATTGAAATGGGTGATGACGAAGCTTAATTGTTCTTTACTCTGCAAACAGGATAGGTGTACAGAAATGCAAATACAGATACTCTCTGGATTTGTTTGGCTTCTTCTTTTGCACTAAGGGAATGTGCCAATAACCTGTCATGAACCGCGGAGCACTGGTTTCAGTGCTCAGCATGATAGTCCCAATTCTGCTCTCCTTTGAGAACCATACCAGTGAAACTCCTGCTGACTTCCCTAGGAGGAAAGACTATTTGCAGGGTTGCTTAGCAGTAATTTAAAGGAATTAAAATGAAAAACACCAAGGGGATGAATCAGTCAGCCAGGGAGCATTCATAGGGTTAGCTGTGTGTGAAGCAGGGATAATAACTGTTGCCTTTTCCCTTCAAATCTGTAGCTGAAACGTCCCTGTTATCCCCAAAGGCCGTCAGTTCTGTTCCTGACTAAGGAAGAAGGAGAACTGAGAAGAAGAGAACAGATTTTCAGTACCAGATCAATACTTCAGGCAGATAGAGGTGCGAGTATAGAATAAGTATAAAAAAAGACTATATATCAGCATATAAAAATAAGCATATGATATACCTTTGGCAAGTCAATAAAGTTAGCATTAGTGTTGTTACTTTGTACTGGAAATGTTTCCTGTGTTTGTCTCAGAGTGGTTGCAGGTTAGGACCACTAATTAGCAACTTTTTATAGGAAAAAATTGTATTTTTTTTCTGTATTAAATTGCTGCAAAACTAGATCCCAGCCTAGATTGGCACAGAGCAGTGAAACCTAGAGAGCACCTAGGGAGATGTAGTGTTTTTTTGAGAGGAGAGGGTCTACGTATACCAGGAACACAATTGTTATTTTTCACACAGTGACAGTGTTGCTTGTTATTTAGAAAACTTTAGCAGTTTCTCTAGCATTTCCTCTTGTCACTCTTCAGGCCAGCCTGGCCTTAGCACGGTGTCGGTGAGGGATGTGGCCAAACATGGAAAGAATGGCCAAAGCTTTGGATTTGGCAGAGCTTTCTACTGCTTGCATTTCTTGAGTACTGCCACTGCCTTCAGTGGGACTAGCTTTTGTCCAAGCCTCTACACAATTAGCACTGCTGGCAGCATTATTCTCCTCAGATACACTCAGCCAAATAACACCGTTGTGCAGCTCTGGGCTGGCAAGCTGGGAGATGCCAGGGGTGTTGTTCAGAGTTTGGAGCTGCGTCTTGCCTCTTGCTAGCCCTTGCACAAGAAGAATCAGCTTAAACCCAGATTCACTGGATCAGGTCTTCTGGGAAAGCACAGAAATGCCAATCCACCACAGTTTCTGTTCTAGCTTCTTCAGGTCTAACAAAGCTGGTGATGATGTTAGCCCTAGCATACTCCTCTGTATCTTGTAGCACTGGCTACTGGACTGGTTCTTCCAAAATGTCTTTCTTGGCTTGGCCTGGACAGGGTGGTTCATCTCTTCCCTCTCCCTTGGGGATAAAAAACAAGTTATTCTTGTACAACTGTTTGAATGGAATGGTGTATGGGAGTGCATGCCAAGCTTGTCTTGAAGGATGGCAGCAAAATTCAGGATTGGTGTTCACAAAATCCAACACTTTCTTTGCATCGATAAATATCAGTCTTGAGGATGCTCCCTGGGTTTTGTTGTTTATGCATTGCTAAGGTGACATTTGGCACTTCAAGTAGGAAAGACAAATTGCAGTGTTTGGCAAACCTGCTAAATGTTCATCAGTTGGTGATGAACTAGTTAGTGGTAAGAAATTGATGCTCAGGTATTTGGGCAATATCCAAAGCAAACAGATAGGGTCAAATCCTTTACCCATCTGCATCAGCATCCTCCTGTTGACTTAAGTGGGGTTAAGACAATTTACCAGCTATGTACCTCAAAAGAATACTTATTTCCTGCTGCACTAGCAGCAAGATCAGAGCCTAGGAGAGTTATTCAGCTGTGAATATGCTTTGTGTTTGGTGCTGATTCCCTGCAGGCTCCCTTCTGCATGCAGGCAGAGCTCACTGTTTGCTTGCTCACTCAGTCAGCCTGCTCTCCCTTTTGGACCTGGCATGCATTTCAGTGTTTCAGCACAGAAAAGCTGTGTGCTTTTCTCTTGCAAGTCTAACATGGCCACCAATGATTCTATGTGTCCCTTCTCTTCCTACTCCAAATAAGGAGACCAGGAGCTTCTTAATCATCAGTGTTTCATTGTCATCATTTTGAAAACAGAGTAGCTGCTGATAATGCCACAACACTTTCTGACACCATTTTATATGACACTATTTCCAACTGGAAGGGAAGATGGTGATGTGAGGGAAAACACTAGGTTTTACTTTTCTGCATCATCTCACCCAAGGAAGATATTCCTTTTGAAACTCAAGGAAAATGTTGCAAATTACTACAGCTGTAGAGCACAAAACCTGAGCCATTTAGCAAGGCCAAAATAACAAATGCTCAGGACAGAGGCAGAGGAGGAGGAGGAAGGTGCAACCCATCTCTCCTCACCCAGGCTGCCTGGGCGTTGTTGAGAGGTGGACCAGGGAATAGGGATATAGAAAAATGTATCTGATCCCAGTTACACTCCAGTTATCTCTGCAGCAATGCACAAATGTGTTTCTTCCAGGGACAAAAAGAAAAGCTAAGTTTTCGGAGAGCAGTATCAGTGCTTTTTCCCAGAGCTTGCTACGGCAGGGCTCTGACCTGCCTCTGGTATAATAACAGCTGAAAAAGCAGGTGGATGTTTATTTTCATTCATGACCTAAGGCTTAAACTGTCTCCTTCAGCCTTGTACATTTGCCCAGTATATGATCTACACCCTGGTCCCTCCAGTGATCTGTTGATGCCACATTGGCTTTTGTGCAGCATTGCCATCTTTTAACATCACTCTAAGGTTCATGGGTGCATGAAGCAGGGATGGGGTATCACAGGAAAGCCTGATTTCCTAAACAGTGAAATGATATATTATTGGATAGCTCTGGAGGTAACCCTGGTAATGATCAGGTCTGTGAGTTTGCTGTTTGAGCCTTTATGCACTGAGTTGTTTGAGTATTCCCAGCAGGAAGAAGCAGTGGCTGGGTATGCAGTCGGGGTTTTGTGTCTCCTAAATATTCATGAACAAACCAACCATCAAATCCAGAGGAGTATAAATAACGCGGGAAAATCCAGACAGATATTCACCTTCATTCCCTCCAAAGTGGGGAGGACTGACTGTGCGAAATTCCATTTGAAAGAAAAAACCTTCATTTTTGCTATTTATTATAATAAAACTGAAAGCAGCCCACATTGTTTCTGAAATGGGAAGCATGACACAGTCAGTATTACATTTTCTTTCTGGATGCAAGAAAATGACCTTCATAGCTCACTTGAGGCTTTGTCTCTTTAGAGTTATGGGCCATTCCCTTGTTAGTGGTAATAAAGTGCATTATATTCCACTTCACATTGATGGGGGTTTTCTACATAATGCCAGGGAATTTAAAAAAAAAAAAA
>VYXH01007800.1:26331-38087 GCA_013397275.1 Burhinus bistriatus
AAAAGAAAAGAAGAAAGGTCAGTGAGTTTCAAAATGTGTTTTATTAAAAAGGATATAAAAAGGAAAGAGCTCGAATGGACTGGGACAAAAATCAGAGGGAGTCATGAAGAGGGTGGCTCCTCTGCTGCCAAGCATGGCCAAGGCGCTCCACCTTGGCTATCTGAGTCAATGGCAGATCCCAATACCTCAAGCCCTCCCAAATTTTTGGCTCTGTTTTTAAATAATCCTACCTGAATAACAGAAACTAGGACACTGTTAGTGCAAGCCAAATACCCTGTTGATGTTGATGCTGTGCCTTTAAATAACGCTCAGAAACCCCCTTATTTCCCCTCTGCACTTCTGGCCTCACGACAGGCTTGTAATTAGCACAAATTTTTCACATTCATGGATAGATTGGAAATTTGGAAGCACTTAATGAAAAAGGTCAGTTACCTTGACCAGGCTGAAATTGCAGTTAGAGGACATTTGCTTGCTCCCAAGGCTGGCAGCATACAAATACATGAATTTTAACGTACCGCACGCAGAAATGCAAACACCATGTGTACTGTTTGCAAGGATAGGACCTTGTGTTCAGCGTGACTCCAGCCCCGAGGTCTTTCTTGTGTTTTGGGGGCATTTCTGCCTAAACTTACTAAGGCAGGGCTGTGTCTAGAAATATCTGTGTTACAAGGAGCTGGATTAGGACATGACTACAGGTCCAGATTAATCCAGACTAACCACCCTCCCATATGGTTTGAGGTAGAAACTAGGTCCGAGCCACATGTTTCTTTCATGGTAGGGCCAGCACCTCACCCACTGCAGCTATTGCATTCGCTGGTGGTGCCAAAGCCTGTGTTTCCAATAGATTTTTGTCTTGGGCACTAGTTTTGATAGGAAACTGGGTGGTGTTTTGGTTGGGGTCAGGACCAGGGCCTCAAAGGTCACTACCCATTTTGGTTTTATATTCCTGAAACAAGGATGTACCTGTTTAGACAAGGAAACAGCCCACCTGCAATCTTGTGGGCTTTGGGGTGAGTTAAAAAATAGCATGAATGAAATAACATCCTCTGGATAGAAGAAGGGAGTGCCCCTATGGCAAGGGACTGGCTGGTTTTGCTTCCATGGCATCTTCTGTGATGCTTCTTGTTTGATAGTTGTGGGCTGGAGGATGACAGCAGAGGTCAGAGAGGGCTGTCTCCAAAACCTTACATACAGGCTAGGAAGTGATTAAAGGAGTTCTGTGAAAGTAGAAAAAGATATGTGAAGTGTAATATGATTTCCTGTCTCTCCCTGTAGTTCACGAGTTTAATGCAGATTTCTAAGACACTGGGCAGTAAGTGCATAATGCATTTTTATTTACCTGTTTTAATCTCTCAGACTATGCTGAATTATGACCAAAGTAAAATAAGAAACTCACACAGGAAATCCTCCAAACAACTGTTAAGTTAGGAAAGCTCAGAGCCTTTCATTTCTGGATCTCCTAGGTGCAGTTAATACATAATGGGAGAAGAAGCAAGTCCCTCGTAATAATTACACAGTTTGAATTGAAGCTTATGATCGGTAGCAGCAAGGATTCTTACAATAATATGCAAAGCAACATGTCCTATAAAAAAAAAGTGCCTTTTAAACATTTATTTTTACTGTGTGTGTGTTTAATACTAAAAGTGATTATAGCACATTGCTCTTCACCTTAATTGTTTGGCAAATGTCATACTGTAAAAGCAAATCCCTCTCTTGCACTTACAGAGTACTATGACATTCTTGTGCTGCCAAGAAGCCCCTGCAAGATGCTTACGAGAGCACCATCCTTGTAGCACAGTTTGTGAGTGTTTCATAAACCTTTCCATGCAGAACATCCCTCAGAGATGAGGAAATTATTGCAAGTGTGATGAGCTACTCCTTGTACTGAGGAGTAAAGCAGAGCAGAGTAAGACTGACAGCTCAGCACAGCCAGAAGTGTCAGGCAGAACTGGCGCCTCTGTGACAAGCTGGATGGACAAGGCAGGGACAGTCGGGTCTTCTCCAGGACCAGCTTCTCATCTGACTGCCCATGAAGGTGTCAGTGGTGAGACTGCAGTGATACGGCTAGATCACCACTAGGAAAGGAAATTCAGGACCTTCAAACTTGTTGCATGTGGGGAAGTTAGTGCCTGGCTGCTGGTGCTCTTTGCTCTTGTTTGCTGGTTGTCATTTATAGAATAGAGCAAATAGAGCTATCAGCATCTCAGGAGATGCCTGATGCTTTGCAAGATCAGGTTCTAGAAATAATCTACTTTATATCACAATGACTGTCACCTGCACTCTCTGCTCCACTAACCAGATTTATTGTAAAGCTGCATCAAACAAATGGAGTCATAAGCTGCACTGTCCCCAGGGCGACTGGATGAATTAAAACATCCAAGACAACGACGAATGCTGCCAAAGGGTGTTGATATTGGGCTGCTAGACCTGTGGTCTCTGGCAAAGCCCAAGAAACAGTCTTGTTGCAGGGAGACTCCAGAGTTCTTGTTCTCAGCAGCCAGGAGGAATTGAGTTCCTGTTTCCTCCGCCTTTGCTATCAAAGGGACAGCCAGGCTCTGTGATAAACCGTGCTGCCTCTCCATATTTTGAGAATGAAAAGCTTCATATCTTCAACTTTAGGTTTCACAGGTCTCATCACCTCCTTCCCTCTGCTGCTCAAAAATTCAGCAAAACAAAATATAGATAAAAACATGCAGCAAAATATTGTGGGCCTTATGCAGCTCCTGCTGAAATCAGCAGTGGCAAAAGTTCTTATTTAAATGACACGAGATCAGGCATGTGCTTCTGGCTGTGCATGTTCTTTATGTTTGTTCATGCACATGCATTTTATGTTACATATGTTTATACAGGTGTGTACACTTAGGAGAGATGAGTGCCTGTTTATCTACAGGCAGCAAATATGTGTCTGTGTACATGTATATATTTGTATGTGTGCTGCTAACATATGTTTAAACTGGCATAAGGCCAGGACTCTGTGACTGTGTAAAGTGTGTATTCCTGTATGTGTGTGTAAAAAGCTAGTCTGCTTTCAAATTGCAGAAGCTGTAACGAAGACCTTTGATTTATAAGACCTTCTCTCGTGGTGGCTCTTTGTGTAGGATTTCCATGTGATGCGAAATCTGAAATTGGTGACGGATTGTTACCTGCCGGGCTGCAAGGAGAAAGCTCCGCATGTAACCCTGTCAGGTACAAGCTCCTTGTACGATGCTGTTTTGTTTTACAGGTGGGCAGCCATCTGATGGGAAACTTTAATTTCAGAGAGTCTGTACTTAACAGCAGTAGTCCAGAGCCCTGCCATGTCCTTTCCATCGACCCATTTTGTTCCTTTCTAAAAAAAAAGTGTTCAGGAGGCCCTTCACAGGGGAGAAGTCAAGGAGGGTAACTGAGTATATCTGCTCACCATAGCAATGGCCAGCCCAGCTCTGGGCTGACTACAGCCTCGTGCTGACAGCCGGGTAAATGATCCCCTGCCAGGAAGCATGACAAAGGAGAGGGTTTTTGGCAATGCCACCCTTGGGCACTCAGCTCCCATGGAGGAACTGTGACCCTGGGGAAGGCCAGGAGCGGTGCTCTGCTTGGAGGAGGAGCAGGGGTTACACATGGGCCCCGGCACTCAGAGGATGACTCAAAATCAGAGCGAGGTGGACAGTACATCTGTTCATAGCCAGAAGAAATCCATCCATTGCACCTATGCAGCTGTACCGAATCATTCACGCAGCCGCAGCCACCCAGGGTGGCATGCTCATGCACAGAAATTATACAGCCCCATCTCCAGCAACCCCCTTTCACCTAGTGCGCACCTTCCCTTTCCCCAGCCCCATCCTCCCCTGCTTGCGTATTTCTGTCTCCAAAGAAATGACTAAGGGAGAGATACTTCTCAGCATCATGCTGACCCCCTTTTTCCTCCCCCCCAAGTCCTGAAATTAATTAAATGATGTCACGCTTGATTTTATCTGATTTGGAAGCAATTCATCACCCTTTTGCTGGTTCTATTAGTCCAAGCGATCAGCACATTAATTCATTTGTGAGACTAAGCTCAAGGGTAATTACAGTGAGGAAGCTTAATGCCTAAACGTGTTAATGTCTGTAATCAGAACTATTTTCTCAGTGCGGAACAATTGTTAGACAATTACACTTGGATATGATTGCCCTGGTAGGCAACAGACGCTGTGTCAAGAGGGGAATAGCAGGAGCTTGTTTTGCAAGTAGTGTATTATCAGCAAATTTGACTCTGCAATCTCTCTTTTTCTGGATTCTGCGCAACTCGCCCCTTCCTCAGGTTTTGCATTATTAATTAAGTTGAAAAGTCATCACTCTCTTTTTCAGGCTAGGTGGTGTGCAGCACAGAGGAAAATAGATTCCTCTGCTTTTTTTTGACATAAATGTCATGGGCTTTTGCTTCTGGTCTCCTGGTCTATGTCCATGGAGAGAAATCATGAATTTAATAGGTGGCCCTTTGCCGTCCAACAGCCAGTCCTTTCCCATCAAAAGACTAGATCAAGTTTAGGATTGAGATTCTCCCTCTTTTGCCCATCTGGAGGTCTCTTTGTTGACCTCATAGTGGGGAAGTGTCCTGCCAGGGTGATTCTGGACTTACTTTAAAGTAAAAGTAGCTGTTGATTGAGGGACCCATATGGGCACAGTGGTACCACACAAGCATAGCAAGGGGGCACAAAAACTTCCTGGGCAAGGTTGTTTCCTCTTGCTCCCTCCTCTTCTGAGTGAGCTGTCAGTGCCCTTGTCTGACCAGAAAGCTTCTAGTTTTATGTCAAGTATCCTAAATATGTCTATTTTCTTCATGTGTGGCTCCAGAAGGAAGTGAGGAAACTTACAGCTAAATGTCAGTTCAGCTTCTAATAAAAAGGCACCTGCCTACAGAGTGTCAAGAAATATCCCATCCGCATCATCACCCTGCTTAATGCTCAGCAATAACCCCACATATGCTGCATGGCCTGTATGGTATACAGGGGTGACGTCTGCTGATAGATGGTCATGTGGGATGAGCCGGCATGCCGCAGACTGCATGGATGCCGTGTTGCAAAGGGCTTTCAGGGAAAGATACAGCTCCGGCTCCTGGCTGCACAGGGTGGGCTGTGGTGGAAACCAGTGTTGCTCAGCCATACAGAGGCTGTTGCCTCCATGCAGCAGCAAAAGGACGGGGGCACGGATAGGGGTAAGGATCAGGAGCGTAGCAGTGAGCACGACGCCACAGGAAGAGCAATTGTGCCCACAGCATGGACCAAGGGAAGATGGGGGCAGCCCAGCACCTGCAACCCAGGGCCGCTAGTTCAGGGCAATTCAGCCTTATGGGACTGCTGATTCCTGCCTACTTTATCCCTTCTTCCAGCTGGTGTGTGGCATTTGCAGGCAGGTTTTGTTCAGCCTCTTCCCTCCAGATATACAAGCCCTCTCAAAGTGAGGATGAATTTGCTGCATTCTCTGTGAGCTGGATGGTGTGTCTGGGCAGAGGGACAACCAGGAACCCCACAAAGTCATTCTTCTTCTTCCCCAGGTGGCCACAGTGACCTCTGCTGTTGCTGACTGAGTGCAAGCACTTGTGCTTTTCAGCTGGGGAGAGATTTTATTCTAGCTCAACCTGGAGGTCTTCCAATGTGCAAGGCATTGTACCTTGCAGAAATTCTCATTTGGGGTAATGTCCCATACACCGCTGGTCTTGAAAAATGCATTTCTTGGTATTTGAAGAAAAGCTGTGCTGGATTGGCAGCGTCCTCAGAGGCCCCTGTGTTAGTTCTTAGTAGCAGTCCCAGACTCTTGCCACAAATGAGGCAGGGGAGGAAATGAGTTTACAATGATGTGTTTTGCAGACCCGGTGAAGCTTGTGCCAGTGACAACCACAAGAAGAGCTGTCTGCTCGGATGGTTTCAGAGGGCTGTCTACACCCAGAGGATGAAAAGAATAAATCTAAAGTTTCTGTTGTCATTAGTGGTATGAATGAAGAGCATATGACTTCTTTTCCTCAAGACAGCAATCCTCTCTGGTCTCCAGCTGGACTTGCAAAGGGTCTGTGTCTCCTTGCTCCACATCCAATTTAGAAGGACTGGTTTTCGCACTTCCCTGCTTTCTGCAAAATCTAGAATATAACAAAACCCTGCTAGAGTGCCCTGAAGAGGTTTACGCCCTCTCTTAACAGCACAAGAGCAAGGAGGCTCTGCAGACAGGAAAGACAACATGGCCTGGGCAATTGCAAACCAAGCGCAGTCCCAGCCACTGACATGCTTAGTGCAACCCTTTGCCTGTTTGGACTTGTTCCTACTCCAGTCTTTGTGTTGGTTTGTTTGGGAGCTTCCCAGGAGAGAAACCCAACATGTGCCAAGGGCTTCATACAGTACCCAGCATGCCAGTGAGAGCAGCTTCATGGGGCAGGTGGGAAACTTGCCCAAAGGGCTGTGAGGGCTCCTTCTGCCAAGGGGAGTGGTTAGGACTGGGGCAGGCCTAACCAGATGGGCAAATTTCTCCTGCTGAGGCAGCCCGGGCCTGGTGATGGTTGGGTTTGCCGCCTGTTACCCGAATGTGGTCTTCTGAGGTCTTGCTGCAGGTTTGCCAAAGAGCATGGCGTGGCAGGTGGACTTTGACAAAATGGTGTGAAAATCAAGAAGATATCTTCAATGTCGAATGAGTTAAAACAATCATGAAATTCAGGGCAGTTTCACATCTGTTCTCACCCAGCTATCAGGTCTGACAATGGGGAATATAAGCACAATAGGATGTTATGTGAAGAGGTCTGAATTTTGCATTGTTTCTTCTCCTTTATGCTGGAATACCTTCTTAGCAGTGTAGAAAACCCATTTCTCAGCCTTTCGCATTCTCCTGGCAGATCTTTGAATATTAATGCCGTCACCAGCTTCCATGAGTTGAAGCAATCTGTGTTGGATTGATGAGGGTTGTAGGACACGAGTGACATTCCTCTGCCTCCTCCTTTCCTGTGCAGGCAGCAAGCAAAGCCCTACAGTGGGGCTACAGTGACTTGTCCTGACACAATACAGGATGCTCACCTGCTCGGCATGGACCCTGGCCTGGGAATTGGGGATTTATTTGGCAGCTCTGGAACTGGCTCGCCAGGGAAGCTTAGCCAAGGCATCTCCTCCCATTTTTTGCCTGCCTCATGATTTTAATCCAAAGCCCCTCCAGTCCTTGCTCTGCTGATGATGTCAAAAGCACATTGATTCTCTTATTCAGAAAGGCACTGAAGGTTGGATGGCTGAGCCCGTTGTACCTTCCAAGGCCTCCAAATTTTCCCTCCGCTGTCCAAGTTGCAAGGAATAGCAGCAGACATAGCCCCTCTGTTGTGTTATGGATGTTATTCCTCAAATTTAGTCCCAACTTACTGTAGACACCATTTGAAACTGGTATTTGAACAATAGCTTCTAAAATACTCACCTACTCCTCCTTTTTTTGTCTTTATTAAAAGCTATAGAATATTTCTAATGTGACAGGAAACATGCTCCATTGTTTCTCCCCTGTATTTGACTGAAGCAAAGCTTCTCGCCTGCACAGAGCTACCACCTCTGAATACTTCGCTATTCTGAGCCCTGTTAAATTTGGAGCCTAACTTACTTTAACTATTGCAGTCTCAGAGAGCCCACCTTGTAACGTTCTTCCATGCCCTTAAAGCTTGTTGGGGTTTCACCCTCTCAGGTAACAGACCCAGAACAATACCTGGCTTCTGATGAAATACAAAATAGAGTCAGTTGAATCAATTAGGAGATTAACTTCTCCATCCTCTCTCCTGTGTTTGGTGGTTGGATGCTTTGGGATCCTTTCTGTCCAGCAGAATGCAGTTTCCTTTTCCATCACGCATTTAGCCAGAGGTAATGGGATAACAGATGTAGTAAGAAGAAGAAATTAAATTGCCCAGGAGATCCCAGACCCAGATTTGCAGTGCTCTCAGCAAAGCCTAGCAAAGCCTGCTGAGCCCTGCTGTTGCCCAGTGAGGCCAGCTGCAGGGCTGGGGGACAAAGCCTCATCCCACAACCCCATCCCCAGACACAGCCCAAGCACCAGCATCCCTCCACAGGGAGGGATGTCTCCCCATGCATCACTGGGGCAGCGTTGTGCAAATGCTCTTGGACCTCTCCATCCCATCCGCAGTGTTAAGGGACAGCTGCCTAATGCTCTTTCCACAGACGTGCTGGTCAGGGAGGTAATGGACAGGTGAAAAATCAAGCTGCTGTGTGGTTACAGGTGACTTGGAGCAGCGAGTTTTTTGCTGAGATCAAACTGGTGCGTATCACCATGATTCAAGACTTGAAAACTTGCTGTTGGTGTTAGCACCCTGGTTGACACGAGTGGGCTAGAGGCAGACCTCCTCAGCACCTGAGGTATTGCAGCTTCGCAGCCTCAGGTGTTTCAGCCTCTGCCCTGCAAAGCAAATAGCTGCCTGTATCAATTTACGTATTGCAAATGCACAACTATAAGCCACCTGCAAACTTCTTTGTAAATTTGTCTGACTGCAAAACCCATCAGAAGAATGAAACTCCTTGCTCACAGATTTTGGTCCCTTTGCCCCTGGTTATGGCTTACAGAACCAAAGAAAACAGCCTTTTGTTATGCAGGAACAGTGAAGTTACTGAAACTGAATTATTTTTCCTTGTCACACAGCCCTGAGTGCCGGAGGACTCCACTGGCATTGGTACAGAAACACTGTTGGGCTAAAAATAGCTGGAGACCACAGGGCTGTGCGGAGAGGAGCTGCAGTGCTGGGCAGGACGTCTGAGGTCTCCTCCAGCCAAAATGATCCATCACTCCCAGCCTAACCGGTGTGCACAGCTTTGCACTCACCAAAGCTGCCTTAATGAATCTGTTCACATACTGTTCGGTGTGATCTATCAACGTGTCTGCCTGCACCTGCACCCTGTTCCCTGAAGTCAGTGAGCAAATGTGGGTGCGTTGGTGTGGGCAAGCCAGGGGTTGCCAGGGTTAGCTCACAGTTCTCCTGCTGCTCTTGAGGACTTTGGGGCCAGCTCAGGACATGGTAACTGTGCTGCGGACCAGCACTGGAAAATGACTCCGTTGTTACTCCTACCTTCCATGCATGATCATTTTCTCCCTCGTGGTTATAAATACGTTCAACCAAAACGAGCATGTTTTACTCTTTTCTGTGAACAATGCAAATGCAATGCAAACATTTCACTGTCTGCTGCTCAGTATTTCTGCATAACCTGGCAATCCTGCACAGAGCAGATGATAAAACAGTAGAGAAAGAAAGTTCTTGCCTCATTTCTCTCTTCTAGCAAAGACAATGGATCTAATGGCAGGACATGCAATCTGTCTGGCCCAGATACACAAACACTGCATGTCTAATTCTGGTTAATATCACTTCTGCTGGGGTCCTGGGAGGCTTTCTGGTCCCCTGTTCCTGCCACAACTCCTGCTTCCTGGTTGGAAGCTATCATCGCCCCATCAAACACTCTCATTTTAGCAAATCAGCAAATTCAGACAAGAAAATATTTCTTGAAGAATTTCGTCTTTCCTGCTGCCCTGCTCTCTCCTCAGGTCATACAGGCCACATTGCATAGCATGAACATGTTTTGGCAGATGGCTTTGCTCGTGGGCTGGTGCCCATGTGCGTGTACGTGTGTGTGTGTCCATTTGCTCAGGCTCTCCTGAAACGCCTTGTTCAGCTAAGTGGATCACTCTGCAGCTGGGTGACTGTAGCGTGCTCAGCGCATCTTAGAAAATGCAAACTTGCAGCAGAGAGGAAGCACCCCGACAGTGACAGGCTGGGGGTTTCTGCTGGGTTTAGCTGGACCATTGGGGCAGCACATTTGTAAATGATGTTTTATAGACAACAGTGCAGGTGGCGTGGCCTTTGGTTAAGACTGATGTTGCTATTCAGCATTAAGTCATATTAAGTACATATCCATTAACTACAGTTTGTTTTCCTTGGTTTGGCAGGATCCGGGAGTGCCACAACTCCTTTGAAGCATAAAGCAATGAGATGGCATTCAGTGCAGCTGTCAACTGGGGAGCCCAAACCTGCCATCTACGGTGTTAGAAAGCAATAGAAGAAGGAAACAACTCATCTGGGGAAAGCTGTTCCTGTACAGAGCAAAGGAGGAGCGAAGCGCAGGTTGTTTCCATCCCCAGGTGCTCCTTTGTGCTCCTCAGAGCCAACGGTGCACAGGACTGCTTGCTGCTGACCAACGTGGTGTTTGAGTAGTTAGGGCCCACTGCTGGCAAGCAGGATTTTGTTGGACCTGTGTCCGTGTTTGTTTGCTTTCCAGGTTGCCTTCCCTGTGCCATGCTGCAGCATGTGATGCCTTCAGCCATGGTTCAGCTGCCGAGGAAAGCAGGGGCAGTCCTGCAGCCTCAGCCAGACCAGCAAGGTCAGAGGGAGAGAAGCAGAGAAACAGAGAAAGACACAGGTGCCAAAGCAGCAGGTCATGAAAGAGATGAGTTTGCTTTTCATGCAGCACAGTTGTTTCTTCATCCCTCCCACCCTCCCCTGTTCCCATCCCCTCCCCAGTCCTGGTCCCTGCACACTTTGGTACAAAGGTCTGAAAAATCAGGACCATTTCTATTCTGTGGGAACAAAAGGTTTCTTTTGTTGTAATTCCTCTGTTCAGCTCTGCACAAGGCCCTCGCATGGGGCACAGCAACACGCGCCCTGTATGCCAGGGACAAAAGCAGATTACTGTGGGGTTGGCTGAAAGGAAAACATGAGTCATTCTCTTGTTGCTACAATCTTCTTGACTTGCTGGTGCTTTGCAGGAAGCAATTCATACAGATTTTTCTTTGCATAATAATAGTAAAGGCTTTTCTTGCCAGAAAAAAAGCAGGGGTAGGGGGGAGGATTTATCACAGGGACAAACACAGCCTTGCCAGAAACAGTTTATACCATTTATGCAAAATGAAATTATCCCTCTCTGTTTCCCAAATGTTGTCTCTCAGTGTTATGGCCCTGATTCAGCATGGTGGAGAGGGTGATGTCAAGAGCTGGGGGCTCTAAGGCTGTGTTAAACTCTTATTTCAGTGCTGACTCATGACAGGAGAGTAGAGTGCAGCAGAGAGGGACGACAGAAGCTGGGCTTTGCTAAGACCAGCCTGCTACACATCTCGACTTGGTTTTGGTGTTTGGGGTTTTTTTTTAACTTCTTTTTGCATATATTTGGAAAAAAAGTAGGCCTGTGTTAAAGGTCATGATTAATATGCTCTTGACACCTCTTGGACTTCGGCAGCCTGCTCCCGCTATCTGCGTCTCAGCCTGCTGTCGTGGCGCCTCTGTGGCCACTCTGGTGGCCTCCAGCATCGGCTACTGTATGGAGTGTAGCAATAGAAACGCCCACTTTTACAAGTGGATTTTTTCTGGTAAGGAAAGGAAGCTTTTGCAGTTGTGCTGGTTGTTTGTCAGTCATTCCTTCTGGAGAGGTGAGCAGACATGACAGCTTGGGGCCATGGAGTGGGTGTCCTTTTTGGAGTTGCTGGCTGTCGCCTGGTACAAGGACTTCGGCAGGGCTTCAATGGTCGGGGTTAAACGAAGCAATGCCCTGCTCTGGCGTATGCTACTGCCTTGCAAAAGTAAGGGGAAGATGGGTTTGAATGGAGGGTTGCAGACATCATGGAAACAGTTTTCTAAGTATAATCATTTAATTGGCTCATGCAAACTCATGAAGTTCAACAAGGCCAAGTGCAAGGTCCTGCACATGGGTTGGGGCAATCCCAAGCACAAATACAGGCTGGGTGGAGAGTGGATTGAGAGCAGCCCTGAGCAGAAGGACTTGGGGGTGTTGGTTGAT
>VYXH01007800.1:38397-63061 GCA_013397275.1 Burhinus bistriatus
TTTTTAATAGCGAGATGTAAAGACTCACGCCAGCTCCCTGAATTGGGCTGCGGGTGTGCCGGAGGACTTCATCCAGCTCCCTGTTCCCAGCAGTATGATCTCTTGGAGGACGTGGAGGCTCCCTGTGGTCTCAGGGGCTCTTCCAGGGGCAAACTGCTCTCACAGATCTTCACAACTCTGTCCACACAATTCACCTTCATCTCCCCCGTCCCCATCACATCATAACCCCTATCTATCTCCCACATAACTTTTCTCTGTGGCTGCTGAGACAGTCTGGGTGTTACATGGTGGCCCACAGACTGGGACATCCCCTTGGTGGATGCTGGAGAGGGCTCAGGCTCAGAAACAGCAGTCCTCAGGTGAGTGAGGAACGAAGGCCTGAGCTGTTTGATGTTTTTGCATCCTTTCTGGCCAATCTTCAAAATCAGTTTTGCACTGGGAAGGAACAAGCCATGGCTGCAGGAGAACAACAGATTACCCCTCAGGGCAGGTGGGAGGGACCAGGGAATGCGCTAGGGCTGCACCAGCACTCCAGAGTGTCCCCAGGAACCTGCCTGGGGGATCTGTGTAGGGAGCTTATAAAACTCAAAACCCAAAAAAACACACCCCCACTCCACCCTGCCAAAAAAACCAAAACCAAATCAAAGAAAAAAGCCCCCTACTCCTACATCCCCCCACCAAATTTTCAAAAGGATCAAGCAAATGTTTCAGTCAACTTAAACCAAAATGTGCCCAGCTGGCAAACATTTAGTGAAGTGGGCTTAAAATGTCTCAAAAAGACCTGTTTCAGGCTCAGCCTTCCTGTGCAGTGAAAGGACTTGCCCAATACAAAGGGCTCAGACAACAAATGCACCCTTTCAGGTAAGATCACCACCCACTCCCGCTCGCAGAACCATTCCCAGCTGTCTCTTACAATTGCACGTGTCCAGGCCCTCTTTTTTCACCCATCCCCACACAAGCTAGCCCAAGGATGGTCAGAAGCTTGAACGTTGTGGTGTTTCAGGGCTGAGCTTCTCGCACAGTTGGTATAAATGCTTTGCACAGCCTGTACCTGCCAGTGTGATGAGCGCTTTGTAATCCCAGCAGAGAAATTAAGTTGAGCAATGTATTTATAGGCAGATTAAAGGACCCAAAGGGAAGCTCATTTG
This sequence comes from Burhinus bistriatus, assembly GCA_013397275.1. Taxonomy (NCBI): domain Eukaryota; kingdom Metazoa; phylum Chordata; class Aves; order Charadriiformes; family Burhinidae; genus Burhinus; species Burhinus bistriatus. The sequence continues at coordinate 39,546 of VYXH01007800.1, forward strand.
CTGGGCTGGACCTTTCTGGTTTGACTTTTTCTAGCTTGTGGCAGCAATTTCCAAAATATTTGCTGGCCCAGTCTGAGATCTGATATAGGATGCATTCAGCTCCTGTGCCTTAGCAATAGCCATGTCAGTGGAGCTGAGCCGAATTTTTTTTTTTTTTATGTGGTGATGGTTTTTACTTGATACATTCTTTAATGCATGGGAGGGGGTTGTTTTAAATGGGATGTTCACTGCGCCCCTTTAGTAGCTTTACAATTATAATGGTTTGCAAACTGAGTGCAAGCTTGAAAGCAATTTGCTTGACTTTTGGGGCTGATCCAGTATGACTGAAATGGGTAAAACAGCCTCTCCTGCCTGGAAGGTCCCAGGTCTTAACAGAGGCATTACAGTGCCAGCAGTGGCTGTGTATTTTGCTTTTGGAGAGTGCAAAAACCATTCCCCTGGTGCTCAGTGCACAGCATTGTAGCGGTGGGACAAAAACGCACTTGTGGTGGTGCGAGCTGGCCAGCTTTACAACTGCAAAGCCAAGCCAAAGGCTGGGCAGTTATGGGCCACTTTGAAAAGCCCAGTGTTGGTGTGTTTGTGTAAGGCCCTACTATCCCTGTATGTATGGTGGTGGTTTTTTTTTTTACTGCAAGATCAACTTTCTTCAGAAATAAGGCCTCAGATTTGAGTAATTTCATATGTGTATGCCCATCTGGTTTGTGAGTGACACAGAACCACAGAGAACTTCATCACCATTAGTGCAGCATCAAACTGCTTGCTAAAGCTAAATTGTGCTTTTTCAGTAGCAGCTTTAATGCCTGAATTCAATGGCCTTTGCTGAGCTTTTCTGAATGAGCAGCAGAGGGCTTTAAATTAATGTTGTTTTCACTGGAAAATAGTTGTTTGATTAATGTTTTGGTGGGGGTTTTTTTGGCTGTGTAAGTAAAACTCCCTTGGGGAAGGAGTGAAGGGGAACAGGGGTATTTAGTGACACTTGTCTGTTATGTCTCTGGATTTTATTTATTCTGAAGCATTGCCGAAGTTCTGCTGTGGTAATGTCACTAGTTTTTATATCAAATCTCTGCTTTTGCGCCAGACACCGTTTCCTCTGCAACGTATTAAATTAGCTGCAGCCTTTCATGGTGCGCATGTCCCCAAGTGCAGATCAGCTGTGGAAAGGGCCTCATGGTGCGGCGGTGGATGAGGCTTCACCGCTGCATGCACCCCTGTCCCCCCTGCCAAAATATAGTTTATAATACCTACAGTTGTAAAGTATGAATGCTTAATAATGTAAAACTAACCACTTTTCAGCATGCAGTGCTGTTACAAACAGCTTGTGTTCCTGGCTCTGTCTGGCTGAAGGCTGGCTGCCTTCATAGCACTACCCAAAACTGGAGGGAAAGCTAACAGCGAGGCTCCAAGCAAGCACCGCACAGGGCCGTTAGAAAAACTGTATATATCTGTGCAATGACCTTTCCAGACTACTGGGTATAAAACGTTGAGGTCACTCGTGAAACAAATAGTTGCAATCCAGGGAGATTGCGGTGTTTTAAAATGCGCCTCAAAGAGCCAAATGACCTTTACTGTTTCTTGCTAAATTTAAAATGCTCTCTGGAGTCCTGGTAATGCGGTTAGCCAGAGAGGCAGGCTGGAGGCAGTGAGAACATTTTGATTTAGGGTGCGTGCCAGACCCCATGGGATTAAGCATGGCTTTTGAAGTGAATGCTGTGCTGGGGAAGGGGCCACGTGCTCCGGCTGGAGCCTGTCAGTCCGGAGGTCATGGGACTGTGTGGGGCATGGGATTTAAGCTGGCCGCAGGGCAACAGTGGGTATTTGGTGAGGGTGCGTGGTAGCACTTGTGGGCTTATTCAGCCCCTTTGGGGTTGCAGGGGTGTGTGTGTCTGGGCAGCAGCTACACATTTTCTAACTGGATTTACAGACCTAAAGCCTGAGGCACAACGGGGCAGGCGATGGTGACGGGGGTGTTAGTGCGAAGCCATGCAAGCGCGGGGAGCACGTGTGCAGTCTGGAGGACGCATGTTTGCATTTTGGGGGTTTTGGTTCTTTTGTTTAAATTTTATTTATGGCATTGAGTTTTTGTGTCTTAATAAACATGTCACCCATGCCCCCACACCCCAATATCCCCTCCAGCAATGAAGCTGTAAATCATAACCTGGCTCGGGCCGGGGCTGCTGTGGGCAAGTGTGGGTTAATGAGCTGCAGCCAGTCACCAGGTGAGTCAGTCGGGTCAGGGGGCCCTTCCTGGGCCTTTTTGTTACAAGACTAAAAGCTCAGAATTGCACAACCCTTGCACGAAGTGAGAAGTTGGGGGTGTGACACGCACAGAAGGGTGTGGGGGTGTCAGTGTTCAGAGAAGGGTGTTGCTGGACCCAAGCAGGGTCTGAGGCCACTTGCTCTGTGAGGACACGGGGGGTCAGTGCTGCTGGAACTGGTCAAGCCCTGGCAAGAAATTTCACACATGCACGGAGACTTTGTTTCGTATTTTATTGAATTTCATTTATATTAAATTAAAAATATATTTCTGACAGATTCATGTAACAAAAAGGCAGAACAGTTTTCAAATTGTTCAGCTGGGATGAGCGTGGGTTGATGCAAGGTGGGTCGCAGTCTACATTTGCCTTAACAAACAGATAAAGCTCTACCCCAAGGACCATGAGGAGAAACTGGGAACTGCACACGGGGCGGAAAATATAACCACACAAAGAGAAGATCCACAGGTTTCTCCCCAGCCTCCAAACAAGACAAAAGGGGAGGGAAGAAAGAAAAAAAGAAAAAACAAGAAACCATGAAAAGAAGGGAAATTATGCTAAAATATGTACCTAATATTAACCCAGGTCAGTAAGTATTTTAACAGTGCATAATCCTCGATAGCTAAAATATGAGAAATGAAAGGTTAAAGTAACATTACGCCACACGCAATTGGCATACCCTACTGTGTAAGCAAGTGCAGAAAGTCTGAACACACCACAATAGTGCTAAAACACAGAATCACACAGAATGCCAAAAATGGTACTTCTAACCAAAACCAGAGGGTGGGAAGGGAAAGAAAGAAAAGGGGAGGAGCGGCTTAAATCACAAGCAAATTACCTATATACAAATCAACCCTAAAGACAATTATGTTCCAAATAATGGTGTCCACAAGTGAAATAAAAGCAACATTATCCTTATTTACAAATGCAACTAGCTGTGTCTGTAACAAGCTATAAAAATACTATTCACATTTTCAAAGTAACATACAGTAGTTTTTGTATTTTTTTTTTTGTTTCAGAAAGGCAGCTAACTCTGAATGCATCACTTTGCAAGAAATGAGTCTCTTCCCCAACACGCTGATGCTAATCTTCTTCTGAAGGTACTTCATAAGGCAGAAGTATTGTTGTTTTGTCTCTTTGCACTTTGAGAACGGGGAGAATTGGCTAAAACCCAGACCCTCCCCATCTCTGCCTCTCGCCCACCTCCCGGCAAGTGGCCGGGCTGGCTGCAGGGAGTGCAGCCCACGAAGGCAGCCACCCCCCGTGCAGTGTTGCGCAGGAGCTCGCTGCTGTTCCTGCGTCACCTCCCAGGTGGGGCTCAGCCTTTGGTTTTGAGGGGACAGTGATGTCATTCTCTGGGCCTGGGATTGTGAGCCTCATCAGAAAAGAAAAAGTCGATAGTTCAAGACTGCCAGGTCAGGAAATACATTTTGGATATCTGTTTTGAGAAAGAGGCTGCTTTTCCCCCTCCCTACATAAGGGCTGCTACCTCTTCAGAAATTCCAGCTTACAATGTTGGGGAAATTGCAAAAACTGGGCAAAAAAGATTAAAACCATAGTGAATAATGTATCAACTATGTACCAATTTCCAACATTAAATGCTATAAAAAAATGTGTTTTCATTGACCTGCATTTTCCTCTTAACATACCCGACCATAAAAAGACAAGCACCCAGCAACTACCTTCAGTCCCCCTCTTCAAAGGAACAGTGGTTTAGTGCATTCAAAGTTAGCTACCCCTTACACAGCTGCTCAGTTAATAATCGACCCATTTAACAGCAGTACCAGTTTATGCTACATATGTCATAGTACCTTACCTCAAAAGAACGGCATACATATCTACACTTACTTATAAAATACCATTCACAGTTTATTACTGTGGTTATCCCAAAAGGGTTTAGTCTTCGGAGTGCTGTGGACAAGTGTTTTCTCCCTAAGAGGCCTCAAAGGTTGGGCAGGGCATGGGGACGGTGACGCTGCGGGGACCAAACTGCTGGCAAAAGGCGCTCATGGCCAGCGCACGGCAGCGACAGCCGGTAGCTCGATGTACGTGTGCACCCTGATCACACCTGAGCCATCATTGGGAGGATGCTGTGCGGGATGCACCTTTGCCCTGGTGGTTTCATCCACAACACATATGGAGCACAATTTCATGGCTTTTTTATTGGCAGGGGTGGGGGGGAGAAGGACTGGGACATAATTACTCACACTGCATAACACCTTACAAATCTCCCCTTAAAACCCCTCTCTACCAAGGTCCACAAAGCTCTCTCTCACAATTAAATAATTAAAAAGGAAAAAAAGCAGCTCTGACTCCTCTGGTTTCCTAATCAGGAGAACGTCCTTAGGTTTCCCCCTCATACCTTTTCCTGGTTTGCCAGCACAGACCCCGCCTGGAGGATGTCTTGGGTGGAAGCGCCTCTTCAGTCTGGGTCTGGTTGGGAGATGCGCTTCGCTGCAGTTCAAGGAAGTCCCACCGAGTCCCACCCCCACCAGTCAGACCTGAACACCCACAAGTGTTCCCCGAAAGGCGCTCTGCATCATCCAAACCTACAGGCAGACCGCAGCCATCAGCGCAGTACCCCTGACGACAGCCTTACCTGTCAGTAACGTCCCCAAGAGCAATGAGCCTACCAGTGTTACAACGTACTAATCCACACAATGGTACAGGAATATGACCCTCTGCTAAAATAAAATTAAAACATAGGTGTAGACAAGTGATTTTTGGACATTTTAGAATGGTGCTTCTAACCATGGAACTTGATTTCTGTTATTTATTCCCAATTTGAAAATCTCATTTGTTACAGTGACCTTTTGTACATACGTAATGCTTAGCAAGAGCCAGAAAATAAAAGAGAGGGAATCTTGCAAACACAGTGATGCTGCACAGAGGCTGCCCTGTGGGATGACTGTTGGCTCCTTGCACATGATGGAGCGTGAATAGTGAATATTACAGCCAACCAGCCCCCACCCTGCACAGCTCTGGCTTTCTAAAAAAATTTTGAACCCAAACCCAAGGTTTTATATAACAACAGATGAGCTGTTGTGTCAGCAGCAGAGGTCTAAGATCCGCGGGAACGAGAACATTGCAAGGGAGAGAGCTAGCAATGAATGGGTGCGCAGCCTTCATGTAACTGCAAGCAACACCACCTTCAGAAAAGTATTTGCCAAAGGGAACTCGAGGTGATACTGCCCTCTTTGAGGTGCTCTTTAAGAGCCAAAGAGGTGACTGATAACCAGAAGGTCAACTCTGGTTTATGCTAAAGCCTCTGTTCCACAGCCACCCTCAAAGCTAAACAGCTTTCAGAGCAGGTAAATACCTACCTGAGCTCAATAGTTCCAAAATGTGATTGGAAAATCAGGGTGGAAGCCCCGATACACCAGTTGTACAAAGCAAGAGAAAACTCCACCCCAACAAGTGAGTGATGTCCCTGCCTGGGGCACTTATACTACTCCCATTCCCTCCAGCTAAAAGGGTCGGCAGACAGAGCATGCGAGTGTCCACGTGCGTGTGTGCACACATGGGTGCTGCAGTGGCTGCTCCCTTCCCATACAGAGACGCCTGCCCAGGGTGCACAGGGCTCCCGGGGGAAGCAAGGCTGACTGGGATGCCTTCAGTTATCCTGGGGATTACATGACCAACAGCCTAATTCTGAGTTGTGCCAAAGCCTCGTCTCCCGGTGGTCTAAAGGAGCCCAAATCATCCGTTAATTCCTTTAGCTGCCACCATGATGCAGGACACCTACACAGACACCCCATCAGAAAAAAAATATTTTTTCTTTAATATCTGAGTTTCCCACATAGGTCCATCCTCAAAAAAAAACCCCAACCCCAAGCTATATTTCTAGGCTGACTGACCTTACAGTGAGTGCTTTTCACCTGTACTGCCCAGCTCGCTCTATAGCTATGGAAAGAATTGATCCACAAAGAGTCAGGGCCAAGCTGGTCTTTCAGAGCTGCCATTGGCTTTGCTTCTAGGCTGGGATTAGTGGTGGCTCAGGGTGGGGGAAACACTCCCCTATAACCCCCTCTCAAATCTTTAGCGCAAACAGGTATTGGATCAGTGGCATGTGTACAGGCTGCCCTGCCCCAGCTGCGCATCTACACAAGTGCCCTTCAAACACAGCCTCTGCGCTTACCAGCTGTGGGACAGGAAGGGAAAGGTATTTTCCCATTAATCATAGAATCACAGAATGGTTTGGGCTGGAAGGGACCTTAAAGATCATCTAGTTCCAAACCCCAGAAATAAATGGAAAGAGATCATTGCATACAATTCCTGCAGTCAAGAAATACATTTTCTACCAAATAAGTGGTACAAATCAGGGTTAATGCAGCCTTCCGATGTACAAAGGAAAGGATTTCTGGGCTAAGCTTAAGGTACCTGAAACAGACCCACACAGTGGCTGCTTCTGCTGATACGTGCTTGGATTTATTTCCACTGCTTGCTACCTGTGAGAGATGACCTGTGTGAAAGCAAGTCATAAATACTCTGCTACATCTGAGCAAACGGCCATGTAAGAATCCCTCCTGGCTGTTTTGCAGAAAAAGAAAAATTTGAAAAGAGCTGAAACTTAAAAGTAGTTGGTTTCAGTCAATTATGTTACAGCAAGTCAATCAGATCCAGCATCCACATCTGTTTGAAATAACCCTCAGGTAGATAATAACATCTAAGACAAGTATCACCGTAAGAGATTAGGAAAAAACAAGCTGCTGTTCTCTTTCATTTAGCGCGTTGCTTTCTGCCTTGGATAATGGCTGATACACACTCAGGTATCTGCTCCTGAAAAGTTAGTCACTGCTCTTCCATCGCACGGGCTACGATAAGGGAAAGCAAAACATTTACAATAGGAGACCGCATTATAAAATCCATAAAAACTGACAGCGCTGTGTATAGATACCAGTGTAGAACTAGAGAATTAATTATACCCAGACAAAATACTTCTGCTGATGCTCTCACCTACTGTTTTGTGCTGACAAAATGCAGTTTGTGTGGAAAGACCCGCTTTTCCCCCAAACCTGTGATTATTCATTTAAAAGCCTGACGCTCATCTTTCACAACATAATCAGTTGAATATTTGCCAGGATTTTGCCACGTACATTTGCCCGCCTTCCTTTCACCAAGCCAGCAGCTACACCCATGAAGGCAAATATGCAAGTTAGGGCCAGCCAGGTATTTCTGCTGATTAGATTAAAGCAGCCAAACAGTTCTGCTCTTAGTTTTGCTCTTTTTTCTTTAACCAGAGTTAAACTTCGGCAAAGAGACAAATATCTGCCCTAGTAGCTCAGAGGCACTACTGTTCCAGAGGAGACGCACACATTTATGGGCTCTGTTCACATGACTGCGATTCTTACTGGGGAAAAGGAACCGGTCAACCAGATGCCCAGCCCCACACAGACTCCTACGCTGCAACAAAGGTCAGCAGGAAACCTATGGACCATTTTTGGCAATTGCAACTCAAACCAGAAGTTCAGGGGGGGGAAAAAAAAGCCCATTTGTGAGGCTGCAGTCTGTTGAATTTTCCATCATCACGAATTACTGTGTTCATTAACCCTTTGTTTCCCCTCTGCTATTCAAGACACGGCTAGCATGGCCCAGCCTGCCCGCATGTCAGAGCCCCAGCGTAAGGTAGCTTCCATTCTGGCCTTCATGCTGCCTCACTTCAAGGAACCTCTGCATTTCCACGTTACTTAATATATCGCACCCACAGTCAACAACTAAAATGAATAAATAATTCAAGTTTTGTAAGAAATAAAACGTTAAGTTGTTAAAAACCACAATTATTTACATTTTGATTATTTGACAGGCTTGTTTCCGACACTGGTACTACTTAACTACCAGAGAAACAGGCCTCACCTTCTGTTAGCAGCTACATCCCAGCACCATCCCACCTGGGTTTGGAGGTGGTGCATGTTTCTGCTCCAGCAACCTTTGAGCGCACCTCTTTGAATTCAAAACACATAAGCTGTGCCAGGATTTTATTTTATTTTTTCTCCATTAGGAGTTACTCTGTTACAAGACTTGTTCAGGGACAAATCAACCCCTCTCTCCACCTACCTATGTAACCCAGGCTGCTTCTGCGCTGAATTCTCCTCAATCCTGTGCTGGTCTTTGTCCCCAGGCAGCTTGGCAATTACGTCCCAACCTGGCAGACCTTTGCGCGTGCTTCAGATGACACCCTGTGAGCACTGCTGTTGGCAAACCTTCCCTGGAGTGGGGTCTCCAGGACCTCAGGCCACCCCCCGTACCCCTAGCCCCTGCCCAATGCCTGCTTGTCTCCTGCAAAGACCATGAGGAGTTATGGGAGGGCACTAGGAAGAGGCAAGGCCTCACAGATGCATGATTTTTTGTAACGATCTAACCCACTTTAGTGGTCTGCTGGTCACTTTGTGCAACCACCACAGACCACCTTGGTACCACTTGACCCAACATCTCCTTTTAATAGGTTCAAAGATCTGTACTTGTTCTTGCTGTTTTCAGACTCTTCAGCTATGTATTTGATTTACAGATTTAATATCTGCCCCGCAGCTGGTTCAAGCTGGCCTGAACCCACCTGATACAGAAACAGGCTGTTGGCTGAACCAACCTTGACTTAGCGATCATACACAATTTGTTTCCCATCTACAACCAACCCAGGTTTGAAATCTCTTCTTACCTTTGTCAAGCTGACCTTAAGCCACCAAGATTTGGGTAACTACTGCTTGTTTCTTACTCCTTCCTCTGTTTCCCTATGATTAAAGGTGGCAAACTGTTCAGATGGCAGGATTCTGGAGGAGCTTGATACCATTTCCAGAACACTGGTTGTTGCTGGTTTCATTGCCAGGTTAGGTCACCCCAAAAATCTCGACTTTAACAGCACTGAAGCGCATAAACTGAAATACTGTTGTATCACCTAAAATTGCCATCCATCAGGTCTGTTTCTTACCCTTTAAAAGCCTTGGTGGATAGAGACATAGGCAGATCTTCATAGGTACTTCATAGTTCCTTAAGCTTTTCGGTGGGAACTAGGTATGCAAATGCTCTTACACATACAGGTCTCACACATCTGCCTCAGGTTGCTAAAAACGTCCAGAACTCTGGCTGAAAGATATTTCAAAAGAGGAACAGACCAGGGGGTGGGGTAGAGGTGTCTACCTAAAAATTGAGGTTGATGAAAGCAGAACTAAGTACAAGGAGACTGACTTATTTACATTTTTGACCGAAAGCTCCGCGAGTCATGCACATTTTGACTTCTCACACCTCATATGCACCGTCTTCTGTGCCAGAGTAATCCTCCTTTTAGAAAAAAGTATTCCATCCTGTGCTGCAAGCCAGAGCAAGACATTTGTCTCCTCCAATCCCATTCAGAGCTTGCTCTGCTGTCCTTCACATGGCAGCAGTAAGAGCTGGTTGCTCTGTCACTGTATTCTCTGAAGCAGTCAATGCAATGGCCTGTCAGAACTGGTAGACATAATTCCAAAGACTTGATTTGCTTCATTTTGGCATTTCCACAGTCATCCTTTACATATAATTAATTTTTTTTTAATTTAAAATTATTATTTTGTATTTTGCTGGTCACTTCCATATTGCTTCATTCAAAATCCAGAAAACAGTTCAAATAAAATCGGAGCTTAAGTGCAAACAAACTTTCCAGTGAACCGCTATGTGCGTTTTCTCCAGTCCAGTGTCTGTCTTCCAGTTTTAAGGACCCTTCCCACCACCACCCCAAAGAACACCAGCAGACTTCATGACCCATATCAAACTCCCAGTTCTCCATCTTGTCCTCAGTGTTGCCTGACAGCATCCCCAACTCCCTTCATGATCACGAAGAAGAAAAAGAGGGAAGAATTGGTTTGGGTCTTTTTATATCTGTAGTCAGCAGGTATAAAACAGGAAAGCAAAGCTTTTTGCATACAAATCTTGGTTTCTTGGCCTGTCTTTTAGCTTCAAAAAGAAGGTGTTGGAGGTGTGGTTTTGTTACTCTCTTCTGAAAGGGTTTTTGTGTTTAAAGTGTTTGTCATGTTGGCACATATACAAAAATGGTTGTGTCATGTACCAGTTCTGAGCTGGAGTCTTTGTGGTTAGGAATTGGCACAAAATCGTGGTGTGGCTCAGAAAAAGGGTTTAGCCATATATTAGAGTCACATCATCATTTCTTGGAAAGCCACGATGAAGATCTGAACGATTATGAAAAGCCAGGTTAGCCATTTTCAGTTGCTGGGATAGAAAATGTTAGAGAAAGAAATTGGATTCTCAATTTCAATTACTATGCTATCACACATGATATAAAAATTGTCCATTATTCCCCCTAATGGAAACTGCATTGAGATTTCCAGGAATGCTGTACAGACTCTCCTCAGCTCCTGCTGAAAGAAACAGCCTCTCTGTGGCTTTCCCTACAGCATCTGGGTTGAATCACTGAGAATTAGCTCGACAGCAGGCAACACCGCCACTGGCCTTTACTGGTACTGTCTGGCTTCTCTGACCGTCTGACCCTCTAGATCTGCGGAAAGTGAGAAACGCCAGGTTGTACGCGCCTTCTTTCAGTCTCTTTTCCTTCCTTTCTTCCAGGTTCCCAAACCAATTTGAAAACGACTCCAAGACATCCTTTCACTTGGAAATATCAAAAATGAGTGAACTGGCAAGAAGAGGAAGCTCATGAGAGAAAGGAAGGGAGGGCGGGAGGGGAGAGAGAGAAAAGGAGAGCAAGAGAGAACGTGTGAGGCAGCTAGAAGGGGTTGCCTTTCCACTTCCGTAGGACCGTGGTTACTACACCACTGTATTTCGGTGTCTGTAGGGCGGTGGGGGCAGCACAGTGCCAGGTTTCAGGGAGAACTCGGAGAGGTATTCAGGATTCTCTGCCACAATGGGCCGGATCCGTCCATTCTGTTTGTAAAAGTATTTTGTGCTGTACTCTTGCAGGTAGTCCGGGTGCTGGAGGGTGCTTCGTGGGGGCAGGCTGTGATTCCAGTAGTCTGGGTTGTCAAAGGCCTTCTTGGCTTTCTCTGGCAAATTCTTCTTCAGGTACTCGGCATTTTCCAAGGTGTTTGCAAAAGTGTTGAGGTACAATGGCTCGTTCACGTACTCATCCTCTGCTTTGGGCTGCCCGTTTGGAGCATTGTGATACTCTGGGTTGTCCACAGCTTGGAGATCTCCATTCTTTCGTCGGGAGACAAATGGGTTCTCTTCCACTGGGTTTAGGTAATCTAAGGAAAGTTAAAAGATAAATCAGCAAAGAGAGGGAGTAATCCATCCATGTAGCAAGCATCATGCGTACGTTACTACCAGGCTGTGCCTGAAGCAGTACTTGGACTTGTTTGTCCTCCACCCCAGCCATTCCTAGAACTCCTGATGAGATCAAGTGCCGACTGTGTTGAACACACTTGCTAAAAGTGAAGAATTTACAAATTTAACAGACAATATGGGTTAAAGTGAAGACCCTGGAAGATGAAGTGACTCATCAAACATACTGGCAAACTAAACTACAGCTGACGCTTAGCCATAGCGTGTGCCTTGCTTGATCCTGGACTTCCTCTCAGTGTATGATCTACAGAGCTAAACGTGCCAAGCGACTTCTGCCTCTTCTGCTGACTCTCTGTGCAACCTTGGACGTATCAGTCAAACCCTCTGCTCTGCAGTCTTTCCCTCCAGAAAGCTCTATAGAAATCTTAGTTAAGCCTCTCTGTACAAAAACCATCCCCAAGGGCTAACTTCTAAGACAGCTTCATTTCTAACAGAACAATTTGCCTGATTAAAAACCTTCCATCCCTGAAGGACAAAGCATTATGAAAAAAAATAATTCAAATGAGCCCTGGAAAGAGTACAAGAGCACCTTACATCAGCTCCAAAACAGGTCTTGCAGTAGGTTCACATCACTTTCTGTGGATTAACACTACAAAAAGTTGTAGCTGAATTGCAGAAAGGCTTTAAGGCATACAGAGCTTGTGTGGAAAGCTAGACAGAGGGTGGGGAGGGAAGAGAAACATAAAGAGACTGGCTGTACTAGCTTACAAACACATGCTTAGTAAGGTCTGTCCCATGGTCACAGACAAACAACTGAGCCACGAAGCGATGGATTCATTTAGTGTCATATCCTGCCTTGCTCTGTGTATAACAAGGTCTCGCTGCAAAAGAGAAAGCCAGTCAGCCTGGGCAGGAGGGGGGGTCACTGACACTGCAAGTGGGCTGCAAAGGGAATGGTTTTGGAGGTGAGCCAGGGACAAGAGGAAGGGACTGGGGGTGGGACCCCTGTGGCAAGGTATGGCAAAAGCATCCAGTTCGTTCAAGGCTGGAAATGATCAGATCAAATCACTTTCACTTTCAGTATTAGTTCTGCCTTTCATCTGACAGCCTAGAGGTTCCCTACAAAACAGGGTCTCCAAGCCACCACCATTAGTGAGGGATGATCTCTCAGCCTGCCTGTGCCACACAGGGGTTGCCAACACAAGACCTCCATTTCCAGGCTCTGGTCACAGGCCCTGAAGACACAGAGTCCACTCAGAGTCCTGCCTGCAAGGAAACAGGCCCCTGGCTGTTATAAGAGGGTGGCTATGGTCCTCACTTCAGCTCTGTTTTTATCCAGGACAGGGCCAAAACTATTAAATGCAAAAGTTCAAGATTTAGCGAGTACCTTTGAACACACAGATAAAACTTTGCTGAATCTGAGGTGAACAGGCACGTGCACCTGCACCAAGAGCACAGTGGTAACATGTTATTTCTTAGCATTGACAGCCAAGCAGTGCTTTGATTTGAATCCCCCAGCTAACAGACAGCACGCAGCATTGTGACCACACCATGACATCCCTGTGCCTGTACCCAGTGAGACAGGAAGGAGATGCTTTCTCCTGAGCTGCTACTACCGCATTCCCAAGGGCTCACGTAGCACTTGTGAAGTGTGTAAGTTCCTGCAGAACTCTGAGGATCCCCAGGGCAAGCCTTTATGTGAAGATATGCATGGGCTTACACTGAAGCAAACTCACAGCATCAAATCTCTTATTGCAAGGGTGGTTGCTGAAGTGCAGGGCACTCCCACAATTGCTACTGCCATGGGTAAAGCCCCAGGACTCCCTCCATTTCCACCAGGTAACACAGAGGGTAAGTGGCTTCCAAATTCTGAAGCAAACTCAGTGGTTACTTGGCATTTACATTTGCATTAATTAATTTCTTTAAAGCTAATGCAAAGGTTTGAAAGCAAATTACTAACGACATATCCCCTTACATCTAAATGACTGCTGTCACTATTTAAAAAGGAAGAAACGAATGACGGCAAACTGGGAAGTGTAGCACTCTGAGGTGGCACAGATCTAGGCAAACTTCACCTTGCAGTGATGGTCTCTCTGAAGCACATCTTGTTCTTTCAATCCTAAACTTCTCTTGGGTATAAAATGCCAACTGTGTGTATCGATTCTGTGATATGTTCAACATGACATTTACCAAGCACAATGCCATGAAGATAAAGAAGATCAATAAACAAAGCAAAGTGGAGGCTATGGATGGCAAAATCAGATCCTTTTTCTTGGAAATAACTGCAGAAGTGTGTTTGGATAGGAAGGGCATTTGGCTTTTTTTCATTCCTCTCTCTTGCCATTTCCCAGAAAGAAAAGATAAAGGGGAATTACCAAACTTGACATTTTGGCACATTTGAGGTTTTCCAAGCAGCAAATTAAGCAAAGAAAAATGAGTCCCCATGCAAAGAAATATTAACCAAGGTAGAATGTTTCAACCTTGCTGAGTGACTCAATAAAGCCATTTTTGGTGAAAAGCTGCTGATGTAGAAAAAGAGTCAGACTAGAGCAGGAGCTTCTCTGGAAAGACAATTTTTTACCTGTTTTAGGTTTGTCTCGCATTGGCGTCATGTACCCATCCTCATCCAGCTCTCCCCGGACAACCCGCTCAGGTATGAAGACTGTGGGATCCGCGCTGTACCTCTGGGTGCTGCTGTCCTCTTTTGCCAGGGTTGTCACTTGTTTTCGTAGTGTGCCATTACAGCAAGTATCTTCAAAGATCTCTGCTGTAGCCCCTTGAGCAACTGGGGCTTCTGGTATTATGCAGCCAGGAGCTCTGTACGGCATCGGCACTTCTGCGGCATAGCCACCATCTCTATACACAAACTGGTTCTGTTAAAAAAGAAAAGGCAGCATGAGAAAGGAGGTTCCCAAGGGAAAGAAGATTCAACAGCAAGTCATCTCTGTGGCTCCTGTGCCTTTCCTGCCACACTTGCTCAAAGATGCATTTCACTGGGCAGGTGAAGGAAGTCTTGTTCATCCTGCAGACTACTGCGTTTCCAGCACTGCAGGACTGGCAGCAGCACAGGCTCTGTCGTGGACCGGTAAAGCATCATTCTGCCTGGTGGTGCTGAGCCGGCTTCCCCTCCCACGGAGGCACCATTGCTGCAGCAAGGGGAGCAGGGAAGCATGCTGGCTGCTCAGGGGTGGAAATGGGGCTAGAAATGGGGTAGGAAAACTTGTCTCCTACCAAAGACATGTGGAGGTTGGATATACAAAGCTGCAAGAGGCAAACACGTTATCTCCTCTTCTATTATTTTGGCAAGCTCTCCTGATTTCTGAACAAACCCCTTAAACCTCATGTTAGGGAAATCTTCTGCAAAGGACACTGGGGATAGAGGACATTATCATCTCTGAACTCTGTTTATTCCTGGGGGGCCTACATTTAGGGTGTCCTGCAGTGACAATCACACGGTCACCCAAACACTATATAATTTCACCAGGTAGTACATTTTAGGCTGGTGAACTGTGTTCGTATTGGTACCTCAACTCAATGGTTCAACTCAACCTACCATTTTGCTTGTCAGCAAGGGCGTGCAAGGAAATTTCGACATCATGACCTATAAATAGGAAGGAAAAACGTACAGATTCATCCAAGCCTGTTACCTAAATGCTTTTTCAAGAAAAGTTGGCAGTTGGCAGAATTTTGGGTGTGGGTCCATAGAGCTTGCACATGAGTCCAGGCTGAGTGTAGAGATTTCATTGCTTACATGCACACTCCATTCACTGTTGGCTTTTAGGCCATTTATGTAGGAAAAAGGGGTTTGAAACAGAAAACATGTAGTGAAGGAAGGAGGAAAACCTAAAGGATGAAGGTTGAACATGAAATACTTACTCCTGACATAGGGGTGTAGGCAGGAGGAGGGCTGTGTCCAATTTCACTCTAATAGGAAAGAAAAATGGAATGATGGATACGTAATAAGAGGTCACATGAATGAAACAAGTCACATGAACTGTATGAGCTAATGGGGAGTAACATGCACATCAGTTAGATTTCCTAACTGAACCCAAAATTCAAAGAATTCAATCGTGGCAAAAGTCTCACTAACTTCAAGAAGCTATGTGCCTCACCACTCTTATGGAGCGCGACTAAGTTCCTCTTGCTGAGTAAGGGCAAGTGCCATGTTACAACTGCCGACAGCTGTATATCCTGCAAATGTCTCATATCTAATTATTGGAAAGGCAGATTGTATAGAAAGAATGATAGACTGTGCACTCAACTTCAGAGGAAATACAGGGCAGGAGAAGTGCAGAAAGCATCTAGCTCCAAGCCATGGCTTCCTTTCCCAGGGACAAAGCAGGAGAAGGATAACTGGGAGAGCAGGAGGGTGCAGGACTGTCATTAGACTGTCACAGCTCATCTAAGTATCACAGGAAAAACAGTCCCTAGGCTTTGGTAAACCCAAATATCACAGAAGCTGCTGGATTTCAAGACTCCAACATGCCATGATCCTGCTCTCAACATACACCACCCTTCTAATGTTACCTCTGTATCACAATCTAAGGGGTTTTACCAACAAGTCTAGAGACTGTACACCAAAGCACCCATGCAGAGATCCTTATTTTGATATTGGTTTCTGGAACCATCTTACCCTGCCCTGTGGACCCTGAACTGCTGTAACATCACCAGCACAGCGGCTGCATTTATGCTTATTACTGCTACTCAAAACCAGCCTGTTTTTCATGGAGGAAATGCTGATTTTTGGAGGAAAATAAAAATAAAACAAAGAACCCTTTATTTTTCATTTGCTTTTCTACTGCCAAAATGTTATTTTTGTGACTACAAGTACAGTTCTTCATAATTATTTTGTTTCCCATTTTGTTTCAAAAACTTTACTGTATTTGCCTTATCTCCTAGTTGAGGGAAAGAAAAAGTCAGGGTTTGAAAAAAGGTCTAAATTTGGGATAAATTAGAAGGAAAACCCCATCGCCTTAGGAAAGAAGCCTAATCACCCTGAGAACACTCCACTTTAGGAGATATCTCATTCATCAAAATCTGTTTCAAAAACATATCTGTACCAAGAAACATACCAAAATTAAAAGACAAGACAACAAGCATCCTCACATAGTAAGGACTGGATGTACTACAGTCAATCTTTCCCTTATAAACTTCTTGCCAAAACATCAGGATGGAGGTGATGGTCGCTGTCAAATATCTTACTTTATAAAGGAATGTTTTGTGTGTACGGAAAATACCTGCATCAGAAAAAACCTTAAAAACAAACATAAACTTATTTTAAAATGGACGCTGCCCTGTCTGAAGACCCTTTTCTGGTGATCAAAAATATGCCCATCTCCTTCTATTTGAAATATCCCTGCAGCCATTTTGTTACTCAGATCTAGCACCTTGTGTTTGAGATGTAAATGTGGTGATGAGACATAGTTGGAGATATATTTTTCTCCATCCCCATGAAAATTCACCCACATTTAGCCAAGTTATGACCTAAAAAGTCTCCAGGTTGCAAATTACAGAAGTGCAGGAAAACCTTTGTTAGTTAAATTGTCTATCTGCACCATCCATTAGCAAGGCTTGAGCAGGATTCTGTAGTTGTTTTTTCCCCAAGAAATTAGGTGCTGGAAGGAAACACAGGAGAGGATCTATCACATGGTCTCAGTGACCGCCCTGCCTGTCAAAGGAGGAGGAAACGGCAGTCTGAGCAGACTGCAAAGGAGCTGAGAGGCTTGCAAGGAAAGTGGTGCTGGAGCAGTTAGCAGCAGGGATGGTCAGGAGCCAAGGAACGGTGGCTGGCAAAGCAATAGAAGACAATGGCAAGTGAGACTGTGAGGTGCAGGGAGGGAGGAAGGGTTGGCCTGTGAGGGGAGGCTGAGTAGGAAGGGAGAGATGGTAATAAGATCTAAACGTGACAGGGAGAAACAGGAGGCACAAGGACAAAAGATAGTCTGAAAGCACTGAAACAGCAGCTTCTCTAGAGGCTGGAGCTGAACTTGAATCTCCTCTGCTGTCAGCAAATCGCTCTCAAATCAAATGGCCAAATGCAGGCCTGGTTCAGCTGGTGCAGAGGGAGTCGCGCAGCTGCCGGTCCGCCCTTAGCACAAGTGGCAGAGCTCTGCCTTGGGCAGTCAGCGGGAGCTCGGAGTGCTCTGTGCATGGGTAATAGGGCTGAGGGAGGAGGGCCTGAGACACCACTGAAGTCTAGGCCAACAGTGACCGATTTCACTAGGCGTTTACCAAAAATCTCATTATATTTGAAAAGCAGAGCTTAAACTTAAGCTCTAGGCCTGGGAGCAGCTTTGGCCTCTCTGACCCAGATATGGCTGCTGACAGCCAGAGAAGTGAGGACGATGCCAGCTGCAAAGGAAGTCCCATCTAAGGCAATACAGAAAGAGATGGCAGAGAGCTTGGCTGGATCAGCCTGGAAACTTCAGAGACGAGTCCGTGGTCTCTGTCTTATTCAAGACAAGTGTATTCATATCCGGAAGAACAACAGCCAAGAAAGGTTCACAAGCCGGGAAGGAAAAACCAAAGCCAGCAGTTGCCTGGCTGAGATGATCACACTTGAGAGATAAGATCGTAACAGAAGAGGGAACGGAAGACACTTTACCAGAGATTACTTTTTTTTTTTTTAAAGGGAACAGACATCAAGGTCCTCAATACGCATCTGGATACAGGCTATGCAGCAAGCTTGTAACTTCACAGTCTTCTGCAAGAGGCTTGTTTGGGACAACTAGGAATGTCCCTTTAAATGGGCAGCACCGTGGAAACCAGAGGTGCTCTGACTGCGGAGGTCAGATCCTCTCTGAACCGCTTCACCTGTTTTTTTGTACCACAGTTTTACTGTCACCTTGTAATGACACATGGACAGGTTACAACCCAGAATGTGTTAGACAAATGGATAAAAAACCATCCCCTGAGCCTGCTACTTTGAAGGCTTACTGACGGCTATAGGATGTTGCACTGCAGAAAACAATCTGCCTTCTCCTTGCCCTCTGATCTCATATTTACTTGAATTCAGGGAAGCTTTCTGTATACTCCAAAAGACAGAGAAGGAAAGATTGAAGACAGGTAAGAAGTAACCTATGGTCCATGGAGGGTGGTGAAGATTTAGGCAAACTGATGATTACAGGTAGGATTCAGACAAGAAATACCAAGTGGTGACTACAGAGAGTCAACTCTCTTAACAGTGAAGAATCCAAAGCTCTGCTGGGAATCCTCTACCTCCTTGTAAAAATCCCCAGCTTCCTTCCCTCCCGCCTGCAGGCTGCGAGACTCCAAAGAATGGGTTTGCTTCTTTTGGTTTCCAAGGTGGCTACAGCCCTCCAGACTCTACAAGAGTGAAAAGAACTGTAGCAATACTGTGTTAGTATTATATGCAGGGTATGCTGTCCTCTTTTCACAGACACTAAATCAATGACTGTAACCACTCCTTTTCTATTCGGTACTACACCGTCCTATATTACACACCTTTAATTTACATATTTCTATTTTCACAGAGGCACTCTCATGAATTTCAGCTTGTGGTTCATTGATTCTAGGTAATGGGAGAGCTGTCTTGAACTACTTTTAGTTCACAGCCCACAGTGATATCTTAAGGGTGACTTAGAAAAGCAAGTCTTTTGTTAACGGGCTTGGCTTCAGTACACAGGGCTATGCTCCTCTGCCAGTAAATGTTTAGACAATTAGCAACTTAAAAATATATTTTTCAAGGATGGCCACATTATCTATCCATGGGCATGCTTTGCTCCACGCTCATCACAAAAGGCTAAACCCACCGTCCTATCTTTAGAACATCTTGGCTGTGACTCTAACATTTAAATACATACTATGCAACTATAACAACATAATAACAGGCCCTCTTAGAATAGCCCTATCCAAAGACGTCAGGAGAGAATGGACTAGCACTAATGCATTCATTGCTATTTTTGCTGACAAGACCCTTCCCAGTGACCTGCCAACTCAGATCACAGTAATGGTATTTTCTTCATGCCTCCCCTTTAGCTCTGTACTAAACATAGCTGTCTTGCAACCCCCTTCACACAAAAACTTACAGCTTGGCTCTTCCCCAGACCACTGGTGTCTGCACACTTTTTTAATTCTTTATTGTTTTTCCCCATGAGTTAATACCCTGTGGCCACTATTCCAAAAAAAGAAGGCAAAGAAAACAGCTGTGGTGCCAATCAGTGGGGCTGAAAATGTGATATAATTGTTTAAAAGTCTTTAAATTGCCTGCTAATTGCAATGTGAGGTCATCATTTTTTTGGCTTCCAAGATAAGTACTGAAAGGCCCAGCCACCTCTTATTGGTCAGGACATGAATCATACTGTAAGCAGAAAATAATTTGGACCTTACCAAGTAAAACTTAAATAGCTTGATTTGTATGTGTAATCCAATTTACTTCGGTTTTGTTGTTGTTGTTTTTGCCTCTTAAATACTATCTTGAAAAAAAGAGTTGATGTTCCTTTACTGAGAAGATCTAGGTTTTTGGATTCCTGATTCTGAAATTCTCACCTGAATGATCAAGATCTCTCGCTTGTTGAGATGGACAGAGACTTCAGAAGCTGGTTGCTCAAAGACCTCACTACATAAACCTACTTTAAAAGTCTCAACTTGCATACTAAAAAAAAATTAAAAAAAAATCAATAATCATGCCCTTTTGATAGTGTAATATGCATTATATCCATTAGCTCTGGAGAGCACGCAGTCATTGACATTAAAACTCAAAGCATTCTAGGAGGAGCCTAGCCCTTTTAGCATGAGCAGCCCTAAACAGAAATGCCGGAGATTTCATTCTTTATACCACATGATTGAATTTTAGGCACAAACATGACATCAGGGAGAAAAGATAAAAAACAAGCAAATGTGCCCTAAAGCCTTTTTAGAAACGCTTTGGTTTTAAACACCAGTGACATATCGGCTATTATAATCGCTAATGTTTGTGTAAAATAAGCCTTGATAAAAGAGGTAAATAACATTTTTGTGAATATTGGCTTGTGTTATTGCTTTCTATTCATTAATTTCATTTTCCAATACCTTGCTTCTAAAATCTCCCAAAGGTAAGTATCTCCTCCTTTATAGCAGGGACATAATATTTTCTGGCTGCATGTTAAACTGTAATGAAATCAAAGCCTTGTTCGGTCCTGATGCTCATATTTATGTAGTTGTGTGAACATGCCTCTGCCTTGTCTCTTTTCATTTGAGTCTAGTGTCATGCCTGGAGTATGGCACCCAGAGCTGTGTTCCTCCCCCTGCCTGCACTACAGCTCATCCCACACCAGCCCTACAGTGACCACAGCTGCCTTCAAAGCTGCAACCACAGCAGGTTTCAGGTGGAAGAAATGCTGAAGGTACTCAGTGATGTGACGCTGCTGTGGGACTATGGGCAGTACAGGACTATCACCAAACAGAAAATAAATAAAACTTTATTTTACAGCATGATACAGTTCCCCCATGCTTTGCTTGCTAGCACAGCCTCCCAACAGCACCTTCGCTGCTGCAGAGCTGGTTTTCCTTGTCACCCAACGAGATGTGCACACACATTTGATAGGGTTGCAAAATTACTACTGTTTCTTGTTCTTAAGCAGCCTGCTAAGCTCATGGGACTGAAAGATTTTTCTTTACTAAAGGCAAGGCTCCGCCAACATCAATGTACACAGACACAAACACATTTGCACCCACTCTGATACTGCTCCTATCCACATGAAAACCCAATTCCCTTTCATTCTCCTTCTGCTCTTGTACACAAAAAGCAGGAGTAAAACGCTCCCACCTTCTCACTGGGATGCTCCTCACACGCCCTGTTCAGGGGCATCTCATGGCAACTCAGTGATTATCTGTTTTGATCAAGCTCTCAACACTTCTTTGTACCAGTTCAGTCCTCAGCTGTGTGCCCCCAGAAATAACTCACTTTCTTCCTTCCCCTAGAAACTGTTTACCTGATTTGAAATCAAGTGAGTATCCAGGCTCAAGTCACCAAACTGCAGCCTCCTAACATATCAGGCTGAGCAGATCTTGCTGCAAGCACCAAGATTTCAGCAGTTCTCTAGGAAGAAGGACAGCCGATTTATGTGAGTGGATCTGAATAATACATTTGGGATGCTCTGGTGGAGCTGCAGGCAAAGCACACAACACAGAGCTGTCCCACCAGCCCCAAGCAAACTCCAGCTACATTTCAAGGGAGCAGCCTGGTATTTACAACTGATCTGAACTGACATTCAAATAGGAAAGACCACCCCACGAGAGCAGCCACCTCTGCTCAGGAGCGGTCCTGCTACCCTCTGACCACAGAGCTTACAGGTTACTCTGCCTTGCTTTAGAGAGCCCACACCAAACATGTCTGAGACAAAAATCAAAGGAAAGAAAAAACATGTACCACGAGATTGCTGTCCTAATGTTAAATAGAAATGAAATGCTGTTTGTATAGTAATAGCTAGAAGACTTTGCAGACCTTTGGAGATTTCTGGTCCTAGCCCCTGCTCAGAGCAGGGCCATATATAAAAAGAAAGGATTAGACACCCCCCTGGGCCATTACAGTTAAAGCATATCTGTCCCTACAGTTCGCAGCACCTGACCCAAGTCTGGCATTCCTCTTGCTCTCTCTTCTGTTCAGTCTGGGCTCCTGACCCTACTTAAGAAAACTCCATTTCCCAGTGGGCACTTTCCTCTAGGACTATGAAGAAAAGCTCCCATTAGCATCACTGCCAAGTGTCGTGGCTCGGCACTAGGTACAGGTCATAGCTGGCACCCTGCATTGTTTCAGCATACAGAAAAACAATCACAGCATACTGGAGATGCACATCCTCTGAAGCTGGTTTGGGGTATTTGTGTGTGCGTGTGTCTCTTACATCACCTGTTTCAGGCACACAAACAGGAATGTGGCCCACCTGAGTTAATGTAGCAAGACAAGACATACATTTTTTCCAGTGAGACAAAAGTGGAGCCTACTATTCAACAACAAAAATAAAAGGTAGGAATAATCAAAACAGGTTGTGGACAGTAGCTACGCGACAATTTACAATGCCATTCGTTCAATGACCATAAAGTTCCATTGGGGATCGATGAATCTTTATTGGAAATTATGAAGTGCCAGTCCTTTTCACAGCATTACCTCTTCTCAGAATGTGTATAAATATTTTAACTTCAATGTTGATACATAAGTATAGAAAAGAATGTACGCACCATCCTGTGTTAGCTAAAGTGTTTGCTCCAGTCTGTGATGACTGCTTCTTCCACAATTAAGACACAAAACACCCAGTTTAGATCAGTGGGGGAAAAATAAATAGAAGAATCAAGGAATAAGTCTTTTCTGTACGTAAGATTTTCTGCATATAAGTTTTTTCTGGTTGCTGTTTGTCAGAAAAGAGGTAAGATTCGCAGGCTCTAACTCAGTTCACATAGGTTGCCTCTATCATCTGGATGTGCCAGATCACGTCCTGGCAGTACGGTGGGTTTAAGACATCCCTGAACTTACTCAATATCAGTATGGACTTTTCACTGGTGAGCTGGGTTCAGCTTCAGATGAGTCATTTAAACTTTCTCTTGCACAATTTTCTCTCCTAACAACTCTCTGTTTTCAGACTTATAAACTCTTTTACAGTAGTCCATACACAGTGGGATGCCCAAATATGAATGCAGCCTTCTAGGAGTGATTTAGTCTGGACTGTGAACAGTAAATGGCATATATCACAAACAAAACATGCCTAACAATCTTGGCATATTGGTATAGGAAATGACATACCTAAATATTGCACAGAGTATTTCCTTTGCTGTTACTGGAAAATACCAGACATATACCATATATTTTCAGTCTAACACTTTACCAAGAAAAGGAGTCAAAGATTACAAGAAGACCAATGAAAATAACCTGTTAAGAGATGCATGATGTGTCCACAAGTCAGTATCCAGGCACACTGACAAGGAAACGTAGGTGAAATGCTTTTCCATAGACTCATCTCCTATTACATGGGCTGGGAATAAAAGCATTCTTCCACTGTATGGCATCAAAAACTCTCCCTGGAGCCCCCCCCCCCTGCCTCCCACCCCCCGCAT